>CAHIKZ030002887.1:0-153542 GCA_903632075.3 Acanthosepion pharaonis
TCGCATATGCCCGCGTTTGTAGTCACGGTGCGCTTATCTGGTAATGTGACGCCCACTATGTCGCCTAGACGCGTTCCTATTCTCCTATTCTCCTCTGCACGCAGTTCAGCGGCCATATTCGTAGCCTCAGAAGACATTCTTTTTAACCTAGCCCTAACTACCAGAGCTTGATCCTTCTTGATAAGCAAGGAGGACAACTCTGCCTTAGCTAAAACTATGTCCCCACTAACACGGGATTTCACTGCCCGATCGACTTTATTTTCTAAAGCCGTTTGCGTCGCTAATCTATCTAGATTGAGTCGACGACTAATATCGGCAGCAAACGTTCGAATTTTAGATTTTAAATTGCCCCACCAGGCATTTCCAACAACCGCCACCGTCAATTCCCTTTGTATCGTTAGTAACAGCTGGTCCCGGAAACCCTGATCACCAAAAAGTGAACAGTTCAATTTCCAGTAGCCAGCCAATCTAACCTTAGGCTTATCTAAGTTTACACGGACCCGGACAAGCCTATGATCCGTATAAACTATATAGTGGAAGCTTGGACACCCTGGGGGCCCTACATCGACTCTCTTAACTAAGACTCGGTCCAGGTAGCTCGCAAGCGACCCAGGAGCCGAGTTGCCGCTATTCATTCCGGTACTTATCGACAAGATCAAACTCATCGACAAAGCCCCGAAATGGTTTCACGTCCGGGTTGTTAGTACCTTGTTTTTGCCCTATACTATTGTGGCACCATTTAACGAGGCAGAAAAAGAAAAGAAAGAAAAGAAGGAAAGGAGAGGCTAAGACCCAAAGCGTGGATGATAAGCAGAACACCACGGCTAAGAGACAATGGGTAAAGGATATTTTGATAAGTAACAAATGGCGAAAGAGTGTCATTACAATGACAGGGAAATTCTGAGTGGATAAAGGAATCGGGTGTGTTTTGGCGACGGCTGTGTTATTTGGGATACGTAAACAAACTGCTGGCCGACTGGCCAAAGAAAAATCCAAATGAAAATAAGTGACAGAAAACAGGTGGACCAAAGGGCTTTGGATAGATATGAAAAATTAAAAGCCGCACACGATGTGTCCACTGACCGATTTCTTTCGACGGAACATCTTTAGCCTGCGATAATAAAATTATGTTATCAGAAATGTTTACCGAAAGGAAATGAATGGGAACTTAGAAATGTTTCTTTTTGGGGCGACGTCTGGCCGTGTTAAAAAAACCACCCATTCTGATAATTAGCGATAAGACAACTGACGAAGCCCAGGTGTAGAACAAGAGTTATGACCACCGTCGTCCGTATTGTCCTGTTTGCGGCTAGAGAAAATGATAACTGCGATTAAGAGGAAGAAAAGGAAAAGAAAAGATAATTTTTTTCTTTAGTTAAGCAAGATATTTTTTTTTCCTGAAACAAAACCGCGGATTCGTCCACGCCCGACTAAGACACCATTGGTCGAGTGGTGATCTACGTGACGCACGAAGGAGGCTGTCGCCGCCCATCCAGAGGATAGGTATGAGAAGCTGCTACGAAAGAAGTGGGGAGGGCAGCTCCGCCCTCTGAAGTATGGGTGAAAAAGTGGGGGATAAAAAAGGCTCCAAAAATGGAAAATAGTGGAAATTCTAACCAAAAATAAAAGAGGTGGATATGTATTTAGAATTATCGAGGAACCCCCGACGCCGACAAACCCACCCCGGTTTTGGTCGGCGTCCATATAAGCGAAGCCGCAGCAAGCAGAAATGAGTTCGAAAAGAGTTTGAGACAGTTCCCAGAGTCAGTCTCCAGTTGAAGCAAGCCTCGCAGATAGCTGACCAAGATTCACGCAAATTCCGGACTCCTCTTCAATCCAAGAACAATTATTTTGAAGAGCGACTTAGATCCAGACCACCAAAATAAGTTTTTTTTTTTCGACTTTCGTCCGAAGACACACCGAAAAACCAATTTCTTAAAGAGTAAACAACTTGAAGCGTTAAAACTCGCCTAACGGAAAACAACGTGTCACAATCCATAGAACGGGTCGGGAGATAGACGCGGTCCTATGTATCGAACAACTAGACATAAAGTTTGTTATCTTTTTCTTTGATATCTTGAACTTTTTGAGTTTTCATTTTATTTTCTTTTATGCATATTTGTGTGGTGTCACCCAGGTTGAACCGATTTGCATTACACCCCAATTACTGATTGATCTCGTCTGCCTAAGATCAATTCACAACGTGGGTAGGCAGACTGGAGATCAATGCAGTTACTTTGGTAACCAGGCGTTGGAAGCGAGTTGGGAACGACGAGGCTGATATCAAATCTAACCAGATTCCACCCGAATCGCAAAAGGTTAGAACGTCACGTTTGGGTGCCGCGACCGATACCAAGCCAGTTGGAGCAGGACGAGACAACACGAAAAACGCGACAGGCGGACGTCACGTTTGGGCAGCGACGTCAGAATGGAGCAGCGAGGAGCGAACAGCTGGCGCCGCGGCAAGGACGTCACAGTTGGTTTGCCGTGGTAGACCAGGATAGGACGTCGCAGTTGGCGCTGCGACCGGGGACGACGTACCACATCTATATCTGGGGTTAAGGACGGCATTCCAATAAATTTAAAACTACCCGACGAGATGCAATTTATTACGGCGCGAATGCCGAAACAAATGGGGTAACATCAGTACGCAAAAGCATTCGCCGGATCCACGAAGACGAGGTCCATGCGGAAAAAAAGGCCTGCTCACTTTTTTTCCGGGCCCCTGAGACGAATTTTCAATCCATTTGAATAAAGGGCGAACCCTTTAAACAGGAATGTTGATAAATTAGAAACATTTAAAATTCTCTTGATACGTTTTCATGGGGCGGCGCTGAAGGTCAAACGTTATCACCTCGCCCTGCAGACTCGGAACTCAGGCCCCATTCTTTAACCCATGTTTATTCTAAAAACAGAGGCAAAATGAAGACCGGTTGGGGTTGTTGGTTTGAATAATTGGACATAAATATTTACCGACCATGCATCTCCTATAGACCCATGGCCCATCGAATATATTGAAGGTGCTGTTTGGGGAAATATTCGATTAAGGGAAGGTCAATTTAAATATTTATTGGGGAGGGTGATTTAAAAAAGTTCCCTCCTGCACAAAATTGTTTTTAAATTTTTAAGCTGCTTTTTTTGGGTGATTGCGATTGGACAATGTCATTTTAATGTGTGTTGATGGCCTCTTCAAGCATAGCCCAAAGAATTTAAGCTCGGTTCTCGTTCTGATCACCGTTAACAGAACTCTTTGGGCCAGCAAAAAATTTTGGGGCACTTAATGTCTGGTCCGCAAACTGCCTTATTGATATAAATACTTTAAATCATTTAATGCGGTTTCCGTATATATGCTCTCTCGGCCTGGGCAGGAGAAATCTAACAGACATTTTCTCCTGTATTATAAAAAACAATTATTTTTTTTCCTTATTTGAGGTTCTTCTCTGTCGCTTGGAAGCAGGAGGTGGCATGGGCCATAACATAAATGACTGGGCATTTTTATGTAGAGGTGTTTTTTTATTTTTTGTTTAACAAGGGTAAAGTTTTTGTTTTGTGTTAAAAGGGGTGTATAAAAGATCTATGTCTAAAAGGGATAGGATCTCGACTGAGGGATTAATTGGATTTTGTTATCTGGGAAGAGGTCGTTTCTTAGGAGAGAGGATAGACCGGGTAGAATTTTATGAAGGAGTTTGGATTTTGGGATTGCTGATTATATTAATTTCTTTTTTATAAATTTTTCCTAACATAATTTTTTCAGTTTTCTCAAATCCGAAATTCGTACTTCTTTGCTTGTCCTTGAAAATAATTTAGAAGCTGGGGTATCGCCCTTAATGTTGCCAGAGGATTGGGGCTGTTTAGTGCCTTTCGTCCTTGGGAATTTCACGGGGAGAAGGACCAGGTGTCTATAAATTTCCCTATGGCCTTACCAGATATGCCATTCCCCTTAATTTTTCTTACTGCATTAGCAGTGGGCGAGAGGTTCTTTGGAGAATGTGGACTTTTTAAAACCAACCGCTAGGATTTTTCCTACCGTTCCCTAAGCTGGCATGCCCATTACAGGAAAGGCGGTACAAAGAACTGGTCAGAGGGGATTTTGGTCAACGGGAATTGAACAAAGAGGCCTTCTTCTCTGGGCAGGAAGAAAAAGGTGACCAGTATTTTCACCTTCCATAATACCAGTTTACGGCCGGTCACAATGAAAAATGCAATTTCAATATTTTTTACTACCAGACAGTTGGGGATGGAAAAAGGCTTTTGATCTAAACGAATGTCGAAACTCCACCCCACGCTCGGCCTATCGCAAGATATATTGTATTTCACCGAACTGTAACAGGTAGGCCGCGAGAGATTTCGAGAACCCGACGCGGGACCTCGTATATTTAAAAAGCTGGTCCTTTTTCGGCTAAAGTACTCGGTCCGCAGGATCAGATTTAAACAATTATAATATTCCCCTCGACGCTGCCACGCAATCTTCAGCGTGGGTAACAATACGTCCCATTAAAAAGCCGGCTCCTTTCACAACTCTGGGGATAAATTTAAAGGACTCCAGTGATTTTATCACTGTGTGTCTTTAATCGAGCGACAAATTCTGCGCGTACGCTTGTCCACGACAAAAACAAACACTATTCGTGTTTCAATTTTTCTTAGTTCCTGGGCGTCTTCTAAAATCCACCTTCTATGACAAAGTGACTGTGGCTCTTAGCAAAACAGAAATCCGCACATTGATCAGGGGGACTTCCAACAAGAGGCAATTCCCCGGCCTCAAAATATCTTGAGAGCCATTCTTGGCTAAAAAGTCAAATTAGTTTTTATGGCTATTTTGGCCTCCGTACTTTTTTGACTTTTTCATTTTTCTTTTGCCATTGCAGGCCTCCATACTTGAAGAAAGTAAATGTTTTTTACCAGTGATGTGAGTTTTTTATCTGGTGAGTCTTTCTTTGGGGGGTTAAATAAATGCTTTCTTATAGGCTTTCTGTAGTCTGATAAGTTGTGTTTCTTTTTTATAGCTAAAAAGTAAGGAGCTTTTTTTTTCCTTCTTTTCCATATTTTTGTATTAACAGGAAAGGGGAGGGAGAAAAGGGGTGGAAAAAAAAACCACAAAGCTCACCCGAAAGCGAGACAAACAAGCAAAAATAAAAAAAACACGCACAATAAATATTATACAAAAAAGATTCGCCTAAAGGCAAAACAATAAAAAAAAGAAAAAAAATACAAAAGAAAAACGAAAAAACGGCTTAGACAAAAAAGAAAAACAAAGAATATACGAAAATATGCAGAGCTAGTTACAATTTAACAAGATGGACGACACCAAAACAAATAAACAATAGAAAATATATACAAAAACGTTAGAACAAAATAAATGGACAAATATATGGAGAAATAGACAGCAAATAAAGGTAAAAAAAATTAATTAGACAAATATACAATACAAAATGGCAAAGAAAAAACACGAAAAACTTAAAAGGTATTAAAAAGGAAAGAATAAAAGAATTATTAACAGTAAGTCAACGAAACACAGACAGGGGTTATGGAACAAACGAAAACGGAGATATAAATAAAAGAGAAATTAGAGAAAATGAAAAAACAAAAAAGGAAATCTAGAATAAAAGGAATAAACAAAAATTAACGTAGATAAAAATTTTTAAAAAAGACAATAATAAAAAAACAAACTTAACAAAAATGACGTTCACTATGCAATCGACAATATGAGGAACAGACGGGCGTCAGAATAACAGTCAACAAAGGTCTAGCAAATAAAACTTGTACTGAAAAGAATTGGACTGCTAAAGGCCTGAATCTCGTGATTCCAATATTTATTTGCATTAAAATACAAAATGTGGCACGAGGCCTAAAAAAGGGGATAGGGAATGACGGTCTTCTTCTGTCTTAAATCTAAAAACTTAGCTAGTTGCAGACACTGAGTCAAAAACCAACAAACTACCAATCGCAAAACAACACATTCACTCCTACCTTTCTTACTACGTCCACCATAATACCTCAAATTCTCTATGAAGTCCTAACTAGTCCCCTTATGTACAGATGTTGTTCATGGGGGGAGGGTCATAAAACAACAATTTTAAAATAACCCCAAAATGAATATTTACAATATGACTTGATATTTACAATAAACTAAACAAAATTGTGTTAGTAATAAAACCCCCCACAAACCAGAAATGTGACAGAAACATCAGTTAACCGGACGAAATCAATGCGGGACTAGGAAAAAAAAAACAGGAAAACATTCAAACCTCCAAGCATTCACACAGGCACACACACATTCAAACACAACAACAAATACGAAAAATCACCCATTCGAAACGAAAGGCGCCCCGCATCCACCAGAGAACTGACTTACGAGACAACGCTTGGGCGTCGGAGAGGCCATCCGACGTCCGCAAGAGGAGTTTCAAAGCACGACGACTTTCGCGGTAGAAGGAGCACTCGGCACGAGGTGTACGGCCAGCCTCCTCCTCGCACGAGTGCACACTTCTCAGGGATGGGAAATGTTTTCGGACATCTTCTTTCCAAAAGGTTCCCACCTCATCCAAACCGCGACACATTCGGTCTAGAAAGGTAATGCGAAGCATATATTGACGAATCTCAATACCTAGGCATACCCAGACCGCCCACAGAGGGATGAAGGCATCAGATCTCGCGAGATAATATATGGGCCTTGCCTCCCACAAGAAAAGAACAAGGCCTGAACTAATGACATTAGTCGGGCATACGGGATGGAAGCACAGAGAGTCGGTACAGGAGGATCGGATAGATGTGTGAAACACATAATTCCGCCCTTCCCTTCAGGAAAGTCTCCTCTGAGACCACAGATTACTTATGTTCGGCCTCGGCCTTCCCTTGTACCTCCGACCAATTCATTTCCAACTGGAGATCAGGACCTAACCAAATGCTGAGTATCTTGATTGGCCCATCCGTCCAGAGGAAAGGTCCGGGAAGAGAAACTCCTTCCACGCACCCAACCGCAAGCCCACAGACTTATCGCGGTTGATCTTGGCCCCTGTCACCATCTCATACCCACTGATCTCTTTGCTGACTTCGTTAATCTCGGCTCTGCTCGACACAAGAACCGAAACGTCGTCAGCATAGGCAGAATACCTGGCTGAGGTGGTAGCACCAGGCAAGGAAATTCCGCGAAGGACCGGATTCGCCTTTAACTTGCGAAGGAAAGGTTCCAACGCAAGAACGTAAAGCAGAGGCGAAAGCGGACAACCTTGACGAATGGAGCGAGACAATACGAAAGGCTTCGATCTTACCCCATTCACTTCCATCAGCGCACCGGGGTCGCATAAAAAAGTCGGATCCAGGAGCGAAAGTCGGCTCCGAAACCGGCCGCCAAAAGGACAGCCTCCAGAAATCGATGGTCAACCCTATCGAAGGCCTTGGACTGATCTAAATTGATCAGCTAGGCTTCACTGTCGACTTGTTCTAAGATCAAGCGTACCATATGATGTTTATCCTGAATAGTCCTACCCTTCACAGCACAAGTCTGTTCAGGGCCAATCAGACTAGACAGGACAAGCTGCAAACGGTTGGCTAAGATCTTCGCCAAAATCTTTAAGTCAGTATTTAACATCGTTAAAAGGGCGAAAGTTCCCTAACCCATCCCACCATTTGTCCTTGTCCTTACGCAGCAACAGTGGTTGATCACACCCCTGGTGAGCGTTGAAGCCCCTCTAATGACTTACCCCCTGCCTCATCCAGTGGTTGAAAAACAGTTCCAGCAAAAAACCCTGATCGCAAAAAAGTGAACAGTTCAATTTCCAGTAACCAGCCAATCTAAAACTGCGGCCAAAGGCTTATCTAAGTTTACACGGACCCGGACAAGCCAACCTATGATCCGTATAAACTAATAATGGAAACTAAAATGGACACCTAAGATTTTGAACATCGACTCTCCAATAGCTCCCGTCAATTAACTAAGACTCGGTCCAGGTAGCTAAACCAGCCAACTTAAAAATTACCCAGGAGCCGAAAAGTTGCCTAAAAACAAAGGAAAGTCCTAAAGTCCATGCTACCTATCGATTCAGGTGTTCATTCCGGAACTTATCGACAAGATCAAACCCATCGATAAAGTCCTGAAATGGTTTCACATCCGGGTTGTTAGTATTTGTTGTTTTTGCTCTATACGATCTATATCAGGGGTCAGGACGGCATTCCAATCCCCGCTAAAACTACCCGACGAGACGTCGTCAAGAAAGGCGCAATCTGCCGAAACAAAGCTGGCCGCTCAGAATGTGTATTGGGCGCATAAACCCCAATGAGACGAAGAACCTTTTCCTTTATGGTAACATCCAGCACGCAAAGCCTGCCCGCCGGATCCGCGAAGACAAGGTTACATGCAGCCTTCAAAGACCTGCTCACTAAAAGACACCCCTCGAACGACCATCAAAAACATGCTGAATAAAGGGCAAACCCCTAGACAGTATATCCTCACGATCATGAGAAGAAAACCGGCTCTCTTGTATACAACATACATTCACCCCAGGCGCTGAAGGTCACGAATGAGCCTCGCCCTGCGAGACTCGGACCTCAGGCCCCGGAAATTCAAAGTAGCTAACCAGAGAGCCATCGTGAAGCCGATTAGGGTTGTCCTTCAGGATAGAACATGGCTGGGGAGAGGACACCCACAGCTTGTCCCCATTGAACAGACAACATCTCAGTATCGAGCGTATCCACCTAAGACAAGCCGCCGATGTCCGCAGGATAAGTTAATTTTAGAGCCCTATAAAGAGATGGGTGAACAAAAGAGGGACCTCTCCTTACATTGTTTTGATTCATCAAATTTTCTTCCAACAAGGACGGCGGCTGGGGCACCACTTTCAAGGAGGCCTTTGCCTCCTCTATCATGCTTAAAAATCTCCCAAAGTTCCGGGGCAAAATCTCACAACAGTCAGCAGTCTTCGGGCCTTGAGGAAATTTTTCCGGCACTTCCACAAAAAGATGGCGTTTATGTGCCGGAAATTCTAGTTCACAACTTTTAGTGGTTTCGGGTTTTAGTTTTTGAAAACCCTTTCCGCCTGTTCGAAGGGATACGCGGCAGACGTCTTCCCTGGGAGATATGGTGGTTTAATTTTCTTTCTTTTTTTTCTGTAGCCACTTGTGATTCTGGGCTTCTGACCATTTTTTTTGTGGAGACTGAATGGGTTTTGGAATGGGTGTGATTTTTTGGTGTAGTGGAGGTGTCATGCCCAAAGGCATCCTCCAATTTGAGGGTTTTGATGAATGAAATGTTTTAGTGGTGAATTTGACAGTGATTTTGGTGGAGGTGTTTTAGTAAAATTGTTCTTATTTGATGAAGATGGGGAAGACAGGGCAGAGGGATGGGGCGAAAAAGTGCCCCAGATTTCTTTTTTTTCAATTTTTTAAATGAAAATCTTCTCCCAACTGGGCTCATTTAATTTCTGAGATTCTGTAGCGTTTTCTTTCCTAGACGCCGAGGCGTCGCCCTCAAGAACTGGTAGAGGAATGGGGCTGTGGGTGACATTGTCCCTGGGGTTGGTCATGGGACTGAGGAACCGCTGTTTGGGTCTTTCCTTGCCCTAACTAAGAGGCGACATTCCCCCTCATCCTTCTCCTTGACCACACTAGTGGCAGGCGTCGGATAGGGGGCTTTTTTTGGGTTTGGACCCAACCGAGGATTTTCCTCACCGGTCCGCCTCGCAGCTAGGCCTTTTTACAGGCGCCACGGATTTTCCTTTTCAGCCAAGGGATTTTTGGTCGCCTGCGACCCGGAATTTCCAGGGGCCTTCTTCCCTGGGCAGCCATTCAAAGGTGACCAGTCTCTCACACCTCCAGCAAGTTGGTCTCCTACCGGTCACTATGAAGGGCATTTACCAGTCGTAAACACCAAACCAATGGGACGAACTTGCTTCACTCCTAAGTCTTCGAGCATTATAGAAAAGTCCATGTAACGTTCAAATTGTCAGAGAGAGCCCTAAAATTTGGCCGAACTGCATAAAAAATGCAATAGGATGTTCTCTATAATTTGAGGAGGAACCTCAAAATTTAGCCACCCTGGTCCGCCTTAAGCCTTCGTATTCAGTAAATTAAAATCAGATTTTGTAATAAATTCTTTTTGGTAAAACGGCAATCTTCTGGTGTGGGTAGCAGAATAAAAGATATGATAAACCCAGTGCCCTTAATTACTCTTTGAGGTTTTATCCCCAAGGACAAAAGTGATTTAATCACTGTGAAACCAATGGAATGAAGAAATCTTACGTGTTTTCTTGTCCACCACAAAACGGTTGACCATTCTTTTTTGCGAACATATCGAGTTCTTCGACAACTTTGACGAACCCATCTTTATTTATAAGATGGGCGTACTCTTTCACATTATCCAAAAATCCGCCATGGAAAAATACAACTTGGGCGGGGAACTTCCAACAGGAGGGCAACTCCTTGATCAGTCTTATATACATGCCTCTTTATATATTTATATATTTATAGATACGGTTATATGATCTGCTTTTGAACATATTATCATTTTAAAGCTGATTTATCAGGCGGGAAGCTTTTAGCCTTCTTGAAAAGGTCTTTTTTACATTCAAAGATATACATAAAGGCACGGTGAATTAAAAATAAAGTGGAGACTACCACCTGCTGGTCTCTGAATTAAAGTCAAATTTGGAGAAAGGTGTTGATTATAAAAAAAAAGAAATTATACAAAAAGCCTGGATAGATCCAGTAAAAAAATAAAAATGGTTAACAGCAATAATAAAAAAATAAAATAAACTAAAAGGAGAAAACAACAAACTTGAAAAACTTAAAGAGATAAAAGACTGAATAGGAAGAAAAAAAAATAACAAGGCGCCAAAAGGGAATTCAAAAAAAATTTTTTAAATTGACTCTTGCATTTTTTTTTTTTTTCAAAAACAAATGCAAAGGTTAATGATTTAATTGGCGAGAAATCCATCGTCACAAACAATTCAAATAATATACAAAAACCTCCGAACCTGTTATGAATGAAAAGATCCTTGTTTCTATAAATTTCTGCTGCATTAGTTCTTATTTTTACTACAAGCTTTCGTCTGTTCCTACAGACATCTTCAGGTATGGAATAGATGTTGTTCTTGTTTTTTCTCTCAGTAATAAGAGGACAACGAAAATATATGTATTGTTGTATCCGAAAATGCTATTGGAAATGAGTTATTGTTTTTGGAGCGTGCAGTAGCAACGCTGAGTTTGATTTAAATTTTTACAGTTGTGCGTTCTTGTACAAATATGGTGATAAGCGTTTTTTTTTACATATATATTCTGTGTGTGTGTGTATGAATGTATGCATGTATGTAGGTGTATATAATGTTTATATATGTATTTTATATATTGGATATAGTTATTTTTATTTATATATATATATATATATATATATATATATATATATATATATATATATAACATTTGCACTCTGTTAAGATTTAAAGGCGAAAAGCCACTAGCACGCAAGCGGTTACAGATAGTTGGACAAAAAAGCAAACCTGTTATGATAGAGGAAAGGATGAAGATAGGATAAAGGGATAGATATATATAAGGAAATCTGGAGACGTCAATTGACATTAAATTTGAATAGTTAGAGATTATAGTTATCAGGGAAACAGGAAAATTTTTAGTTCTACAGGCTAGAGGTGCGAGACTTCTGAAGCTATTGGAGTAATTATAAAATGACTAATAAGAGTTATATAAAAAGGTTTTTACGTGATGCTAAAGTGATTCCTAGTAAGATATCTTAAATTCATAAAACAGCTCATCGAACCAGTTACCATGATTTTGTTTTTTTAAAATAAAAAAGACAGAAGGAGGCGACGTTACGTCATTGAGAGAGCGACTACAGACGAGATATAGATCAGGGCCAGTTATATTGCATATCCGTCTCTGGATTTTATCAGAGAACAGAGACAAACCGAAGAGGCTCCAGACCCTATATGGCAGCAATACTCCATGCAAGGGCGAATGGTTAAGTTGTAGATTTGAAGGCTCAGTAATGTAATGACCAAGTA
Organism: Acanthosepion pharaonis; assembly: GCA_903632075.3. Taxonomy (NCBI): domain Eukaryota; kingdom Metazoa; phylum Mollusca; class Cephalopoda; order Sepiida; family Sepiidae; genus Acanthosepion; species Acanthosepion pharaonis. The sequence continues at coordinate 12,009 of CAHIKZ030002887.1, forward strand.
AATGTTTAAAGAAATAACAAAACAAGTGTTACAGATATATATATATTAAACAATAAATACAACAGAATCTTTTATTATTTTTGTGTGTCAGTTGACCCAGCGTTCAATCTTTTCGACTGTTCCCCAAGGCCTTCTCTTCTACTATCTCTCTTTATTTATATAGTTACCAATCATCTGAAGAGTCCAACATAGACTCTTTAGAGGAGGACACCACAACAATATATTAGGGTTTTTATTTTATATCATATAGTCAATATCTTTTTCTTTCTTTTTATTTTCAATCAGTCAATTTATTTGTCCATGATTTTCTCTTCTTCCTTTTTATATATATTTATATATGTTTATATATGTATGTGCATGTATGCGTGTTCATATATGTACGAAACAGTTATTTTTTGTGCTTGTGTGTATATATATATATATATATATATATATATATATATATATATATAAACATATATATATATATATATATATATATATATAATGTATATAATATTTCTCGGAAACTAACATTGAAAATAAATTTTCTAGGTCAGACGACTCGATTTCCTCTTAGCTTTTCATGTTATTATTATTTTTTTTTTAACCTTCTTTATTTTTTTTTTTTTTGGTTGGATGATTTGAAGCATTGTTTGTAAAATTTATACCATTTAAATCTTCGGTCTCATGTCATTTTCTGGTTGAAATAAATCATGATTATCTCCCGCCCGTATTTAAGCTTTTTATTATATATATATATATATATATATATATATATATATATATATATATATATATATAATATAAATGTAAAAACACTAATATTCCATGGTTATAATTTATTACATTGGAATCGTAATCACGATCAATTCATCAGACCTACAATTTCAAAAAAATTATAACCATGGAATATTAGTGTTTTGCCTTTTATATTATTTTATTCTGTTCTGGACATTGAGTTCTACCTGGATTCTATCCTCTTGGGAAAAAATATATATATATATATATATATATATATATATATATATATTTCAGTAGGGTAGACAGATTCTCCTATCGTCCGGTTCACACCCCTCCGGTCTTTTGAACAGGAATACTTTTTTTCCCTGCCTCCTTAAAAAAAAATTGGTTTTTCTGGTTCCTTCTTCATCTTCTTTTAAAATGCCAGTATCCCAATATACATCTTAGGGGCATTAACGCCTTGTCTGTATGTGTTTTTGTGTTCATGTATTGATAAAATAATTAAATTTTGTTCAGGTTAAGAAAAAGAATAAAAGAACGACTGAATAAAAAAAAAAAAAAGAACAGCATGAGCATAAAAAGATTTGAAATTTTTTTTATATTGGGGGGGTTATAGAATGAAAGAAAAAAAGAAGAATGAAAAAAAAAGAAAAGAAAAAACAAAAAAAAAAAAAAAGAAGGAAAGTTTAAAAAAAAGAAAGAAAGAAAGAAAAGAAAAAAGAAAGAAAGAAAGAAAAAAAAAGAAAGAAAAAAATTCAAAAAAAAAAAAAAAAAAAAAGAAAGAAAATGAAAGAAAAAAGAAAAGAAAAAAAAAAAAAGAAAACTTCCGTGAAAAAAGAAAAATGGCGTCAATTTCCGGTCATTATCGAAAGAAAAAAAAAAAGAAAAAAAAAAAGAAAAGAAAGAAAAGAATTAGTGAAAAAAATGGAAAAAAAAAAAAAAAAAAGAAAAGAAAGAAAGAAAGAAAAGAAAAAAAAAAAAAAAAAAAAAAAGAACCGGAAAAAAAGAAAAGAAATTCTGACAAGAAATTCCAAAAGAATGGAAAGAAAGGTGAAAGCAAAAAGATATTAATTTACTATGGCACAATTAAACATATTGAGCAAATGATTTCCGGTGGTAGGTCTACTCAGCTAGTTTTTTGTTTATTATGCCATACATTTTTGATTGGACAGCATCTAAAAAAGGAAAACAACCATGAAGAAAGAAAGATTTGTGGCATTAATCGCCTTTGTAATGGAAATTAAACTCTTTTTTTATTTCTTCTCTAAACCAGGAAGTTAAGAGCCAGTGGAATTATAGATGACTGGCGAACTTGGATTAATCAGTAAAGATGAGATACCCAAATACATTTAAATTTTAAAGCAATTTAAACAGAGCGAAATCATGTTCTAAAATAGGACTTTGTTTGTACACTTCCGGCGTGAAACTCTTTAGTTGTCATGCCTTTAAACCTGGGCGGATGTTTAAGTTTTGTTTTATATATATATATATATATATATATATATATATATATATATATATAATGAAGTTTAGATGGGGTGGTTTGTACCAATGAAAGAATGAAAAAGTGGAGATATTAAACAGATAACATTTTCATCGGTTAAAGAAACCAAATATGGCGTATCAAAAATTTTACAAACTATGGGGGCAAGTTTCTCATGACAATAAGGACTAATGTCAATATAGACATATGTCAGCAAATCCTTCGTTTTTCCGTTATCAATTTAAAAGCAAGTTTACGGGAGATGTCGCTCTGTTGCCATTTAGACTAAGTTACATTTTGTCATTCATATACATTTTGGGCTCAAGACGATCTTCAACGTTTAAAGTGTGTAGTTCACTGAAAACAAGCTCTGTTTAACAATAAGGATATTCAAATCCAAGCATTAAGGCAGATATACGGGTTTTTACATTTACGACCGGGTGAATGATAATGGACGCGAGCCTACAGGTCTATATCAGATTGCGTTTCCATATCCGATCTGCCAAAATAAACCAATCTTTGCGAAAACTTATTTCGTCGTGACCCTGAGACAGAATCAATGGCAAAATGCAATTTATGGATCGAGGAAGGACGAGATCGGCATATTTATTAACCACGAAAACATATTCTACAAGTTGTCGGAATGACCCAGATATCAGCCCTAGCATGTCGTACATTTCAAACTACCGCATAAAGGTACTCGAAGTTGAACCTGCATTCGTATCAGAAACGTGAGCGACATCTATTTCATCCTTGATCTCTCATCAAAAATATATATATATATATTTATATATATATAATATTGGGCTTAATATATTCGATCTATTCTATATCGGGTTTATCTATCTACCTATCTATCTAACTAGTATCTTCTATATATATTATAGTATATATATATGTCCGTATATATATATATATACCGAATATATATATATATATATATATATATATATTTATATATATGTTACATATGTGACGTCGTCCCCCTTGGTATAGCGTCATTTGTCGTTCGATCTCGTTCGTGATCCAACTGTGACGTGACGTGGTCCAGGGTCGGATCCTTTGGTCACGGCACCAACTGTGACGTCGCTCGTCCTGGTCGCTCCTCGCTGGTTCCAAGTGTGACGTTCCAACCCCTTGGTTAGATGATTACCAGCCTCGCCGTTCCCAACTCGCTTCCAACACCTGGTTACTAGGGTAACTGTACTGATCTCCGGTCTGCCTACCCACGTTGTGATTAGATCTTAGACAGACGGGATCAAACAGGGATTGGGGCCGTATGCAAGTTGAGTCCGACGGGGGTGGCAAAACACAAGTAAAAAAAAAAACTCACGAGACAAAAATTACTGATAAAAAAAGGGTAACAACCTTTTATATCTAATGTCCGTTACATAAAGAAAAATTATTCTTATTTCCCGACCCGCTCTGTGGACTGGCACCAAGCTTCTATCATACAACTTAAAGATTTCGAGTTGCCTACTCTCTAGAATTTTGTATGTCGGGTGTGGTTTAGTTTCGACACTGGGCGCTAATCTCTACCAGTCGTTCAATCATTCTTCAGTTGATTCTTCTCTTCGACTTGAGTTGGACGTTTCTTCACTTCGATTTGGTTTGGACGAATTTCTGTTCTTGGGCTGGTTTGATTTGCAAGTAACTTCTTCTTCTTCCGTCCAGTAATAACTTTGGCCTTGTCTTAACTTCTTCTTCAACTTCCTCCGGGGCTGGCTTTCGAGTAATCTTCTTCTTCGTCGACTTGGATGGAACTTCTCTTGTCTTCGACTTGGGCTGGAAGGCCTTCAATTCTTTTTTCGACTTTGGCTGGAAGGATTTCTTGTCTTCGACTTGGGTGCAAGGATTTCTTGCCCGCAACTCTGCAACTCTCTGTCGTCCGAATGAACCGGGCCCTCTTCTCGCTGCCGTCCTGGGGCTGAACTCATTTTTGTCGATTGGGGTCCTGCTTTTATTGACGCCGCAACAAACTGGGGTGGGTCTGTCGGCGTCAGGGTTTTCTCGATAATCCCAAAAGTCGCATTAGTTCTGATTTCCCATTATCGCTATTATTTTCACCCCTACTTCCTCACAGTGCCTCTGGGGGAAGGCGCATACCCATCTCTCCCGGTCTCTCGTATGTCAGGTGACCGTTTTCGACCAATGGTTCCTGATCAACATTCCTTCCTCCTCTTTCCGCATATCACGTGACCGTTTTCGACCAATGAGATTCTTGGTCGGGCATTCTCCCTCCTCTTTTCGTGACCGTTTCCAATGAGACGTGGCTTATCCCTCCCTCCGTCTGTCCTCGGGGTGGTTTACATCGTTCTTGTTCTAAAAAAACAAAATCTAATTTGGCCTTTTTCGCACGTACGAAAAATGATAATCTCGGCCTTTTTCTCACCTGGGTTCTGTCAAAACAGCCTGCCGCTAATTAGATGTGACTTCAGGAAGAAAGAATATTGGCGCTATCTGTGAGCCAAAACAATCGTTTTTTTCACCTCTTTGTTTTTGGTCAGACCTGATAGTCAAAAATCTTAATTATCTGAATTGAAAATGTCTCTCACTTCATCATCGTGGGGTTCCAATTTTTAACAGGTCAGAATCTGTATACAGTTCCAGCGGTCACCCCCTCATCCCAAAAGACACCTTTCCTCCGATTAAAATTTCGTTTTCCATTGTTCTAAAAATTTCCCATTTCTCCAAATTGATAATGAGTCTTTCTACACAAAAGTAGGCCAGATGCTTTGACCGATATTTTTTCAATCGTACATATGTCAATACACTTTTATCAAGCCTGTTTTCTTTCTTTCTTTTAATTGACTTTCTATTCTCCCAAATAACAAATTTCCATTGTCTTTGAAATTCGGCCAACATGTTGGCCAAGATATCTTTCTTGACACCTGTTTTCACTAATGACTGGGTTTTGCATCATCCATCTCTTTTTCTTTTTTTTTTTTTTTTCTTCCTTAGGATTTCAATTAGAGAATTTTCCTTTTTCTTTTAGGATCGTCTAAAAAAATTAAGTACAACTTAGTGAATTATTTTCAACTCAATTATTCTTCGTCTAAAAAAAAAAAACTTAAATAACAACCTGTTTAATAAAACCGAGTGAAAAAAAAATAAAAATCATATTTCAGTTACTTTTGGAAAGCATATTTTTCTATTCCAATTCATCTTCTGATTTTGGTGCCACATTCTTTGTCTGTTAAAACACTTCCCAAATATTCAAACTTCTTTAATTACTTGATTTTGATATCTCCAGTTCATAGCTTGCATCTTTGACTGTTTCTCTTGTTGACAACTATACATCCTGTCTTACAATTGATGGTTAGTACTTTCTTTATGCTTTCTTTTACTCCTTTGTCTAGAATTTCCTGCAATTTAATTTCTATGTCTGTCATTAGCACAGTGTCATCTAATATCTTGTATTATTAAGATTGTGTTCACCAATAATAAATCCTCATACTTCCAGTTCTCTTAGGATGCAATAATTATCATTATAACGAAATGACTATGAATGCAAATTTTTTTATTCATAAATTTATAAAAATAAATATAGAACAAGAAAATTTAAATAAAAATTGCACATTTTATGATGAGCATATAATAATAACTGGATGACTCCAATCCCTGGAAAATTAAATCAAGGCGTAATGAGATATAAAACAATCTGAAAAGAATAGAAATGCATTTTTTAAAAATTTATAAGTTGTTACTTGTTATAGTTTATAATTAATTAGTTCTTATTTAAATTTTCTTGTTCTATAGCTCACAGACCTTATTTATAATAAATATTTATATATCTTTTGAACGGCTGTGCGTGGATATGAGACATCAACCTCATTTAAAAGTGAATGAACATACAACAACATAAATATATGAAAAGTTCAAATAAAACAAAAGTCTTCATATAAAAACATTTGCATATATATTTTTTATATTTAAAATTCTTAATATAAACTTAGCATACATCTACTTTCAAAACTATGGTACCAAAAAGTATGAATTTTTGTACTCGTCTGTTTGGTTTCTCACAAGCCTGAATTGCATGTGTCTTGATACGTCAACTTCCTGGAGCAAAAGAGAGATATTAACTTTCGCACCTAACAATGTGTTGTGTGGGTCTTGTCAGGTCATGTGACTATTTTCTATTTTTGTGAATAATTCATTTTTATTGCTTTTTTTGTGTGGTGGGGGGCAAGGGATATAATCTTTGTCTATTGCTGCAGAAACAAACTGAAGAAATTTACTCATTGATTACCAAGTTTAAAGAATATGTATAAGAGAGAAAAAGATGTGGCCTTATATTCAAAATTTACTTTTGTATACCATTTTGCTTTTTATTTTTTTTTTATCATTTTACTTCAAGCAAGGTGATAATGCCACTAGGATGTATGGGGGTGGGGGAGTTAAAGCAAATGAGAAAACTTTGGTGAAGTAAAGAAAAAAAGACAAAGGAGCAGGATTCAGGAAGATGGAAGATGACCAATGATGTTGCATTTAAATTTTTGAAGATTGAAGGTGGCACAGAAGCAAGAAATTCAAAGGGAGTTCCACAGATGAGAAGTGTGAGAAAGAAACTACTAGGATAGAACATATGGTTGCATCTAGCTAGTTTAAAGGTATATCAGTGAGACCTAGTTGCCAAAGAATTCTTCCAATATTTTTCCAGTTTTTTTGTACATGTTACTTGGCATATCATTTTTTAATTTATTTTTTTTACTGAATACTTTACAGAAAAAAGACATCTTTTGGCATATCCTGTTAATAGAGTTAATTTAGAAAATGATATAGTATTCCATTGAAAGAATTAATTCATTAAAATATAATTTTTATTTAGATAATAAAATGAAATTTCTTTATTTATAAGGTATTTTTATTAAATCACTAAGAAGATATTTTACAAGCTTCAAAAAGTGCACTTTTTTAATTAGTTTAAATATTCTTTTTTCAATTGGATGTCTTCAATATAACTTTAATGGAAAAGAATTATTTTGAAAGAAAACAATAAAATATAATAAAAAAATATTTCTAATATTATAAAATAAATAGTTAACATTTGTTAAAAATAAACTTCTACATTTTTAGTTTTTTTCTGAGTACATTAACATCTGTTTATATTAGATTGCTTCCAACATGTTACATGCAACAAATCTATAATTAATTATAATAGTGTGGATATTATTTGAATATTAGTAAATATGCAAAATAAGTAATGATTAATGTTATCAATGTAGAATAAAAAAAAAATTGATTTGATAGCAAAAAAAGATTCCTTCTTCACTATGTAGTAAAAAAATGAAGTTCTCTGAAAAAAAGAAAAAGAGTGGTTCCTCTTTCAGTTTGCATAAGGCAATATTTATATAAATTTAATTTTAAAATAAAACTGAATCACTTAAGAAAAAACATGAAAAATTCCAATGGGTATTAAAAGTGTGTATATTATAAATCAACCTTGAATTAGTGTGCATGAATAGCCACACCCATACATATTTGTACTGAAAGTACTTAGGCATAGGGTGTTATATTTATCAATAACAACTGGAAACCAAAAGAATTATTTGAAATATTGAAAACATTAATAAAATAATTAAGAAAGAACATACACATATATCTGATTAAACAATTTAGACATGTTTGTTTATTTTAAATAATAGCCTTTCGTAATCACATATAAGCTTTGTTGTTTTGAGCAAGAAAGGTACCATAGTTATATTTATTCATTTTTATTTTTCCAAGTACTTGTGATATATTCCAATATCATCTTCGGGATTATAGTGGCTAAGATGAATAATTGTGTTTGTCCTTAATAAATTTTTGCTTTGGTGGTTAAACTGTTGACAATTCCATTCATGTGATTTTAAAATTTTTCCATGTTGTAAAAATCTTTATGTAAGGGAGGTAACCTGAGGTAATTGAATTCTTGTGTGAAGGTTATAAATTGCTTGTTTTAAAAACTGTTTGGTTTTAACATAGATATTTCTAAAGAACTATATGCTATAAGCATTTCAGAACATTTGTACTATATTCATAATTAATTTTAAGTGTTGGTTTAATTTTCAAAGCAGACCCCCTATGTAGGAAGAATTTATAGTGGGGAAAAATTGGGGGTAATCCCACTTTCTCTCATTTTGGTGAATCTTTATCTGGTGGCACTGCTACAACCAGAGACTTCCAGGCTGCAGTAGATGACCAGGACTTCTATGTGTTTATGCTGTAATGCACTCTTCAGTATGTGCTGACCCAGTCTTCATGGCCATTGGATCTGTAGGAGATCTCATCCACCCACATCACTGGGAATCAATTTTCACATGCAATTGGGCTGTCAGACCCAAAATTATTGAGGGTTTGAACTTTCAACTATCCTCATTTGGTTTCTCTGCCAACCTAGGTGTGAACACTATTGCATGCAAACAGCTATTTTGAACCACAAGAGAGAGGTTGGTGCTGGGTGGAAACCAATGGGGACAAACTATTCCCAAAGTTCTGTTCCTCTAATAGAAAATAATTTCTAAATATATGTAAAGTTGTAATTATTTTTGTTAAAATTGTTTAAATGTTAAGAAATAGAAAATACACACAAGAAAACAAATGTTAGGATTTGAATCACCTCTCTTAGGAATTCAAAGATACATCCTCTTCCTTAAAAAAAAATTTACATTAAAACATAAACAAAAATTTATTCATTGTACCAATACATAAATAAATCTTCTAATATATTAGATATTTGTAATAAAAGTAATATAAAAATATAATAATTTGTAATAATATATAAAACATTTGTAATAAAATAAGATCACCAATTGATACTTTTTAAACGACAATTGATTATAAGTCAAAAATCAAATATCTATTAGGTACCTCCAAAGATTCACTAAAAATGTGCATAAATGATGAAAAAAACCCAAACCTTCATAAAAACAGAGTTTTATTATCAAAATTTTTGTTATTAGGAGGAAAGACCAAAATATTTTTTGATTATTAAATTTATTTTTTAATCCTTAGTACTTTGGAAATTTGGGTTAAAAATTCTGTTTTTCTTGTGTTAATGGGTGGCTGGAAATTAGTATGGGGAAATTTGTACATTTTTTGCAGTGAAAAACATTGATTTAGAAATTCTTGCAAGAATCATACAAAATCGTCAGATTTTAATGAAGGTTTCAGGGCTTATTTACAAATGAATGTGCCACATCCAGCAGTTTGAAAACCAGAAGTGGATTAGGTCCCTTGTTCGACAATGGTTTTGTTACATTTTTCTTAGTACCAGTATTCCTGAATTCTAACAAAATCTTTAATTTTTCGGAAATCATGTATATTTCAATACATAAAACCTGTATGAACAGTTTCTGAATATTCACAAGAACCTTTGTTTATAGAAAAGATGATTCCAAACCATTTACTCAATTTCGCAAGTAAAGAAATAGGGAAGACCAAGTTAAGTGACTGTAATGACATTATATATATATATATATATATATATATATATATATATATGCATGTGTTCATTCTTCTTAGGTATTTGCACGTCAAGAGCACCTTCTCTTGACTGAGAAAAACACTGATGTTATATAGCTCTCCCAGACCCACATTGACTATTGGCTAATATCTACCCAGTATCATTCACATGCAAATAGGCAGCACCACCTACTCTAAGTAGGTCTTCTGTCAACAGCACATTGTGGAAGGGGAGGTAACTAACTCCCTGGAGCTTATAGTACCATAAACAACCAACTCAGAGTCTTTTATTGGGCTGACCCAATTCTTTGTTACAATGCACAGAGCTTTTTTGACCTTCCTTTGGGCCCCCTCCCTCCAGGAGTATGTGCAATCCTGTCATTATTACAGTATTGATCCCTCCCTGCCCAGAAGGGTTACTTGAAGGAAGTAGAAGCACCTTCTACCTTTACAGTGACACAGTCAGTCCTTTCTGTTTTGTTGTTTTGCTCTAATTCTTTTCATTTCTTCCTTCTTGGAAAGATGTAGACACTGCCTTTCCTTCTCTTCTCTTCTCAGCTTACCTTCTGTTTCAGGAAGATGCAGTAATATGGCTTTTCCTTTCCTTTTCTTTGCTGTCACATTAGATTGGCTGTTGAGTCATCCTGTCTTTCTGTTGAGCAATCCAACCTGTTGCTTTGTCTAAATTCATTCTTGTTACTTTGTTAATTTATTCATTCGTTTTGTATGTTGATCTTTTTAACATTTGTTTGTAGAAACACCATTATGATGGCTAATGCTGTCATGTTGGTTACTTAGCAACCATGCCACATTTTGGCACACTTTTTTATCGGCACATCACCATATTCAATTCTACTTAGCAACATGGCACTTTCATTTGATTTCCTGTCAAATTCTGGATTTACTGAATGGCATGCCTTGTTCAGCATCTTCATTCAGCATACTGCAATCTTGGATTTTTACTTATCAGTCCCAACTCACTTTATTTAAGTGATTTCATTTGTGCTTTATTCTATATATATTATTAATTTCAACATTGATGGGTTTTAACCACAAACTTTTCCTTTCCTTTCATCAAGGACTATATCAAACACAAACATTTCCAAAGACTTACCACTTGCATGTGGTTACCTTACTCCTTTTCAGGATTATTAAATTAACCATATTTACATATCCACATACTCACACTTTGGAACATTTTTATGTGTTTCAATACTTCACCACTTAACAAGTAGTAACTTCTTTCAGTTCTTACAAATCAACAATTGTACATGTTGTAAAGTGTTGTTGGTTGTTGCTAATAATAAAATTTTGGCCTTATAATTAAGAACTCTGCCTTTGTCATAACTCAATTTTTGGTGTCAATTTCTTCCTGTATATTCTTTATATTTTCTTCATGTCGGCTGCTACAAATGAAATTATTTAAGAAACATTTCTTTTTTGTAAATCTTGGTAAAAAATATATTTTTCTTTTCACATCCCCCACTTATTTTATTTTATGAAATTTTGAGAGATTTATTTTTATTGCTTAATATTTATATTAGTTATCTGGACAAGTTATTGGGGAAATTAAATCATCAAATTGTCTTTGTCAAACAGGACCTCCAGTTATTGAAAATCTGTTCTGAATTGCAAAATAAAAAATGTAATGAAACTAAAACATTATTTAATTAGAAAAGCTTTTATGAAATATATATATATATATTATTATTAATATTATTATTATTATTCATATGGACATTATTTTCTTAAGAAAAAAAATCTGATAATGAATTTTTACAAGAATTGCTTTCATTTTTTTTTAAATTTTAATTAGAATAATTTATGAAATTTTAAATAGGCATCTCCACTAATTCAGTATATGTAAGGTTTAAAATTAATTTAAAAAAATGAAAAAGCTTTCTTGAAGCTTTCATTGTAGCTTTAATTGAAAGCTAAAGTATTTAAAATGTACTATTTCCAGTAAGCAAAATACTCTGTGGTGTATTTCAAACAAATATTGATTGAAATCAATTTTATTATTTTCTTTTTCAGTAAAATCAATAAAATGAACCATTTTCACACATTTAAAAATCTTGGAGAAATAAAATATATATTTTTAAAACCCTATTTGAGCAAAATTAGAAAATTTAAAGTTAAATTAATCTGATTTGAAACAAATATTACTTATAGCATAAAATGTTGTATACAAGCATTTCTTAACTTTGGGCACTTGTTTTTCTGGTCTATAGATTGATTTATAGACCACCTAACATGTTGACAAGTTAAGTATGGTGATAAAGAATTGTCAGCAGACAATAAATTTTATATGAGGGTTTTTTTACCCGTAAGTGGGGACAACCCATAAAACAAATGACCTTTTAATGATAATGTCATGTTTGAATTTGCATACTTAGAAAAATTAGTTTGTTTAAACACACAAAAAAATCAAAATTCTTTTTCAAAATATTCAAGGTTGTCAGATTGTAATAAGCTTTTACAATATATGATTAGTAAATATAGTTTTACTTAACAATATTTCCTAAGAGTTATACCATTGAAACTGAATTTTAAAAGATTTAAAATTGTAAAAATAATGAAAACAAATCTTGTAAAAATTCATTTTTCATTGAAATTTTTTTTTCTTCAGACAATATTGTCTTTAATATGTATTATTCATAAAAGCAATTAAAGCATGTCTTAGTTTTATTGCATTTTTTTTATTTTTCAATTCAGAAAAGATTTTCATTAAGATGGGTCCAATTTTGCAAAAAAAGTTGCTGATTTAAACTCTTCAAAGAATTCTACTTTTAACTAATATACACTAAAAATTATGTTGAATTTCTCAAGTTTTCATAAAATTAAGTAGGGTGGTGAAACACATGTAAAAAAAATATTTTTACCAAGATTTTCTAATAAAAAAATTTCAAAAATAATTTAATTCATTTGTGAATAAGTCCTGAAAATTTAATTAAAGTCTGGCAATTATTTGATTTTTGTGAGAATTTCCAAATTAATGTGTCTGTCACTGCAAAAAAGAGGCTAAAATTGCTATATTAGCAAAAAAAGTTATTAAAATCCACTGACACAAGTTTTTTTTTTGTAATAAAGTGGATGTACTAACTTTCAAATTTCAAATGTTCTAAAAAGCAGTAAAAAATTTAATTAGATATTCAAAAAATACTTTAATACTTCCTCTTAATAATAACATAAAGATTTTAACAATAAAGCTATGTTTTTATTACAGTATGCTGACTTTTTAGCGATTTTGTGGAGGTACCTAGTTTTAAATCCTTTAAAATTCTGTATTAATTTGTAGTGTATTATTAAGTTAAAACTATATTTACTAAACACAAATGGAAAAGCTTACTTACTATTCAGCAGCCCTTCCAGTATTTAAAAAAAAAATTTGTGTGTATTGAAATGTGTCAATATTTGTAAATAAGGATGTCCATACAAGACATTATTGGAAAATAAGAGCAGTAACTAGAGTAAATTTAAAATTTATTGGTTATTTTTTAACATTTCCTGAACAAGTGTCCTTATAAGTAATCCAAAGTACCTAAAATTCAATAAAATATTCAGTTACATTGAATATTTCCCTAAATTTTTAAGATTACTGGGTAGTTAAAAAATTATATAAAAAAAGTTGTTCATCAGCTAATTTTTATGGTTATGTACCTTTTACTTAAAAATTCTGAACATTAAGGTATTGATAAATCTGTCAACATCTCATAAAATCACTCACCTCCCTGTTAAAAAGATACTGCTTTTCTGTAATATTTTAAACTAAAAATAATATTTGTTTTAATTCAGATTAATTAAAATTAGTTAATGTTCCTTAAATAAAGTTTCAGAAAAATACATTTAAAAATACAGGTTTAAATATTTGTGTTTATAAAGGTGATTTTAACAATTTAAAAGATGCCAAAATTTAAATTCAGTTTGAAATATAAAGTTTTTGCTTATTTGAAATATAAATTTAAAAATTAAAACTAAAAAAAGACAAGAAAATTTTTCATTTTAAAATACATTTTCAATTTAAATTTTTTTTTAGGTACTTAATAAATTCATGAGATAAAGATATTTTGCTTATTTGGAAATAAATTAAAATTTAATTCACTTTTGGATTATCAAAATATTAAAAATGATAAAATAAATGTTTCAAAAATTTATTTTTCTTTATTTTTTTAAAATACAATTTTAAAACTAAATCAAATGTTTATTTCAGAAAATCTTTTTTTTTTTTTTTTAGGATTGATCTTCTTTTTTTCAGTTTTAATCATGAATCATGATGGCTTTGATTGTTGATATTTATTCTGTAAAAATACAGAAATGTGGCAGAAAGGCCGAAAAGGGGATTGGGGAAAGGACGGTCTTCTTCTGTCTTAACTATAACTTAGCTAGCCGCAAGCACTGACCCAAACGTACGAAACAATATTCCTTACACCAAAACAACACATTCATTGTACCTTTCTTACTACAACCACCATAATACCTCTTTGTCTCTATGAAAATACTAACTAGTCCCCATATTTACAATTCGTGGTCTGTGGGGGAAGGGAATAAAACAACAATTCTAAAAATTAACCCCAATGAGTATTTACAATATGCATATAAAAAACTATTTACAAGAAACTAAAGAAAAAATAAGATTAGTAATAAAACCCCCCACAATTTCCTAAATGTGACAGAAACATCACTTCACTGGCCGAAATCAATGCGGGACTATAATAGTATAAACCATTCATTCATCCCAATCACTCACACTGACATGCACTCATTCAGACACAACAACAAATACGAAAAAAATCACTCACACGAAAACGAAAGGCGCCCCGCATCCACCAGCGAACTGACATCACTGACCACCTAACGAGGGAGGGGATGGGGAATTAAACTTAAAGAAAAAACAAATGGGGACAGAAATAAAAGGGGGGCCAATGAGCATACATACCCTAGCTAAGTTAACTGAAAAAGGAAACTAAATCATCAAAAAGGAAAAACCTAAGCTAGCCTAGTTTCAGGATGGGTTGCACAAGTTCAACCCAGGAAGAGCAATATCCTGATGCCTAACCGGCATCAATGTGCCACTCAAAGTCAGCTCCTTTCACACGACACAAGCGCGCAAGATTCACCCACCTTTTGCTGAATTCTGATGAAGTGAGCCGCCTTTTTTCCGTCCTAATCTTGACTTTAAGCTGATGCTTAAAGTACAAGATCAGTTGGGAAGAGGTGAACTTCTCGCCTCCATAGAATCCCTTCTGACGTGTCGTCCAAACCACGACTCTCATAACACCTAGCAAGCAGTGGAACACATACTGTTCAGCCTTCGTCAGCGGCGGTGCCACATTGCTACAAACGGAAACGGACTGAAGGACAAAAGACTTTCCCTGCAGCATGCGGACCATGAGGCCTTCAACAAACTTGACCAACGGCACTACCTGGCTGCAATGAAAGAAGGCGTGACCCAAGGTCTCGACCTCCCCACTACAACGTCGGCAGTTTGGAGAATTCTCCAAGCCAGCTGAGCAGAGTCTCTTGGCGACCCAGAGGGCCCCTACGTATCACCAGCCAGGTGAGTGATGCCTCATCGTTATTGAGGCATTTCAACCCGGGCCCAAGGCCATATTGAGCGAGCCTGCTGCCTCGTCAAACCGAGCTCGTCAATCAGATCATCATGCACGGCCCCCTGACTAAAACTTGATATAATGCCCTACGCGACAACGCCTGGACGTTGAGAGGCCATCCGACGCCCGTAAGAGGCGCTTCAGAGCAATACGACATTCACGATAGAAGGAGCATTCGGCTCGGGGTAAACGGCGGGCCTCCTCCTCGCACGAATGCACACTTCTCAGGGATGGGAAGTTCTTACGGGCGTCTTCCTTCCAGAAGGCGCCGTCCTCATCCGAATCGCGACACATTCGATCCAGAAAACTAATGCGAAGCATATGTTGACGAATCTCAATGCTCGGCATGCCCAGACCGCCTTCAGATGGATGAAGGCAACAGATCTCCCGACTGACTCTGGCAGCCTTGCCTCCCCACAAGAAGGAGAACAAGAGCCTCACTAACGCCAGTAAAGTGTCACACGGAAGTGGAAGCACAGAGAGTCGGTAAAGGAGAATCGGGTAGATGTGTGAAACACAAACTTCCGCCCTCCCCTTTAAGGAAAGATTCCTCCGAGACCACAATTTAATTGCGATCTCGGCCTTCCCTCGCACCTCCGACCAATTCATCTCCAACTGGAGATCAGGACCGAAAAAGACGCCGAGAATCTTGACCGGCCCATCCGTCCAGTGGAAAGGTCCGGGAAGAGAAACTCCCTTCCACGCACCCAACCGCAAGCCAACAGACTTATCGCGGTTGATCTTGGCCCCTGTCACCATCTCATAACAACTGATTTCTTTGCTGACTTTCGTCAATCTCGGCTCTGCTCGACACAAGAGCCGAAACGTCGTCAGCATAGGCGGAATACCTGGCCGATGTGCTACCACCGGGCAGGTCAAAATTCCGCGTAGGACCGGATTCGCCTTTAACTTGCGAAGGAAAGGTTCCAACGCAAGAACGTAAAGCAAAGGCGATAGCGGACAACCCTGACGAATGGAGCGAGACAATACGAAAGGCTCCGATCGTACCCCATTCACCTCCACCAGCGCACCGGGGGTCGCATACAGAAGTCGGATCCAGGTGCGAAAGTACGGCCCGAGACCGGCCGCCTAAAGAACAGCCTCCAGAAAATGATGGTCAACCCTATCGAAGGCCTTGACTGATCTAAATTGATCAGCGCGGCTTCACTGTCGACTTGCTCGATGATCAGGCGCACCATATGAAGGTTGTCCTGAATAGTCCTGCCCTTCACAGCACAAGTCTGTTCCGAGCCAATCAGACTAGACAGGACAGCCTGCAAACGGTTAGCCAGGATCTTAGCCAAAATCTTTAACTCTGTGTTTAACATAGTTAAAGGGCGAAAGTTACCTAACCCATCCCCACCGTTTTTATTCTTGCGTAACAACTTGATCACGCCCCTGGTGAAGCGTTGGGGTATAGACCCCTGCTTCATCCAGTTGCCGAAAATCAGTGCCAGCAGCGGAACAAAAACGGGCGACTGCCTCAAGTACACTTCGTACGGAAGACCATCAAGTCCCGGAGATTTGTCCAGGCCAACCTGTTTCAACGCATCCCAGATTTCCGACTCTGTAATTGGACCCTCGCACCTAGCTGCTTCAGCTGCACTAAGGCAGGGAAAGTCAGCCAAATAGGAGTCGAACTGAGCAGAGCTCAGACCGGGCTCCCTGGTGAAAAGCTCCTGAAAGTAGTCACGAAAAGCCCTCACATATGCCCTCGTTTGTTGTCACGATCCGCTTATCCGGCAATGTGACGCTCGCGATATGTCGCTGAGATGCATTCCGAGCTTCCTCTGCACGCAATTCAGCGGCCATATTCGTCGCCTCAGAGGACATTCTTTTTTAACCTAGCCCTAACTACCAGAGCTTGATCCTTCTTGATAAGCAAGGAGGCCAACTCTGCCTTAGCTAAGGCTATTCCCCCACTATCACGGGATTTCACCGCCCGATCCACTTTCTGCTCTAAAGCCGTTTGCGCCGCTAATCTATCTAGATTGAGCCGACGACTATAATCAGCAGCAAACGTTCTAATTTTGGATTTTAATTTATCCCACCAGGCATTTCCCACAACCGCTCCCGTCAGTTCCCTTGTATCATTAGTAAAAGCTGGTCCCGGAAATCTTGCTCACCAAATAATGATGAGTTTAATTTCCAGTAGCCAGCCATCCTAACCTTAGGTTTATCTAAGTTTACACGGACCCGGACAAGCCTATGATCCGAATAAACTATCTCATGGAAACTTGGACACCCTAAGAGCCCTACATCGACTCTCCTAATTAAGACTCGGTCTAGATAACTAGCCGAGCCGCCACTATTTGTCCAAGTCCACACTACCTCCCGAGGGTGTTCATTTTCGGTACTTATCGACAAGATCAAACTTGTCGATAAAGTCCCGAAATGGTTTCACGTCCCGGATGTTAGTACCCGAATTTGTCCCTATGCGATCTATATCGGGATCAAGGACGGCATTCCAATCACCCACTAAAACTACCCGACGTGATGTCGTCAAAACGGCTCGATCTGCCGAAACAAAACAGGCCGCTCAGAATGGACATTGGGCGCATAAACCCCAATGAGACGCAGAGCCTTATCCTTTATGGTAACGTCCAGCACGCAAAGCCTGCCCGCCGGATCCGCGAAGACAAGAACACACGCAGCCTTCAATGACTTGCTCACCAACCAAGAGACACCCTCGAGCGTCCATCAAAACATGCTGAATAGAGGGAAAACCCCCTAGACAGAATGTTCTCATAGTCACGAGAAGAAAAACGGGTCTCTTGTACACAACAGATATTCACCCCGAGACGCTGAAGATCGCGAGAGAGCCTCGCCCTGCGAGACTCGGACCTCAGGCCTCGGGCATTCACACTTGCTAACCAGAGAGCCATGATGGAACCGATTAGGGTTGCTCTCCTGCATTGAACATGGCCGGGGTCAGGACACCGACGGCCTCTCCCATTGAGCCTGTACCCATCTCACTAACGATGGTGCCATCAGGAGACAGGCCGCCAATGTCCAAGGGGAACGTAAGTTTTAATGCTCTATACAGGGAGGGGTGAACAAAAATCGGGAACCTCCCTGAACAAAATTGTTTTAATTTTTTAACGTTTTCGTCGTCGAAACACGACATCGGTGGAAACATGCCGAATGTTTCGTTAGCATCGGCCATCATGGCCCATATTTGTTGACCGGCTGCACCTGATCTCACCACAGTTAGAACCCTCTTTGCATTGGGAAAGTTACGAGGGTTCTCTACATCTAAATTTTTCAGTTTTTTGAAATTTAGCAGAGTTTTTAGGTCTTTTAATTTTTTTGGCATGTAACAAAGCCTTCTCTTCTATTTCTTTAGAGACTCGGCACACGTCTTCCCCAGTGTTGTATATAGGTTTTGATTTTATTTTTTTCTCTGTGGTTTCGGATGAATCGGAGGATGGACTTCTTTGCCTTTTTTGTTGCTCTGATTTTGTAGGTGTATTTTTGGGTGTCTGCATAGGGGAAGGATTAGTTGAAGATTTTTTTGCAGGTGATTTTGGGACAGGTCCCTTCTTTAATGTGGTCATTGTTGATGAAACTTTTTTTACAGGTTTAGTGATAGGGGGAGGGACCATGGCATGATGTGTAGGGGAAGACGGTGCCGACAAAGAGGAGCCAGATTTCTTCTCGGAATCCTGTCTTTTCTTTTTAAGATCCTCCTTTAGTTGTTGTAATTTCTCCTTCTTTTCAAAGGAAGGTTCATATTGGATCATCTTGCTTCTAAGCATATCTGAGTAGCGGGCCGGAGAATCGCCCTTTGCGCTGGTTGAGGAGTGGGGCTGTCCGTGCCTTTTTTCTGTCTTAGATGTGGAACGAGGTTCCGCTGCCTGGATCTTCCCTTTAGACCTACCAACGACCCGCCATTCCCCTCTCCCTTCTCCCTAACCGCATTAGCGGTGGGCAAAGGCTTTTCGGGGAATGGGGCTGAGATTTGGACCCAACTGGGGGATTTTCCACACCGGTCCCGGTCGCTGGCATGCCCACTACAGGCGAGACGGATTTTGTAGACTCGACCAAAGGGGGATTTGGTTAAGGGAGCCAGAACATCAGAGGCCTTCATCTCTGTGCAGGAAGAGGAAAGGTGACCAGTCTTTCCACACTTCCAGCATGCCGGTTTCCGACCCGTCACAATTATCGGCATCTTCTGGCTCTTTACATCCAGACAGTTGGGGATGGAGCGGAATGCATCCTGATCGATCATAATCTCGAAGCTCCACCCCCCGGTCAGATCATCCGAGGAAGCACTGAGAATCTGTCCAAACTGGCACAGATAAGCGGCCAAGTGCTCTCCGACAATCTGAGGAGGAACCTCATACACTGATACATTGGTCCTCCGCCTGCCTTCATACTCGGTCCTCAGAATAAGATCTTTGGTGATGAGATCACGAGTCGCAGCAGCTACACAGTCGGCAGGCGTGGGTAACAGTACGTCCCACATAAAATATCCTTTTCCTTTCACAACCCTCTGAGGTTTAATGCCCAGAGAATATAATGTTTTAATAACAGTGTCTTTAGTGGAGCGACAAATTTTGCGCGAACGCTTGTCGACCACAAAGACTGACACAATTCTTTTTTCAACCTTTCGTAATTCCTCGGGATTAGGCAAGAGCCCATCTGCTGTCACCAGATGTGCGTAGCTCTTGGCCCTCTCGAGGAACTCCGTAATGTTGATTTTACATTTCGGTGGGGACTTCCAGCATGAGGGCGTCTCTCCGGCCGCTATGTTTCCGTCGTTATTCTGGGATGTCTGATCGGTTGATTTTTGGCTGCTTTCAGCCACCATATTCTTGTCACATTGGCTGGTTTTATTTTCAGCATCTTGGCAGCTTTCAGCTACCATATTCTGGTCTGGAACACTTGGATCAATGCCAGTATTTTGGCCGTTTGAGGCCTCCATACTTTTCTCTGGACTCTTATTTTTCTCCTCTAAATTATCATCATTAGGGGACACCATACTTTTTTCCTCCACATTTGCACTTTTTTGCAAATCTAACTCTTTATCAGGAGGGTCTTTTTTTTTTTTTTTAGAACCAAACAGGTTCTTTTTTACAGATTTCTTGGGACCCATTTTTTAAAAACGGGACCCCCTTTTTTTTTTCTTTTTTTCTCTTTTTTTTTTTTTTTTTTTTTCTTTCACATAAAAAGTATAATTTAAAAGAAAGATGAATAAGAAAAATCACAAAATAACAAAAGAAATTTAACAAGACAGAACAATAAACAGTTAAACAGAAAAAAATAAGTTACAAAAATACGTATCGCAATATAAAAACGCAACAAAAAATACGTTCAAAATAAAAACAGTTAACAATTACAAATTACAAAAAAAGCGAAGAACTAAGTACAGAAGAAAATCACAATTTAAGACGGAAAATAAATAAAAAAGGTATTTTTTTTACAATAATACAAAAAAAAAATTACGAAAGGAAAAAAATGCCAAACGAGTTCATTAAATACAATATGGCTGCCACTAGAAAAAAACTAGTCAGCCCAAATCAAACTTTTGGCAAAAAAAAAAAGTCAAAACGAAAATACGTAAACTAAAATAAAAAGAACTAACGAATAATAAAATAAATGCGGAAAATAAATGCAAAAATTTACAATAAACACAGAAAAAAGACTTAAATAAAGGAATACAGAATAAATAACAGTTATTTACAACGAGAAAGAAACACTGAAAACACGTAGAAATAAAAATGTAAACAAAGAAAAAACGAAGTCTTACGAGGGGCAAAGAAATAAACAATGAAAAAATAAAGTTTGGTGTGGGGAAGTTACTGAAAAGGAAAAAATTAGAACTCAAAAATACGTATTAAAAAAAAAGGAAATTAATAATAAAGAAAACAACAAGGGATAAAGTATAAAAAAAATAGAGGGGAGGGAAAAGAAAGAAAAAATCAAATCAAACTTTTGGCAAATCAAACTTTGGGCAAAAAAAAGTCAATAAACTGAACGTAAAATAAAATAAAAATGAACTTAACGTAATTATGCTAGTACAGAAGATTAAATATCTGACAACTGTCAGTTCCTTGTACTGGTCCAAACTCCTACTGCCATGCTTTACAAGTGTCAAATTAGACCAGATATGGAATATTGCTGTTATTGGTTGGAGTTGTGCAGTCGTCACTGTTCATCCTTGACAGAGTTCAAAAGCAATTACAGTAAACCCTTGCCTATTTGTGTTACAGCATTCGTGGCTTCACACATTTGTGGATTTTTCTTTAGAACATATGTACTTGTTATTCGCAAAAACCCTGAATATGTATGTGTTTTTTCTGAAGAACATATGTACAAATTATTCACTGAGAACTCCCTCGATTTGAATATTTTTTTGATTGAAAATATTTAAAATATTCTTGTATTATTTTCTAGTTATTTAAGGGACTTAAAACATATAACAGTCCATTTTTATGGTAAAAATTTGTCAGAATTGTACATCTTCATTGTAAAAAACAAACGCAAAAACATATGTAGTGGTTGGCCTTTGTTCTTTGTTAGGGACTGCGGCTGGGGTCTTAAAACTGGCTTATGCTAAGTCTGGGGGCATCATCACAGTCCTGTTTTTAGAAAATATTTTAAACTTTGTATTTTATGTCTTGTTACACATATTTTATACAGTAATTTCAATGGTTGTATCGATCTATGCATAATTAAAAATGGTTATTGTACGTATGAAAGAAAATTTATGCTAAGTGTATGGTCACTAATACTATTTTTCAAAAATGTTTTAAAAAGGGTCTGAAATGTTTCTAAAGAGTTTAGGATGAAAGTTTAAGGCATATGGAGTTTTAACAATCAAAATAGATACTTATAAGCACTTTTATAACTATAATTTTCTAACTATTCATGTCCTTAACCTCTGCATATACGGGGGAGTCACTGTACACAACCTTTTAGAGGGTGAATATTTTCCATCTTGTAGCTTTTTGCTACAGAATATTGTTATCTGTATCTAGTTCTGTAACTATTTACAGCATTTACATCATTTGAACTGCTGTCCTCATCTTTATTGCAATATTCATGAGGTTTTGTTCGCTGTATTCTCTGACCGTCTTCAGGTGATATACATTGGAATTTCGAACCAAACCATTTATCTAATCAACTGGGGTAGATTGTTCTAATTTCACATGGTATGATATCTCAGTAGTTAATTCCCTTTGGTAACTCAACTCTCCAAGTTCCCTCTACTGTGGCCAGGTATTGAACTCCACTCTTTGGATCAAGTCACTTTTTAGATTACTTCAACCACCGCTTTTATTCACTGAGTGAATGAGTGAATTTTGCAGACTTCTAAATGTAATCTGTCAGTTTTAATTTTTTTACAATTTATGCTATTGTTTTTCTCTAGCTCTCTGTACTGGTTTTATGCTTGGCTGGCTTAGGAGATTTTTGTGGCCTTAAGTTTTCATATTTTCCAGTGATGTTCTCTGTCTATTATTTCAACTTCATCCCACAGAGTGCAGTGATCCTTTTCCCTCCATATATGGCCAGCGATACTTGTTTTTTCTATTTCTTCTTGTGTTACAGCTTTATGGTGTTCTTGCAGTCTTATCTTAAGGGGATGGCTTGTTTCTCGTGAATATGGCAATAAAGATGAAGAAAACAGTCCGAATGATGTTAATAGTGTAAATAGAACATTGCTAGTTTCTTTTGCTATTTCCATGACAAATTTTCAGACATTCCTTAGCACCACCATTTCAGATATTCACAGCTAGGGCCTACCATACCATTTACAGTCAACTGTCAAGTCCTTCCCTGGTCGTCCAAATGTTCAACACCCATGGCTGATCAATGAGAAGATTGCTTTGATCCAGACTGTGCCTTATCCCATGTGATTAGTTTTGGTCATAAGGATCAAATCATTGTTGGGAATTGTTGCATTGAGCTGATTCAAGTGGAATGAAGATGCAAGAAAAAAAATAACCTGAGTAAAAAATAAATGTTTTTATATATGTTCTTAGGTAGAATACTTGGTTATTTTCATCATTAAAATTTAGCAGTTCTCATGCACACAGTTATCGACCCAACCTGCTTCTTAAGTCGGATGTAACACTTTGGCTGGTTTGGTTAAGTTTAGTACAAGGCTGATGTCGGAACTTCTCTTCAGGCAGATAGTCACGTGAAGTCTTTTTGTCTGGTGTCTGGAACAATTCTGAATTGTTGCTTCGATTGCTTCATATTTATTGACAGTCACCTAAAACTGGCATGGGGCATGAGGTGGTTAGGGAACTTGGTATTTCCCCTATCTTCCAACAAGAACCCCTTTCTGCTGTCTGTGTTCTGAAAATTAATTACATTTCCAAATTGGAAGATCTCCCTTTTCCATGGGTAGTGGTTGCAGGTATCAATCCACCCTGATAACTTCTTCATTCTCTTATTGGCATCTCCCACCAAAATTTCCCAATGGGTGTGGGCAACTCCTCCACCTCCTTTGGTGTTTCATCTGCACCCGCCACCTTGGCTACTTTTCGGCCAATGGCTCTTGACTGCTTGGCATTGCTTAACTTTAGGGTCATTTCGCCTATGCAAAATTCCAGATACTGGGATATTTGTTATTGTTCAGAATTAGTCACTGACCATATGGCCTCCTGTCAGGGTCATTCTGCAAGGAACTTTATTCTTGGATTTTGATTATATATCAAATCTCACCTGTTTCTCTTCCTTCTGTTTTTGTAACCAGTACTCATCAGTCAATTGTCAAAAGATTGCCACAAGGCCCTCTTGTGATAATATTGCTTTAAGTAATTCTCCTTGTTTCTTGAGAATTAAGCTTTTTGGAAAGAGAAATCTTCAATCTTTCTCACAGTCTGTCCATCATTATATTCATTAACCCTTTCTTATTATTTACCAGCACACACTTGGTATATCCATCGTTCTATTCATTAATCCTTCTTTTCATTTACCAGCGCCAAATGGTGTCACAGAAAAGTCCATAGGCTGACCATAATACCCCATGAAATGTGAACAAATGAGACTTATTTTTCAACATAGTCCTCCTTGTGGTCCACACACTTCTTCTATTGGTGTTGCAGTGCTTGAATCTCATTGGAGAAGAAACTTTCATCCTGTTGGTCAAAAATGTCATCAACAGCAGATATGATGTCATCATCACTATGATACTGGTTCTCAGCCAAGTGTTTTTTTTTTTCATGTTGGAGAACAGATAATAGTCAGATGGGTTTTAATCAAGAGAATAGGGAGGGTGATAAACCAGTTCAAGGCCACAGTCACACACAGCAGCCATTGAAACCAAGGACTTGGCCTTTTTTGGAGCAGGGGTGGAGGAGGTTTCAACTCCATGGATTGTGTCTTTTTCTCTGGCTCAAAGTGATGAACCCAGCACTCATCCTTGAACATTGAAGGAAAACAGCTGGATCTGCCTTGAACAATGTCATATTTTCCCGTGATGTGATCTGCCTGCTGTGCTTTTGATCAGGTTTCACCCACATGGCACCCACTGAGCAGAAACCAAGTTTGTTGTGCAGAATATTCTCAACTCTCTAATGGAATATGCTAATAGCATTGGCTATTTGATTTATAGACAATCACCTGTCATCAGTCACTATATGGTGAACACAATCAATGTTTTCTTCAGTGGTAGCAATTGCAGGACATCCAGATTTTTGCACTGTTGATAAAGAACAGAAATGACATCTAATGTAGCAACATGAATGTCTTTGGGGGCTAAACCTTTTTTCTGCAGGTACTTGATTACACCATAATGATAATAATTTTATCTATTTTCAAGTTGCTAGTAGTTACTATTGAAGTCTTCTTTGAAAAGTCAGATGTCACTTTCCCTGGAAAGAAACAATGCATTTATTGATAAGAGATGAAATTAATGCATGCAAGATTTCACAGCATTACCGTCATAATCATCCTATGGACATTTCAAGCCACTCTTGTATTAAGCTGTTTTTGAAAGATTGTATTAGTATTGAATATGGAGAATGTTAAGCCTCAAATGGCATACGGTTGGTCTTGAGAGAACATGCAACACAAGTATCAAGAAAAGCATAATTCTGAACCAGATGTGCTGTGCTGATCATGTCAGGATAGATGATGGGAAGCTCATATAAAAGATATTTTATAGGGAGCTAACTGGAGGGGAAAAGATGCAGCATAGACCAAAGTGGTTTAAGGATGTTGTAAAAAGCAACTTAAAAGCTCTGGAGATTGATGTGGACAATTGGGAAAATTTGGTCAAGAGTTTTGCAAATTGGGGGAAGCTCATCCAGAATTGATGTAGTGATTTTGAAATGAAAGCAAGTGAAGTAGGCTGCATTAAAGTATTCACTCTTAAAGAAAGGTACAAGTACAGTGCCTGCAGACATCCTACAAGAATTGAAGTGTAATGGACGTTTTTATCTTTCAAGAGCAAACTTGTTTGGTATACCATGTAAAATTGTATAGGCCAAAACGAAATTGAGCAGCTTGCAAGGAAGTTTTGTCACCATGACCATCACAATATAACTATACTACATGTAGCTTAGTATTTAAGTCAGTTGTTGGTTTGATGAGGCATTCCAAAATATACAGCCAGTGACCTCTAAAGGTGGACAGTTTGAGTGTCACATCTACAATCATGCAAGACTGATGCTGAACTGAAAAGTCATATCTGTGTACATTATCATGTAGTGATCATTGAACAGATGCTCTTCTGACGAGAGATTGTAATCATTACATTATGTAATCATTTAGTGCTTTATAATTAAAATTATTAAAAAAAGAAAGCTTGATGCCTGAAAAATTTTACCATAAATTCCTGAAAGAAAAAATATAGTTATAATAATGAATTGAATAATATATATAAATCAGTTATTACATAGTAGTTTTGTCCTTAAATTTTATGATTGCTGTTCTGTCTTTTATATTAATTACAAAATAGTCTAATCTTTAAAAACTAAAGATATTTAAATAATACAAGAAACTTAAGCATTTTTAAGAAATATTCATTCTTATCAAATATGCTTATTTTCCAGAATTGTAAGAATAATTTACTGTTTATTTTCAGATTGAATATTCAGTATACAGGGAAGGCATCTCATGCTTCTAGTGCCCCATGGAATGGAGTAAATGCATTGGATGCAGCTGTACTTTGTTATCAAAATATTTCATGTTTGCGTCATCAAATGAAGCCAACATGGAGAGTGCATGGTAAGCAAATTTGATTAATATAACCTTATTGTTTTTGCTTTAGTGTTAAAACATTCTAGCATATGATCATATTACATCAGGTTTTAAATCAAGTTATCAGAATTTGTTTATTGGCAATTTTAAGGGAACTGTTTCATCAAATGCAAAATTTTCCTAGAACAGAATTTGTCACAAAATCATTTCAGTAAAGATGAATGCTGCACACAATTGACAAGTGATACTCTGAATCTCTTCCTTTGTTTATAGAGAAAAAGATATTTTAAATATGGTTTTCTAGTGTTGATGCTCATTCTGTTAGCATAGAAAGAGAATTAGAGCTCATAAAATATAGATATGACAAAAACTCATAGTATGGGGTCATAGTATTAATAACTGTGGATATCAAACAATGTTCAATGTAGTGGAAAAATGATATTTAAAAGACAAAATATAATTATTAAATATGTATTAAGCAACCCCTAAAGCATCTTAAAACAAAGTTTTTCGTTGGAATATTGTCTTACAGAAAGCCATTTTAAAAGCTATTTAATACATCAGCGAGTCAAGTTCTCTGTGATGAATCTTAAATATTAAACTTTAATCATACTTCAAAACTGGCATCATGAAATGCTCATTTCATCTCTTTATTGCCCTGTGGAAGCTATAGTTTAGATGACAGATCCTAAACAGGAACTCTCAACTGTAGAGGAAGAGAGAAATCAGGATCAGTGAAGTGGATTCACATTATTCAATTATGTGTAATTTAAATTGAAATAAATTCTTATCTATGTAGCAGTTTTGCTGTTGATAATGATGATGATAGAAATTATTCAGAAATATTTTTAATAAGATGAACTTTTCTGGATGCAGTTATCTTATGGCATTTTACACTCTGCAATATATGTGCTGATTTTCTGAAATAAGTACTTCTGTTTTTCACATGATTACAGTTCTTGATGCTACCACTTACTTTACTAAAATATCTTGATTCAAGAAATTTAAATAATATTTATATAATGCACCCTATGCACCTACTGAAAACAAATGCTATTGTATTAATTTTATTAAAAGGGAATTACTATGCAAAGCTATTGTTATTCTTAATTATTTAAAAATAAGTTCATCTGATAAAGCTATGATTAGTTAATACAGGTTTAGTAACATTACTGTCATAAACAGACATTTAATTTAGTTTGTATGTTGCACTATATATATATATATATATATATATATATATATAACAACCTGCAAGAGATGTGGTGCCTGTGTGTCCAATGTAAGAATTTCTTTTTTTTTATTATTTGAGATGCAATCTCCTGGGGGGCATTATAATTCATAAACAACATTATTTTTACACACTAGGTACTTTTGAGGTCCTATGTTGTTGGTAATGATCAGATTAGATATTTTAAATGTTTTATAGTAGATGATAAATCTAAGGTCTTTGTTAGGATTGTTGAGTGATATATATTATTCAATTATATTTTTAACTGTTTTTTTCATTTTGTTTATAATTAGAGCACATCTGGTTACAATAGAATAAATTGTGTTTATTTTTGTTTGTATCAGGGTTATTTTTTTTATTTTTTTGTTTGCATCAGGGTGAGTTTTTCCTAAATTTCATCATGGCTAATTTTATTTGTTCATTAACAACATGGTTAGGGAAGTTATTGCTTATTAGAGTTTGTTCCTTATACAATAATATGTTCAAAAAAGAGATTATTTTTGTCCTGTAAATCATGCTTTTTATAACAGCTATTTTGTATCTGTGAGGAAAGTCATTTTTGTAGTTGAGTAGACTCAAGTTTTTGCTATTGGATTTTTTATAATGAGAAGTGGTAAAGTTATGGATGTTGGTGTCAACTAAGATATTGAAGAAAGAGATTTTATTATTAATATTGAGTTTGTAAGTAAAGTAGGTACCTCTAAAAATGAGCAAATCATGATGAAAAAAAAAACTTGACAAAAACAAAGTTTTATCGTCAAAAGACCAAAGTATTTTTTTGATTATTTTCTTAAATATTTAATCCTTTCTAACATGTTCAAAATTTTGGTTAAAAATCTTGTCAGTAGGTGAGCCAAAGATTAGTATAGGGATTTTTAGCATCTTTTTTGGCATTATAAACACATTATTTTGGAAATTTTTGCAAAAATCAAATAATTGTCAGATTTCAATGACATTTTCAGGGCTAATTCACAAATGAATGAAATTATTTTTATAAATCTTGGTAAAAAATATGATTTTTTTTACATGTGTTTCTTCTACTTACTTAATTTCATGAAATTTTGAGAAATTGAAATTTCAGCCTCTTCATATTTATATTAGTTAAAAGCAGAATAAAAATCATCAAAAAATTTGCTCTGAATTGTAAAATAAGAAATGTAATAAAACTATGACATTATTTAATTAGAAAAGCTTTTAATTGCTTTTATAACCAAGATATATTGAGGACACTATTGTATTAAGAAAATCTTTTTTTTTGATGAATTTTTACAAGAATTGTTTTCATATTTTTAAATTTTAATTAGAACATTTATTAAGTCTCAAATATTTTAAAATTCTGTATTAATTTCAGCCTTTTAGATGATATTATTAAGTGAAAACTATATTTACTAATCATAAATGGGAAAGCTTAATACAAACCATCAAACAACAATATTTTTAAAAGAATTTTGAATATTTTTTGTGTATAAACATGCTGATTTTTGTAAGTACAGTTAACCATCAGAAAATAAAAGTGATAACTATAGTAAATTAAAAGTGATAACTAGTCAACACTTCTAAAATTTAAAAATTGATAACTATAGTCAACATTTCTAAAATTTAATAAAACATTAGATTATGGAAAATATTTTCCTAAATTTTTAAGATTACTGAGTACTTAAACTTAAAAATTATATAAGAAAGGTGCTTATGTCATTTTCTTAAATTATGTTTTACAGTTAAAGTTTGTAGAACAAAATTAGACCTGTCATCAGACTGTCAACATGTCAAAACAGCTACAGTCAGGATAAAAAATGTATTTCTGCAATATTTTAAACTTAAACTAAATAATATTTGTTTCAAATCATATTAATTATACTTTAAATCTGTTAATATTCCTCAAATAAAGTCTCAAAAAAGTATTTTTTTATTTTTGGAAGATTTTTTAATTGCAATGAATGATGACTAAAATAGGGTGTTAATCAGCTATTTTAGCAATTCAAGTCAATTAAATTAGTTTTTGAAATACAGCAAAGTATTTTGCTTATTAGAAATATCAAATTTAATCAGTTAGCTTGAAATTAAAACTAAAATAAAAGTTTCAAGAAAGAAAGTTTAGAAGGGAGTTTTTCTCTAAGGTTTATTTTAGCTAGGCTAATATGAAGGTGTTGTTGGTGTAATGGATATATATGGGGAGGTTAGTGGAATTATAGAAGAATTTGCTTGTAGAGTTAATGCTATACTTACTGGGTAAGTATTGTAGTATCAATTCATTTTTGTTAATTGATATACAGAGGTTGGAATTTGTGAGATTAAAGGACATAATGGGGTATTAGGTGTGTGTGTTTTTATGTAGCCAAGTAATACACACACACAATTTTATAGAATTTGAGGGCTGTGATTTGCATGTTGCTAGCAGTAATCAGTTTGTTAACCAGCATCTTGATAAAGTAAAATAAAAAAAATTAAACAGACAGACCTTATTGGTTCTTTTTAAACAAATTTATTTGAATTAATTTTTTCTGCCTAAATATACCTTATATGTAATTTTATATATGTAATGTAGAGTATATCTGTAAAAGGACAATATGAATAAAGACAAAAGGAAAACTTACCCTTCCTAGATATCATGCACCACAGAAATAATAATGAACTTCAGTTTACTTCTTGTTTACAGTAAAGCTATCAACAAGAATGACCTGGTCAATTTTTATTCCTCCTGCTGTAAGAAGATCTAACTGGGAATAATTATAGGATTTTATTTAAAGGTACTAAGAATCTGCGGGCTTTGATATATGGTTTGATTTCTGAGGCTGGAAGAGGGTTCTGACTGATCATGACAGGGAGCCAAATCTCGGACAGATGCAGTTGATTGTCTTCAGTCAGGATACTTGATGTTGGCATAGGTTGGATTGCTATCAATCAGTTCAACTTTATCTACTAAGGGGTTGCACTTGCTAGTATGAACAAATCATCTTAAAAGTACAGGTCCAGGTCTCATTAACCAAGATGAGAGTGAGCTTCCATGAGAAATATGCATTTGAAACTTGAAGAATTGCTCACATGGTGTACAGTTAGTAGCAGACACAAGAGATCGAATAGAATGAAGAGATTGTGGTAAAACTAATTCCCAGAATACTCCTTCAATTCTCACTATATGAAAGAACTTTATCTGAGTGAATATAACTTGGCATTCCACACATACTAAACAAAGTTTCTAGGCAGTAAATAACTGTGAAAGTGTGAATATTTGGGGAATGGAAATGAAAATGGTTACCGAGAATATTCATCGACAATCACTAACAAGTACGGATTATGAGTAGCTGTTGGGGGAAGCCCTTTAAAATTAATACCGATATGTTCCATAGATCCATTAGCTTTTATCAGCGTACTTTGGGAGGTTGATAAAACTGAGGTTTTAACTTGGCACAAACTCTGCATGATAAAAAGGTAGAAAAGGAGAGATTTTTTGATTTTACAAAATGCCGGAATCTTGATACCCCTGGATGGCATATTTCCTCATTAAAAATGCCAAAATCAATGAATGGAGAATGGAGCTTGGTGAACTAAGTTTTGATATCAAATATCGACCTGGGAAGAATAATATTGCTGTAGATGCTTTTAATTGTGTCTATTGAACATGTATAAATTCTCCATTTGTTGATATTTTGGCATTTTTTTTACTTTTGTATGCCTTCGATTATCATACATAAATGATACAGACCTGACATCGGCATATAACTTGAAGCGGGTATCGCAACAAAAGATACTTACATTTACACATTGCAGTGATTATCACTAAAGCATCTTTCTCTACACCCTTTTTTGCTTCCTTGGAGTATTTACAACATAAATGCAACAGGCCTCCCGTTCTGACTTAGTACAGCAGATATAACATTATCCAAAGCATCACACTCTACCTTATCTCCACTAATTTGCTGAAAAAGAGCATACTATGATGAAAAAAGGCTTCAAACTAATAACAAACATTTAGATGATAAAAAAGTTTTCAATTTTTTATCATCTAAATGTTTGCTATTATTTTTAACCAAAATTTTGACTGTACTAGAAAGGATGAAAAAAATTAATAAAATAATCCAAAAATATTTTGGTCTTTCCTCTTAATAATAACATAAACATTTTGATGATAAAACTTTGTTTTCAATAAGTTTGGAGCATTTTTTTCATTATGGTATGCTGTCTTTTGGTGAATTAGTGGAAATATCTACTATTAAGTGTTCTCATATGTTTGTGGTGGGTTGTCCATTTCTTGTAATGGCTTCCTCTGTCCTGGGTCAGGTTTAATGATGCAATTTCCTACACAATACCCTAAAGTATTCAGTATTGTTACCTTCTGAATAGTTTTAGAAGCATTTAAGTTTAATTTTTTTCTTTGTGACTTACAGAATTTCTTCAACATTCTTATCATGCCCCCTTTCAGTCTCACCACCAATGATAATATTATCAAGATAAGGTAGAGTATCTTAAGGTTTTCTTCTTTTAGGATTTTGTTCATTGATCATTGAAGGGCAGGGATCCCATTGGTTACTCCAAAAGGAAATCTAGTAAACTGATGAAGGTGATTGTTGGCCTCAAAAGCAGTGTAATTTTTGTCAGATTGTTTTATTTTAAGTTGCTGATAGGCACCTTTTAAGTCAAAGGTTGAAAAATACTTGTATTTGGCAAGCTTTGTAACTAGATCATCAATCCTCAGCAATTGTTATGCATCAGATTCAGTGTATATATTTATTGTTTATGAATAATCCACACATAATCTCTTCCTGTGTCTTCTGGTTTAGTTCCTACATATCTGCAGCCTCTAAAGCATAACACGTTCCTGTATTTCTCATAAAAGATGACCACTCTATTTCAAAATAATTTTCTAGTGCTGACGCTGAAAATCCCTCCTCATCACTATGTTGCAGCACAAGTCTTTCATGATACTCAGGCCAAAGTGGTCAAATATAGTCTATCATTAAGTTTGAGACTAACAACAACGAATCCTCTAGATTGACTTCTTGTGCTGTAGTTACCTGTTGTAATGAAGGAATACATTTTAATTCTAAAGATTAAACTTTATTTTCGCTAAATAATTTCAGAAGCACAAGAGTCAATAAGGCATGAAACATTTTTCCTTTTATAGTTATAATCGTTGCATGTGAGAATCCACCTGGCAATTCTGCTTTACTTACTGCTATGTTGGTAGCGAACATGATAGCACTTGTAGCATTTGTTACTCAAGACTGACATATTCTTGCAAAGTGTCCCTTTCTAGAACACTTGTTACATATGGCTTCCTGAGCTAGACAATTATTTCTCTTATGGTACAGCATGGCCCTACAAAAAAAACAGGCTTTCTGATTAGTACTCCTGGGCTTGTAATTTGCCTCTACCATTGTTGTTTCAGGTAGGTTTAAGATATTAATTTTATTGTCTTTGCCAAAAGGGTTACTCTCACAGATTTGCAACAGCCAGAGAGGAAATAGCAGCAACATAATCTTTGTTATTCTTCTGTGCTAAATCCATTGCTTAAGGTTGATTGTAGGCTGTTTGTAAATCCAATGTTTTATTTTCCAGCAATCTTTGATATTACTGGAGAAGTAATTCCACTGATAAAAGTGTATTGCATAGCTTTGACCCCCCACATTGTTTGGCTGTATGGTCACAATCCTGTCTTAGTTTTTCAAGTCCCCTGAAGAAGTCATCCAGATTTTTGTTAGGTTTCTGTATTTTTTGTAGCAAGTAAATGTCTTGCAAAAATCTCGTTTGGGGTTTTAATAAAAATGGCATCCAATTTAGCTAGTGTGTTGTTGTAGCCTGAACAGCTTTCAATAAATTTGAATGCTATAGAACTGACAAAGCTTATCAGGGCTCTAATCTCGTTAGGAATTTTTTCCTTTTAATCCTTGATGCTATTCTTTTGCTGCAATGTATGAGCTAGGATTCATGTCAAGGCTTTTAGGTCACCATCCTATATTTGAATTAGATTCAGCCATTAGACTAATAGTTGAGTGAGTTGTCATAAGTCTTGGTAATTGAAGAGAGACTTGAAGTGAATCTGTGGGGAAAATTGTGAAAATGGCCTACCTCGGAAATGCCTGCGAATCTGTGCGATGTGCAAACTCCGGTTTGCTCAACGGTAAAAGGAACCAAAATGGCGGTGCCCATGTTTTATGCCAGGCGGTCTCTGACAGTTAACGTGAAATCTCGTTGTCTCGTCATTTGCATGCAAATCGTGGTCGGTCCTCGGCTGTATAAAGCAGGTGCGTTTTTGTTTCTGATCTGTGGGCTTTTTGCTCATGAGAAGGTTGGACGTGTGACATGCGGTTTTTTGTTCCTATCTGGTATTATCAGTTGAATCGTTGTGTTACCACCACAAGCTATTTCGGCAATGGACAAGTTCGATCTAAAATTGATCCCAGAATTCGACGGCTCCCCCACGGGCACGACTGTCGTCGAATGGTTTGAGAAGGCTGAACGTGTTTGCAGGGTGTCCAAAATAAAAGAACCTACACTGGTCATCCCACTGAGACTCACGAGGGGAGCCTACGCCATATATCAACAACTCGGAGACGATGCTGACCTAGTAGAGTGCGGGAACTGAATCCCATTGGAGGAGACTGGTGCATGAGTGGTGACAAGATCACAGTCTGGGTGGATGCGAGTTCCGTTCCGTGCAGCCAACATGCATCTTCGATGACATTTCCGTTCGCTTCCAATGCCACATTGGAAGCGAACGGAAATGTCATCGAAGATGCATGTTGGCTGCGTCCAACTAATGATGCCAGGCACATTAATTTAGCTGAACTCGATGCGAAACTTAAAGGAGTGAATCTAGCCCTCCAGTGGGAGGCAACAACATTGCACTTGGTTACTGATTTGGCATGTGTGCACCGGTGGATTTCCGACACCTTGACCGGGAATGCATGGGTGAACACAAGGGCGGCTGGCGAGATGCTGGTTAGGCGACGGCTGGGCATTATGCGATCGCTGGCGGAAGAATATGGATTGACCATAGATGTGACACTCATACAGTCCTGTCAGAACTGTGCGGATCGCCTCACCAGAGTACCGCACAGGTGGCTAGAACTGCTCAAGAGAGGAGAACCAGTGCTCAAGAGCTGTGCAGTGGTAGGGAGATGACTGGACGAGGACCAGGTGACCAATACCCATTGTCAAAGCGGACATCCGGGCGTGAAACAAACTCTGTACTTTGCCAGGTTAGTCGACCTGCAGGTGTCCAGAGAAAGCGTTAAATTCGTTGTGAAGGCCTGCACAACCTGTCAGTTGATTGATCTGGCACCCATTCACTGGGAAAGAGGAGAACTGAGCGTGAAGAGCAACTGGAGCAGACTAGCGATGAACATAACTCAAAACAATGGTGAGAATTTTTTAATGCTTATTGATTGCAGTCACTCTAGGTTTGCGGTATGGCGGCCACTGCGCAGACAAGATGCGAGCACTGTCATTCGACTGTTGGAGAATGTTTTCCTGGAGCGAGGCCCACCCATGGAAATACTGACGGACAACGATACTGCATTCACCAGTAAAGACTTTAAAAAATTTGCGGACAGTTGGGACGTGCATCTGCGGTTTCGATGTGCCTACTCACCAAGTGGAAACGGCATCATGGAGCGAAACCACAGAACCGTCAAGACCATCGCAGCCAGGAAGGGCTGTACAGTATCGGAGGCGGTTTACTGGTATAATGTCGCCCCGAAAGATAATGTTTCACTGTCCACGGCGCCGACTGATGCACTGCACAAATATCATGTCCGAGTGAAAGGCATCGAAGCCAACCCACTGCCTGAACTAGAAGTGACTGGAGGGAGATTGAAAAAAGATGTTGTTTGGGTCAAAACCCCACGCGGCAAGTGTACGACAAAATACGGCACTGGACATGTTACGGAGGTGATTAGCCCGCAATCTGTGAGAGTTGATGGGGTGCCTCGTCACATTAAAGACTTGCGACTGTTACTGAGCGATGAAAGCGATTCCGAGTCTGAGAGTAGTGAGCGTTCGATCTGCTTGGAATTAGACCTGCAGGGCAGTGATTCTGATAACAGCAGCCTCCCAGCGGACACGGTGTTTACTGACACTCAAACCACAGACGAGAACACGCATGAGGATGAAGCTTGTGTTGTCCCCTTCGGAGGGGGACTCGACAGCGACGATCGCCACCTCCTTGCCCTGTTTGTGATCATGAGATCAGGGGGGAGTGTGGGGAAAATTGTGAAAATGGCCTACCTCGGAAACATCTGCGAATCTGTGCGATGTGCAAACTCAGGTTTGCTCAATGGTAAAAGGAACCAAAATGGCAGCGCCCATGTTTTATGCTAGGCGGTCTCTGACAGTTAACGCGAAATCTCGTTGTCTTGTCATTCACATGCAAATTGTAGTCGGTCCTCGACTGTATAAAGCAGGTGCACTTTTGTTTCTGATCTGTGGGCTTTTTGCTTGTGAGAAGGTCGGACGTGTGATACTGGTTACCCTCCTCGCGGTTTTTTGTTCCTATCTGCTATTATCACTTGAATCATTGTGTTACCACCACAGAATCCTAGCCTCACTCAACTACAAGTACAAACTCTAGAATCACTGACCAAGTGACTATAGGAATGATGGAAGAACACCAACTCACATGATATTTAAATAGTTTGCGACAACATCATTTTCTCATATTTTTAGACATTAAATTATATTACTTGGCATCCACTATAATTTACCATGATATTTCAGTTAACCTGATGAATATTTATGAGCTTTTCTTAATTTAAAAATTTTGAAAATTAACATTTTTACTTTCATTTATAAGTACTTGTTGCAAAGTAAAATCCTCATATGAAAGTCTCTTTTGTGTTCATATAATCTTTTATTTAAATTCCTCAAGGTTTCTCTTATGTATTCCTTATGACAATCATTAGAGGTGATAGAGTAAATTCCTCCTTTTAATTTTAGTTTATTATTATTTTCTTTTGCATTAATTCTCTTATTGTTTTAGAAGCAGTTGTAACAAATTTTATGTTAAGCTTAGAAAAATTTTCAATTGTAGTTGTGATAGAGTTGGTAGGTGGAGTAATGTTTTGTTGATTTTCTTGATTTGTTCATGTTTTTATTCTGAAATATTTGCATTTTCTGTTTCATATTGAATATGAAGTAATTAGGGTATTTAGAGGATCTTAAAAGTATTTTCAATGTATTTCTTCTCATCATATAAATATTGAGGATTAAACTGTTGTTAAATAGAACCTAATAATTACTCTGGATTTTAAATAAAATCCAGAATAATTATATATTGTGATGAGAATAGAAATTTGAGATAATTTTTATTACTTGATTTGCAATAGACATTTAGTACTAAGTCATTATTAGTATGGTTTAACATGATATTGAGGAATGGTAATGTGTTGTTTGATTCTGTTTCATAAGTAAATTGTATTGTACAAATTGTATTTATAATAATAAAATTGTATTTATAATAATAAAATTAATAAAAACAAAAGCATAAGGAAACTACATGCCCAGACACATTTGCGAGGAAAAAAAGATTTAAATTTAAAAGTGTAAACTTTCTGTGTTTCTGTCAATGCATAATGATAACTGATTTTATTTATGTTTTTATATCTCTCCTTCTTTCTACTCATTACTTTAGTTCAATTAAGACCTTCTAGAGGACAAAACATGTTACACAGAATTTTTTACACTTTGCTATTCTTTTATATAGATATGTACTTGTATATTAATATTGAGTAAAATATAGCATTTTGCTTCGTTTAATGAATAAAAAACTTTTTAGACAATGCAGTTTTTCTCAAAAAATGCTTTTTTGCTCTCACTTTTCTATGGCATTGTAGTAGGGAAATAGAATTTAGCAACTTATTGCTATAATTACATTGTACTTCATTTCATAACAATTTGGTGTTTAGTAAAAGAGGTTTTAAAATAACAAGTATAGAAAAGGCTTAGAATTTTCAACTTGTTGTCTTCAGACCAAAATATATTTCTCAAATTCTTATTACACTATTATTGCATATTGGTAAATGTGTCAGAGAGAAATGGTGTAGACTTTTTTTGTTACAAAGATAATGTTAAACCTTAATTACACAGCAGTGATAGGATGAAGTGCCAAGAAAATGAAAATAAGCATCCTTAACTAATTTTGTGCTGGTAACCATTTTGTCTCATTACATCTCAATCATATAATGTAGATAAAATAAAAACATGCACACATATAAAGATTAGTTTGTGTATAAAAAAAAAAGGAGTGATTATATTAGTATTCACTATGCTTCACAGTATAAAATTTTCATTACTTGGCAAGACTTGTTATTTTTCTAATATTTGCCTTTATTGATTTATCACAGGTATTATCAAGAATGGGGGTATGGCCCCAAATATTATTCCAGAATTTACAGAAATGGAATACTTCATTCGGGCTCCAACCAAGGGTGAACTTGACATTATTGTGGATAAAGTAATTGCATGTGCTAATGGGGCAGCAACTGCCACAGGATGTACAGTAAGAAAAAAACGTTTTTTTTTTATATATATATATATATATATATATATATATATATATATATATATATATATATACATACCATGCTGTAAATAATTCTAATAGAAAACTTTTGTCGGCATTAAGGATGTTTTGGGACTTAGAGAAGACATAGAAAATCTAGTGAAAAGTAGAGCAAAATCTCTCCAGTTTTCCACTTATTTTCAAAATAGTATCTTGATCATGGTTGTGGCAAGTTGTTTAAGTCAAATCTGTTGCTTCCAGATGGTCACCTCTATAATCAAACCCCTATTTCAACTAACTGTTTTGGGGCTGCTTCAGCATCTCACTCTACCAGTCAGTCTTTGCCACTCAGAGTATGTTTAAGTTTTTGATCTGAGGAAGTTGGTTGAAATGCCCTAAGGATTTACAAGAAAAGTTAAAAATGCACTGATTTTCAGAATAAACAACTGACTCTTGCTTGTAGAAACAGTAACAGATTGTATTTATTGTGGATTACAGTGATCAGTTTAACCCTTCCCAATTCCAATGTTATGATTTGCCCAATTATGGTTGGTTTGTGATTTATGATTTGTGATGGTTGGTTTGTCAGCCTTATTGACAATATATTACAATGGAAATACTCTGGACTTGTGACTGTGCATTAGTTCAACATTTCAATCAGGGAACTTGGGTCACATGCCTGCAGATAATTGGTTTTCAAAACCTGATTTCCAACTCTTCCACTCAATCATCAGTCTGCAAATGTAAACTTTTTAGGTTAGAGAAAATTTCTTCAGTTATTAATTAAAACCCAGACAATTTCAGGTGTTAGATTTATTGTAATTAATTAAAATAAATTTTAAATGCAATGTCAATCATTATCTTCTGTCTTCTTAATTCTTGTTCTTTTATTGTTCTTTCTCCTTAATGTTTTTTCTCCCACTCAGTAACCCCTTTATTAGTTGCTTCATTGTTTTGCTTGGGATGAAATGATTAAAAAGAAATGTTATTTTTTCTTTTCTTTTTTTGTTCATTTCTCCAGCAGTTCATAAAATCAGAACCTGGCATACTTTTGGTATGTTAGTAAAATACAAATTAATTCACTTGTCTATCTAAGTTTTTTGCAACAACTTCTGAAGTTAATTTCCATTCAAACTATCACCAAGTAAAATTCACTCTCTCGTAAAATCCACACCAGTTACATTCCTCTCTCAACCACTTGTATTTTACTCCATGTAGTAAATTACAACAACAGGAACTTTCATTCCAACTGGCCACCAATTTACCACTTTACTAGTAAAATCAATACTAGTAACTCTGTTATGATCTCTAAAAGATTTTTAAAATTGTTTTTCAGCCCATAAGAAATTTATAAAGGTTTCATTTCATTTTGTCTCTTAAACATTTTTATTATAAAGTAGGAAATATTAAAATTTGGTTAGTATTAATCTTATTATTTTGATCCTAGTAGTAAATCACTGGAAATAATCAGGTAAAAATATTGTCACTATGAAACAGATTCATGTTTAATTACTATTATGTTGTTATAAATAAATAGCTAATAATTTTTTTCATCAGAAATAACTGGGTATAAAAAATATGCTTTCTTTTGTTGTAGCTTTGATCAAAAGAAATTATATAAATTTTATTTACTCTTAACGAAAATATAAGCATGTTTACATTCAAATAAGTATACAAAACAATTTTCTTTCCAAAAAGTGCCTACTAAAAGAAATTTATTCAGTTTAAGCTTTTTGTTCTATGTGCCATGTCCCTTCAAGATGTTGGTGATCATGGCTCTGCACAATTTGTTGTCCTTTGTTGCTCTTAGTGAATTTTATCTTTTAGCTATCTTAAACTCTGTTCTGCCATCCATTCACACATGCTTGTTAGGTAGGTTATACGCTGTTGTCTTCATTATGTCCTATGAGTGTCAGATTTTCCAAGCCTTCTTTCCTCATTGTGTTTCATAGAAATTTCTGGTATTAAGTATAAGTGTCCTTTTTATTTCTATTTTCTCTAAAATTTTGTCATTGCTCACATGTTCAGTCCAGCATTCTGTAGAACCACATTTCTGTTGTTTCAAGTCTTTCTGTGATGCAGTTGTCCAGCATTCTTTTGCATATAGGAGGACTGATATTACATAACAGTTAAGCACACTTTTCTTTGTTTATAATGGCATTTTCATGTTTCTTAATACTTCACTAGTCACCAGCTCTGCTAGTTTTGTTGAGTAATACAACCCTTATGGGTCATTCAGCTTTCATTTCCCTCCTAGGTTGGGGCTGGTGTATCATCTAGTTAGGGTTGATTTGGGTTGCCCAAAATGCTACAATATTGTGATTGATGGTGAATTCTAGTGCGACACCACTATATACATTGTGCACCACAGACAAGACTACATCATTTCTGATTTGGATGTGGTAAACTTGTCTTTTTACATCCAAGTACAACTTCTGAATCAGCTGGAATAAGAACTCCTTCAATAAAATACATATCACTGTTGATAACCATAGCAACAGGTTTATTGAATATATAAAAAAAATTGGTTGAATAAAATGTCTCTATTATCTACTGTTAAAATCAAGTTTTCTATTGCACAAATGATGATTTGGAAATTCTCATCACAAATGCTAAAGTAATGATGACTCTCCCTCGATTCTTTTGTCATACATTCTTCCACATGCATTTTTCTGTATGGCCCAGGAATTGCAGGTGTGTTCTTAGGGACAACTGTCTTATGAGCAATCCTGACTGCTTCGAGCTGACTTCTTGTTGAGCCAATTTTTTGTCTCTAAATCACTTTCTTCTTGGCCAGCTGGCTGGCTGAATGTCCAATCTGTCTGATCGATGAGATGATTGCTTTGATTCAAACCTTGTCTTATCCCACATTGTGCTTAGTTTTGATCATAAGGTTGGCAAAGATTGAATCGTCATCGGGAATCATTGTATTGGGTTGGTCCAGGCAGAGTGAAGACATGAGAAAAAAAAATAATTTGAGTAAAAGAAAATGTCTTTATATCTAAGAACTTTGTACAGGAGTTGGTGAAGTCTTCATATTAAAAATTATTAGTTCTTCATGCAGTAAAATATTGACCCTTCCCACTTTGTAAGTTAAATGCAACACTTCGGTTGGTTTAAGTCTGGACAAGGCTTCTGGCACAAGGCTTATGTTGGAGGTTTCTTTCAGGCTGAAAGTCATGTGAGGTCGTCTGTTGTCTGGAACAACTGTCTTGGCTGTTTCAATTTCTTGCATTTATTGGCATTCACTGAAAACCAGCGCGGGGCATGACGCATTTAGGGGATTTGGTTTTCCCCTATCTTCCAACAAAAGCCCTTTTGTTGTCTGACTCTGGAAAATTAATTACATCTCCAAAATTGGGGAGATCCTCTTCTGCTATGGGCAGTAATCACAGGTATCGATCCACCCCGATAACTTCCTCTTTCTCTTATTGGTATCTCACACCAATACTTCCTAATTGGCATGGGCAGTTGTTCCACCTTCCTTGGTATTTCACCTGCATCTGCCACCTTGGCTACCCTTCAACCAATCTAGCTCCTGACTGTTTGGCATGGCTTAACTTATGGTCATAAATTAAAAATTATCCTTTCAAATTTCATTTATGCAAAATTTTCTCATCCTGGACTTGTCTAAATTCAGTTATTTACTAGATGTTTTCCTCTCAGACAGTTACCCTCATAAGCCCTGCCGGGGTTGTTGCACTCCAAATACCTTAGGTTACGCAAAGAGACTTTATATTGTGCTTTTGTAACCAGCCTGTGGACAGCCTCATTAAACTGTCAGCCTTAAAGCTCGCCACGGGGCTTCTTTGTGACAATATCACTTTTCTTCAGTAAACATCTTGTGTCAGAAAATTAGCTTCCCTTTTGAAAGAATTTGAAATCTTCATTCTTTCTCTCAGTCTGTCCATCAATCTATTCATTAACCCTTTTCATCTCATTCTGGCCTATGTTTTTGGATTTAACCCCTTTCTTTCCATGCTAGTTCCAAATAGTGTCACATCTCTCCCTTACCCTTACTGTCATTTCATTGTATATGACACACAATTCCCAAATCTATTAACACTATTTATAATGCATTGTTTTTCTTCTAGTAATTCATAAAGTAGAAAATAAAATAGTTTTTCTCTTTTTTCTGTTATTTCATGCAATGTCTTTAATAAGCCTTTCTTTTTTTTTCATGTGTTTCCATGCAATGTCCCTCTCTCTTTTTTTTTTGTTTTATGGTTTGTGAAAAATCTCTCCTTTTCTTCTGTTATTAGATTCTCCCCCACACACTCTGGACCAAACTCCATCAGATATTCTGATAGGTTGTGGCAACACTGTGTTTGTCAATACCTCTACTTGGCAATTTTTTTAATCCCCCCTCTCTATCACCTTTAAACAGTTGAAGTGCACACAACCTGTGATTACCCATCACATATATAGGACTTAGTGAGGTACACATTCCCAAAGCATTAACCCTACACTTCCTCGTTTCCTCTGTTGTCAGCATCATAAATTTTGTCCTAGCTGAATTCAATTTGGTATCTCGCAACTGCCAGGGTGGGAAATGGGTAGATTTATAATTTAATATATTTAAAAAATACTTTCTCTGTTCAACAGTAGAAAGGACATCAAGCCCAATAGCTTCTTATCTTCTAACAACTTAGCACATTGTAGTATTTCTATAATTCTTTGGTGGGGTTCACTGGTAACCTAAAATCATGGAGAAACTCAGCCTGTATCTTCAATAATAATTTTTTCAAGTGACCAGGGGTCTCTACATATAGGGATAGATGGTCCTAATGACAACATATCCAGTTGAGCTCTCACATGTTCTAACAAAATAGTTAGGGACTGACTAGTCTGTTGCACCTTATTAGTTATGGTCATTAATTGCAAATGCTGCTGTATTTAAATTTAAATTTTATAATTCAGTTGTCACAGCCTCTGAATTATTAGCTACTTCTTAGCTCTCATAGGTTATTTATTAACCAATTGATACTTGCTCTATTCTTCACCAGTTCTAACCTTGTCACGTGCAGTATCGATATACTCTCTCTTGCCATCTGGGCTAGGACTCTTTGATCATTTTCCAGTTTTCTCCTTATAACCTTGAAATCATTTTCGGTCACTGTTCCAAACAGGACACTCAGCGCTTCACATTTGTAGCAGTTCAATTCCTTTCAGGTAATTCCTCATCTCATTCCACTGGGCTTCCATTATAGTTATCACCAATTCCAGGGAGTACAAGTCTAAGATACCTCCCTTCCCTGGGATATTTTTGTGTTACCTTCACCCTAGCTATACTCAGCTTTCTTATCTCACCCTGCAATTTATTCAATAGTAATTCATATGGTATCTGTCTATATTTCTGAGATGAGGTATTATATACATTATTTACATTATTCAGACTATTGTTCTCATCTTTGTCACCATATTTACTACAACTAATAATGTAAATAATCATAAAGATAACCAACCATTTGGACCTTGTTATCACTTCACTTGTTTTCTTGAAAATCATATTCTGGCTGTGTTTACAGGCTCCTGTCATCATCAGTAGTATCAGTCCCTTCATACCAGCCATTCCTAGATCACTTCCGAGATCACTAAA
Source organism: Acanthosepion pharaonis (assembly GCA_903632075.3). NCBI lineage: Eukaryota > Metazoa > Mollusca > Cephalopoda > Sepiida > Sepiidae > Acanthosepion > Acanthosepion pharaonis. The sequence goes on from CAHIKZ030002887.1 coordinate 55,755, forward strand.
AAAAGAGCATAGCATGATGAAAAAGATGCCAAACTTGATGAAAACAAAATTTTATTGTCTAAATCTTTATGTTATTATTAAGAGGAAAGATCAAAGTATTTTTAGGGTATTTTTTTACATTTTTTATTGTTCCTAGCACATCCAAAATTTTCGTTAAACATCTTGTTTTTTTGAGTCAGCAAAATTGACCATTTTTTTCCATTTTATAAAAAACTGGAAATCTTACTTTGAAATTCTTTTAAATATCAATTATCATTTTTTCAAAACTTATTTTAAGAAAATCAGAAATTATAATGTTTATTTAAAATATTTTGAACCAAGCTTAACTTAGCTTTTGCACCGAAAAGATGTAATTTGAAAATAAAACAAAGCAGGTCATAAACTTTCGCGTCACTTGGCAGGTGATGAATGACATATTGACAGATTCCGTGAGGCTAATATGTTCTTTGGAGGGGGAAAAGTGAAATAATTTACATTTAAGTGAACAAATTATTTACCTCATTATTTTTAAGGAAAACTTTCAGCGCTCTAATTTTTTTTTTTGTACTTAGTTTTCACCTTTACGTTTACAATGCTTTATGGAAAATATATTATAAAGAAATTAAAATAAGACTGTTAAGAGTGAGATTAAATTTCATATTTCATAAGAAAGGTATCTAATTAATTTATAGGTACCTTTCTTATGAAATTTTATCAGAAGTGTACATAAAATACTATAATTTTATGTACATTTATTACATTTTACTGTGTTATTTGTATTGCCATTCATTTTGCTATTAATTTTGATATTTCATTTATGGAAAAATGTCATAACTGAGATTAATATAAAAATAAGATCATATAAATTTCATAATGAATATGGACAATATTTTCTGAAAGCAAAATAAAAGCAAAATAAACTAAAAGCAAATAAAAATAAAATAAACTAAAAGCAAATAAATAAAAGCAAAATAAACTAAAAGGAAATAAAAGCATTTGGAATTAAATAATATCAAAATAAAAATAATATTAAATAATATGTTTTTTTGAGTTTTCTATGTTACAATTCAGAGCTGATTTTCAGGTAGGGGGTGTCCAATTAAAAACAAAAAAAAACATGATTTGCATTCCTCAAAGCCTTGTGCTTTTAACTATAGTAATCATTAAACTAGACTCGATTGAATTTCTAGCATTTACATAAAATTAGTTATGGTGGGGTAATAAATATAAAAAAAATACTGACTTTAATAAAAAAACATATTTATAATAATTTTGATCATCTGTGAATAGTTCCTAAAAGTTTCATTAACATCCGACAATTATTTATATTTTTGCAAGATTTTCCAAATTAATCTGTGTCATACCAAAAAAATGTGCTAACAATTGTTAAATTATTTACTATTTCCACTGATACAAAGAGAAGCAAGGTTATTTTAATCAAAATTTAGAATGTTCTAAAATGAAGGAAAAATTTTTTAAAATAATTAAAAAAAACTTTAGTCTTTCCTCTTAATAATAACAAGCATTTAGACGATAAAAATTTGTTTTCAGATAGGTTGGCATCTTTTTCATCAAGCTATGCTCTTTTTTAGTGATTTTGTGGTGGTACCTATGTAAGGATAACAAGATTTTTTTGTTTTTACTCCTCTAACCACTCATTGTTTGTTTAATTTTCATAATCAATTATTCTGAGGCACCCCCACTTCTCTTAGTTTCCTACCTTTTCTTCTTTTAACCAACTTTTAGTAAGCTGATTGGGTCATACATGGGCTCTTGCAGTAATTTTCTCTGCCCTCTGTGACACATTTCTGTACCTCCATCCTTTTCCAACCAACCTGTACTGGATAAGCTTTTGAATGAGCTTGACATTGTTGCACACCAACACAGAATCCATCCATCCATCCCATTGTTCACATCCTTTTTTTCTTATTGAGATTCGGGGTACCCTGTCCCTCTCAGTCTCTTCTTAAATGGTAACTCTGGCTCAACTTCTGGCCCACTTTCATCGCTTAACCATTTTTGGAGTTGGGAAAGTGGTATCTCATCCTCTTCTTCCCACCCACTCAACTCTTCTTCCTTTTCAGCAGATTTCAAGTCAGAACCCTGGACTTCTTCACTGGGGTTTTTGCTTTTCTTATAGTCCCACAATGACAGTGGGATGGAATGACTATGTTGCGAAGCCCTTTAATTGATGATGGTGACACAGATGATGAATGAACACTACTGGCCACTGCCCACTGCTGTGCAAACCCTGTACCACTCGGTTCGCCACCACCGGTTTCTATTGTCTGTTGACCTATCTCTCCCTTTTCTTCATCCGCTTCCATTTATTCCAGCTCCACAAGGGTTGCTCTCCTCACCCTTGCCTCTTTAGTCTTTGGTTCAGTTACTTCCTAATCAGCTATTTCAACTGATTTTAGGTCATTAGCACAAGCCCTCTTAACTCGCCCTGCCATTTGATCCCGGATTACAAATGATACTGGAAACATCTATTCCACTATTCTAAAATGGGGTACCCACCTCTAGTTCAATTTTCCTTCTCTCAGGTGAATTTTGTAGTACCCAACCCCTAATTCTACTTCTTTTCTTTCTCTAGTTACCCTTTCATTTCTTTTCTTCTGTGCCCTCTTTATCCTCCTCTTGGCCTGGATGAACAATTTATGCTGTTGCTCGATTATTAATTGGTGATGGTCTTCTTCCATATACTTCTTGCAAGATTTATCAAATTATCTACCAGTAAGACTACATCTCTTCCATAACATGGTGAGAATTTAGAGGTTTTCATTTATCATAAATCTCACAGCTGCCAGGGTCTGTGTCAAATACTGGTCTCAATTCTCAGTGTTATCCCTGGCTAACTTAGCTAACACATCTCCCAAGGTCTTGTGGAATCTCTCCACCTTAGTGTTACCCTGGGGATGATAGGGAGATGTAGTTATGTGTACTATATTCAAGCTTGCCAGGACCTCTGTCATTATTTTGTTCATATTCTCAGGTCCATTATCTGAGACCAGCTGCACAGGGGAACCATATCTAGGAAATATTTTGTTCATCACTAAATCAGCTACCATCTTATCTGGCTCAGTGTATGCCTCAGACCAATTTGTCAGCCAATCCACAAAGCTTATGATGTACATGATGTTTCTCCTAGAGGTCTCCCCCTATGGTCCCAACAAATCCATGCTTATTTTATTTCTCTGAGAACCTGTGTGACAAAAACACACTTTGTCTAGGTTGGGCTTAATCCCCCTTCCATCTATAATGAATCTCAGGTATTTGGTATCCTCCCTCAGAAACTGGCACTTTGATAATTTTAGCTTCAACCTGTGCCCTCTTAATTGATCTAATACCTGCCTCAAGTGGTTGAAATGTTGTTCTGGCATCTCTGAGAAGACAAAAATGTCATCCAGATAGGCCATAGCGAAATTTTCAATCCTGTTCAGCACTATGGACATTAAGTTGCTGAAAAATACCTGGGGCATTGGCCAAACTGAATGGCATGACCCTAAACTGGAATAGGCCCAGGTAGCATGCAAACATGGCCTTCTCTCTATTTGCCTCATCCAGGGCCACCTGCCAATATGCTGATCTTAGATCTATAGTGGAGAAGTACTTAGCCTTCCCCAGCAGGGCCACTATGTCATCTATCGGTGGCAGGGGCACTGCTAGGAGCTTTGAGATGGTGTTTAACCTCCTAAAGTCAACACAGGATCTGTGCCTACCAGCTTTTGATCTGAGTCGACTTGAAGCTTTCCTATAGTGCTAGTAGATATACTACCACTAAGGGAAAGTTCCAAGTCAACTCAGATCTATTGATCATCCCTAACATATCTCAGACTGCTTCCTCTACTAGGAGTCTCTTATAGATGGGTGTTCAATAAAGTCTTGATTTGATTGGTGGCTGATTGATAGTGTCTATCCACATCTTCACCATGCAGATCTGACCCAGTTCCCTGTCTGAGTTGGCCACTATATCACGTTTGGCCCTCATCAGATATCCCATATTAGCCCTAAATATATCAGGGGCCACTATCTTTTTGTTCCGTACCTATCCTACTGGCTCTGGTCCTTTCTTTCCCTCTTTATCAAACTTTACCTCTTCCTCCTAATTCTCCTTTCTTTATTTTTATTGTCTTGTTAGCACCATCTCTGCCACCCCCATTATTGTCTCAAACAAAGCTACCTCATCCTTTTCAATGGGGGCTGTGGGGCCTTCTTTTTGATCTCACACCACTTTGTCTCATGTGCATGATGTTCTGCACTTAGTACATCTGAGTTTATAAAAATCTGGGGGCAATCCCCATTTTGTTGGAAAGTCTACTGCCCTCTGGCCTTCATAATGACAGGTCCAACAGATTAGCCTTAACCGGCTGGGTATGAGTTTGTAAAACCTATGCCCAACATCCACGCCCTTCTATTGGGAACCTCTTCTCATTCCTCTGGTTCAACCTCCTGCTTTACCTTTTTATCCCATGTAGGGGGGCTTTCTTCCCCATTCCTGCCTGCCTACCTTCTGACTTTGCACTTGTGACCTCTTGCCTTTTACATTCTCCCAAATCCTTTGGCTGTCCTTGGCTATTGCAATAGCTACTGACAGCTTGACCAGTGCTTCCTTGATCACATCACTTTTCTTTAGTAAATCTCTGGTTTCAGAAAATTAGCTTCCCTTTTGAAAGAAAAGGGAAATCTTCATTCTTTCTCTCGGTCTATCTGTCATTCTATTCATTAACCCTTCTTGTCTCATTCTGAGGCATGTTTTAGGATTTAACCCCTTTCTTTCCATTTTCCAGTGCCAAATAGTGTCACAGATAGATAACATAGTATAAATAAACTCTTGAATTTTAATTTCTCAGGACCTAAGAAATTTGGACAACATATACATGTCTTCTTATCAGTGGGAAGTGGATAGGGTTGGGAGCCTTGGTTTTGCTCAGTTGTATTGAATCTTGTTTAATTAATTCTGGGTTTGATTCTCATGGAACTGCTCATTCTATTATTTTAAAACATAATTTTTAACGTGTTTTGTTTTTACTTTTCTTCTCAACTATTCAACCTACGATCCTGAGAATTTTAATAATTATTATACAATTAGTAATTCCTCCAACTTACCATCCTGTAATTTCATGCAATTAAACATTTAAACAGAGTCAATGTCCTGTTACAATGAGGCTGATTGTCCAATGGTGTTCATATTCATTTGCACCTGGATTCTTAAGTAGTTCTATGAAAAGTTATCTACTTAAGTCTTATGGTATATTACCATTGTTGTAGATTTCATTAATGATGTCTCTAATCTTGTCAAAGTCATCTAAGGTTGCCAGCATCTATATTACAATTTTGTCTGGTCTTTATGTATCTGTTCAATTTGGCCATTGCTGATTTAGTTCAGATTTTAATATTCCTTGTTTTTTGATATTTCTATGTATTTTTCTCTCGGACAAATTCTCCAATACATTTGTTCATCTCGGAAGTACTTTTTTAGTATCCTGTTCTTGGATTTTATGCATCCTTTTGTCCTGTTCTCCTATTTTTTATGCTTATCTGCTTTATCTGTAATATTCTTTCTATTTCTGTACACTTTTCATTGAGCCATTCCTCATAAGCCTACCTGCTTTTATTCCTAATTTCTTTGTGCAATGTCCTATATTCTATAGCATACCTTGGCACTATTTTTTGTCTCCTTTTAATCATGTTGAGAATTTCATCTATCAGCTATTCCTTTTTTCTTTGTCTGGTTTTCTTTGGGATGATCTTAATTGCTGATGTTACTAATGTAACAGAGGTATATGCACACACATCCACATAAACACACACACACATATATTTTTTTTTTTGAAATTGGAGTGAATCTAGCTAGTGAAACTAGATCAGAGCGTTCTGTTTACTGATGAGGAATTCTGATCTCGCCTTTGGAATTTGGTCGTTGAAAAAACAATGGAAATGATCTAAATAAATTGATTAAAAATTAAAATAGAGCTTACTCAGACTATCAGGGTTGGAAATGGCACTCATGATAATTGCGTGCTGGACCAAGGGTCGATTTGTGATCAAACAGATGATCTATATAAACACATAGACGGAAGAGGCCAGACAGGAGAGACTGCGATCAGTCGGCACATTGTCGTCACATGCATGAGCACCCACAGGTGACCATTACAGGTCACAGTGCTACAAGGAGACAGTCGAGCAAGACGGAAGAGGCGAGACGGAAGAGAGAGTCAGGGAACAAGACTATTGTCGCAGTGCGTCGAGATTTTTGCGGGAGAATTTTGGAGGAGAGAAAAAAGACTGCCCTCTGTTCTGAGAAGTCTGTATGAGACTGGACTATTAGTCATAAACCTACCCCAGGCGCTTCAATACGCGTTTATCACACACAAACCCTCTCTCTGTTGGGAATTTGCTGAATGAATTTTGTCTTTTTCTTTTCTCATTTATGTTAAATGTTTTTATTCTCCCTGTAACCTCTGTTCTGATGTTATCTTCTTATATAAAATACATCAATATTTCACCCATTGTTATCTGGCTTCTGCAGATATTATTTCTTGTTTTATTTTGCCACATTCTAAACTTCCTACCGCCAACTCTCACAGCCGTGTCCACATCCCCAGTCGACTGTGAACATATGGACAACACCCTGCTTACTGGATCTAAAAACTAACACAGCGTTGGCAGTGAGCAGGACTTGACCAGTTGACCGGTCGAAATAATCTACGGGTACTCAGGGAGTGTACGGTCAGTTACCCCTAAGTTTGGTTCAGACTGAGTGGACACCTCAACCCAAAGAAGAAGACGCTGGAGGTTAGGGGCCGGGGACGAAGTGGTAGATTTAGTGCTGTGTTGACCAGTATAGACCCATGGGAATTACCATGCCCTTTTGAAAGTGGTAGACTAAAGCTTCTGTTAATTCATCCCACTTTGAATTTCCATTCTCATTTTCTTCATTGTATCTGCTTTTAACACTGTCTATATATTTCTCCTTCGCATTTGGGTCATTCAGGAGTCTGTGTATTGCAATTTGTGTGCTGCTTTGGCTCTCTTCAATTTTCTTAGTTTCACTCTAAGTTTACATATTACTGTTATTATTTTTACATTAGTAATATTATTAGTAGTAGTCTTCTTAATTTTTTTTATTTGATGAATGTCTACTCATTGTTATAGAGTGATGGTCTAAGTATTTGCAATAGGAAGTGTTTGAAATTATGAAAGAAATATTGTTAAAAAATTAACAATGATTAATATTTTCTTTGTTTTCTGTTGTACAGTTGGACTATGAATTGGTGCAACCAGGTTACTGGTCATTGTTATCTAATGACACACTTGCAAACCTTTTTGAAACAAATGCTAAAACTGTGGGGATTGAGCCAGATCCTGGTCTTATCAGATATGGTGGATCAACAGACATGGGAAATGTCTCCCATATCATACCCAGTATTCATCCAAAATTTAATATTGGTACAACATCTCATCAGCATACAAGAGATTTTGCAGCAACTGCAGGTAAGTCAATTGAATTACTAATAAAAAAAAAGCTAAAAAGTTCATTTATTCATAAAAGAGCATTCATTATACATATAACTAATATATTGGCATTTATTGACACACTGAATCAATGCCCAATCAAATTGACATGAAATGCTTATATTCCCAATGTGATTCATTACATGAAAAAAACTGCATAAAAATAAAGTGAGTTAGGTTTCTTCAAATCCATCAAAAATCATTTTAAAATCATGGAGACAATTGTGCAGGTTTTCAGATTTCAGAACCCAAATTCATATGCATAAAATTATTTCATGTATGTTTTATTTTAATCCTTTGTTTTGCTATAAGTTAATTACTCAGTAAGTAAATAGAAATTATCTGACAGATGAATATCTTTTTGTTTAAGCGTTGTCCTACTCATTGCAAATATCATGGTTCAGTTTTCAGTGAAAATTTTTAATTAGGGTAAAGAAGGTTTTGAAGTAAAATAATAAGTTTAAGTTGTTTCAGTGCAGTGTTTTATGTCATGTTTTACCACATAGGTATTGAATTTTAGTTCAGTTATGTCTCCATAATTGAACAATATTTTAAAAAACTCAAAATTTTCTTCTGCTGCTACAACTTTGGGACTAAGAAGTGTTGCAGACTTTAGGCAGCCAATATATTTGACATCAGTCTTTGTGTCGATCAACTGTTGTCTTTTAATATCGATTAACAATCCATAATCTGAGCTGCTGATAATATATTTATACAACCTTCATACAAGCTCCACTAAGCTAACTTGTTTTCTCACAGTGCATCTTAGTGCCAGTGCCCCCCACCACCACCACACACACACACACATGCATATCTTATCATCCAGTTTATTCAAGAGAAATCAAAACTCTCTGGACAAAGTAACATTTTGTCATATCAATGGGGGTCATGTTTTGATGCTCACATGCTTTTGGTCATAAACATTAATGAGCATGATTAGTCTATGGCCACACAATTTTGGTCCAGATGTGCATCAACTTATTTGACAATTAGAAAAATGAAATAAAAAAATAAACAGATCTTGTCAGCTGAATTTAACAAAACCTAATAAAAAATTAAAATCTTTAGTATTTTAAATAAACTTTGTATTCATTTTTTCTTGCAGGTAATTCTTCAGCCCAGTGCATTACACTTAAAATTGCTGAATCCATTGCGATGACAGCCATTGACATTTTCGAGAATCCAAATTTGGTTCTATCTATGAGGGCTCAGTTGAAAGAGGATCTGGTTAAAGAACATGCAGCTAAATAAAAAAGCTGATACATGGTAGTTGAATAGAACCAGTAACAAGATATTAATCAGGATGCCTCTTTATTTCAGAAATATTTCCATTGGCAGCACAACCCTCAAAATCTTGGAGATCTTTTGCAATAACAGTTATTTAGAAATATACATAATGTGTTCTGGTTGATTTGCTCACAAATGAACACACTCAAGAATATTAATTATTGTCATTGTTTTAGATTGCATCACAAGAATTTGGGGTTTTATTCAACACAAATATGAATCACTAGCCTGTACTTTTTTTTGTTTCTTTTAACCATTGTTTAGATTTTATTCACTTTAGTTATTCTATATTTTCAGGGTTGCATATACAACTTTCCCTCATACATTTGAGTATCAAAACTCTTGAATGATATGATCTATGAGATTTTCAATATTGAATGGGATTTTCATTATGCTTGGAGAATGGAATTTTACTTTTATTAAGCCTTACTAAGATTTTCTGTTTTGAACTTTAATATTGGCCTTCAAAAAATTCTCAATAATGAATCTTTGATATTAATTCTTGAGAATTTCTGTATTGATTTTTTATAAAAATATGTTGGTTTTTATTTTATGAATCTTGTTTTTTTGAGAAATTCCTTTATTTTTAATGTTATTTTATTTGAAATATGTATTATGCTACTCCAGCTGTTGAAAATTTAGACTTATATTTGCTACTGGTAAAGGCAACATCTGTTTAGAAAATGATTGTGCTGTACATTTTTGTGATGGTTTTATATGAAACACATTTTCTTCATATAAAAAGTATATTTCTTCAGATTTGTATTTGAAGTTTTTCTTTTGCTTTTGAAATTATTTCTCTAATTAGCTTTTTTCCCTATTTATATATACTTTAATGCATTTAACTTTCTAAATTATATTTCTCAATGGAGATGTGGGTAGAAAAGCATTTGCCTTTTGCAGTTTTATAAAACAAAAATGAATTATATTTGCAAGACTAAAAAAGTATGCATAACATTAATGACACTAATGTCCGAATCATATGAAACTGTTTATTTCAATAGTCACCATTTTCTTTATCCGTCAAAATAACTTTACTCTAGAAGAGTTAGAATATTTGAACATTATATATTTGCAATTGCCATTTAAGTACATATCAGAAACAGCAGAAGGCAATTTTAAATTCAAATAAGATCAAGAATTTAAAGTATCTAATAAAAATAATCTAGGAAATACTGTTTTTAAAAAGTCATTACAAGACAGCAAGAGAGTTAAGGAATCAATGTTATAATAATAATAGAAATAATGCTTACATTAAAAGAAAATTTAAATTTATGTTTGGTTTAGTAGATTTGAAAATTAATTTGAAGGCCAAATACAATTATAGTAATATGCAGGCACAACGTGTATAGAAAAGCATACACATACATACATACATTATTCAGACTATTGTCCTCATCTTTGTCGCCATATTTATTACAACGTTTTGGCCGTTGTACACTCTGGCCTTATTCAGGTGGTTGTAATGTCAAACTTAAGCCTTTATTTCGCTCACTGGGGTAGACTGTTCTAGTTCCACATGCCATGTTTAATGGATTTCAGTTGCATTATTTCTGAAATAAATTCATCTCTTATGAAAACATTTTACTTCAGAAATGTTAAAATTATTAATTTCTTTCAATAAATAAATAAATAAAACTATTGAATATCAAGGAAGAAAACTGACAGTAAAATTGTAAAATGAAAAACAAAAATCATAAAGACACAACATAGGATATTAACAATGATTTTTACTGATATTGATGTTGATCCGAGCTTTAATGTTATAAAAGCAGGTAGTGATAAAACACATTTTTATACTCTCTCTTCTCATCTGAGTTACACCTATTTTTTGTCAGTAATTTTATCTTTGTATGAATTTGTAGCTGAAATGACAAATATATTCTATTTTTTAGATAACATTGGTCAGAACAGAGAGGAAGTTTTGTTCAACCACTGCTAAAAACACATTTCCATATCTCGTGACAAAAATCTGTTAATGAATCTGATCTTTTCTTTTCCTTGCTTCATTGAAAACATGATTTATCATTTGTCTTGTCCTTGTTCTTTGGTTGCAACCACACCTAATTTGGATATTCAAGTTCTCTAGCACTGGGAATCAGTGTATTGAGCAAGCAGGCTATGAGTTGATGATGTTTCAGAGGCCTTGTCTTAAATTGATCTTAATATATTCACCAAAATAGATGTCCTAGGTTAGCATTGTGCATTATTTAAATATTGGCATTTTTATTAAACAGTTCAAGTTAATAATTCAGTTTTTTTGACTCTAAAGAAATTTCAATGAATGCTGTGTCTAAATCTAAATGTTTTATACAGAAAAAACTTAAACGTTTTGGTTATAATGACAATCAGGACTGTTTGTTTGACTATTGATGTCATTTAAGGTGTTGTAGTCTGCCTATTATTGTTTATTTTGCCTTTAACTTTACTCATCACTTCTGCATCAAGAAAAATATTCAGAAATTTCAAATATGTATTTTTAAAAGTTATGAATGAAATAAAGTAATTTCAATTCATCTCTATTATTTCAACATAGATATATTCATAGATATAGTAGACTGTTTATTAGTCAGATTTCATATTTGTTTGATGAACTAATGTCAAGTCATTTTAATTAATATCTAATATCATGTTAATGTTATATCTACCATGACAACAACTGAATATTAGTTTTTCAAATATCAACATAATGTGCTAATGCTAAGTTCCTTTAGAGAAATCAAAATTCTATTTCAGCATTTAAAAAACAATTATTGAATTTTTTTTTGAATTTGTAAATTTCATATACTAACCAAAATTAATTTAAAGAATATTTAGATTTTAGATCAGATTAAACTTCTTAATCTGCAACCATAAGGCTGATCTTAATCTAAATGCTGTATCAGAAACAGTAACTTTTAAATATGTGTACAAACATAGATAAATTTAGTTTTTGACATAATATACAAATTCACTTAAAAGAGGTTTTTGACAGTGAAAAAAGTAAACTGGATCATTAAGTGTGCTTAGGCATTTAAACATTTACTATAAGATTCCATTATAATTTCATAATCTTCTGAGTTCATTCCTTAGAAAGTCAATTAAATTTGTAAATGTTAATCTGAAAGATAAGAATAATTTTACATTTGTTGAGATTTATCTAACTTATTATTTGTTATCTAACTTTTTTGAAAGGGTCACATTATAAAATCTCTTGTTCATTTATTTGTTTATAATGTGCCTTTCCCTATGAGAGATTTCTTTGATCTTAGTGAGTTTTTAGTTTGTCAAAAATATCATTCTCAAATTACATTAAAATAGTGTTTAATAATTGGATATACTTGATTGATATAATTCCAAGTTGAAGAGCAATATTTACTTTGATTTGAAAGTTGGGGCATTTTTTCTTTAATTGTTATAATAACTGAACAATGTGGCTTTGATTTGATAAAATCTAATTTCTTTTATTGCAAAATGTAAAAACCCTTATGTCCTCCATAATAAAGTGTTTATGAATACAGAAATTAAAAACTGAAAAAATTTAATATTAATCAATTTGACCAAAATACTTAAGCAACCATTCTTTGTTCTAAATATTGACTTCTTTTGAATGATCCACTCACCAGTTCTTGATAAATTTAGCTAAAGTTCCTGCTCTGCTGATTGGAAATATCATTCTATCTAATTAGAAAAAGGCTTCTTTTCTCATGGCATCCTTTTGGTATGTGTTATAATATGGATAAAGATCAATATTGATATTCTTGGTTGCCTATTTTTCATTATTAAATATCATACTATTTTACTATAGAGAAAAATAGTATGTACTATGTTAATTACACCGGTCTATCTATATAAATGTGATATGACAAAAATGGAAAGATTGTTTAACATATAAAATTTAAGTTAAAAATTAATTTATTTGTTGGATTAAATTTACTTAACAGAACACCAAATAAAGTCCATAACAATATTTTATGAGCAAAATTGTCTTGCTGTGTCCATTAATTTGTAAAATGATGATTTGTTGATTGTGTTCATAACTATGTATGCTTATTACATTAGCACATTACTCCAAGTTTGGGATTGTTGTTATTGACTTCTTGCAAAACTTTTTAAATAGCTTCTTTACAGATTCTTTACAATTCTGAATTTATTACTAGAGAACTTCTTGTTCTCTACTAATAAATTCAGTTAAATTTAAAATGTTATTTTAGTTCATTCAAATTTTACTTTTCAACATGAAAAAGTATGATATACAGTGCATTCCAATATTATATGCAAATAAAATAAAATTATAAAAATAGTGACTCTAGATTTGTCACATTTTGGTCATTGACCTCACATTTATGTAGAATATTAAAAAATATAAAAACTTACAGAATTTCATTTAGGTTGGAATACACAAAATTATGATTAATTAAAATGTTCCAATTTATATGCAATGATTGTAACCATTGAAGGCTTAGCTAAATTAAGATTAAAAAATCACTGACTGAGAAGACTGCAAATTCACCAGATCCAAATCCTATAAAAATCTTTGTAGCCTTCTCAAAAGGTTCCTTTTATGTGAGTGGCAAGAAATTTTCTTCTCAGAATGAATTTTGGGAAGATCACCCCTGAAGAAATTCTAAATTTAACTTCTATAGGCAATAGACTTCTTGAAGTCATAAAACAATGGTTATTATATCAGCAAATAATGTTACTTTCCTTCCATGCTATTTGACCAAATTTGTTGTAGTTTGTTTTGTATGTCATTTTTTTTAATAAAGTGATTGTGTTTGGTGTTTCTTGTTTATTATTTTAATCCCGCTATCAAATTGATTCTTTTGAGATGGTTGCATATAAATTGGAATGTTTTAAATAATTGTATTTTGTATATGCTAGTATATTAGATTTTACATAAAATTAAGGCCAAAGTTTAATTCAAATTTCATGACTTTTGGACCATTAGATTTTTATAATTTTATTGATTTTCATATAATGTTAGAATGTAAATTGAAAAGTAAGTCCTTTTATTTCTGTTAGTTATCTTCTGCAATAAGTAAAAATAGAATCTGTTAAAAAATCAGAAAGAAAGTTAAGTTCATTTAAATTTAACAAATAGAGAAACTTATAATATTTATAATTATTTAGTGTGACAGAAAATAATTTTTTGTATTAGAAAAAGCCAAATTTGTTCTTTAATTTTCAATATACATATATGAAATCATATAAAACTAAAATCAGCAATGCTTTTACAAGGAATATGCATACATTTAGAATGTATAATTTCTTATAACAAACATTTCATTTAAGGATTTGTTATCAGAGTATTTATGCTGCAAAGTGTTTATGTATTGAATAAACACTTCAAACATCTCATCAAGTAATATTTCCTCAATTTGAACAAATTTCACTTTTAGTGACAATAAAATGTTCTGAAATATTTTGAAATATGTTGCTTTATGGTCTCTTCAGATTTTTTTTTGTGGTAAGAGTGTCAGACATTTACTTGTTTAATGTTTGCCATTGATTCTTGTACATTGTTTTCATAATGTTCATCATTATAATAATTTTCCACACATTGAATAAAATCATTTATTTTATCTTGAGCATACTTGAAGCTGTTTACACTGTATAATATCAAATAGGTTCTCAGCATGTGACAGTATTTTATGAAAAGCGTGAAAGTGATGTTATTTTGTTAGTTTGTTAGTTTCACTGAATGTATTGTCATATCTTTCGTTCTTTGACAAAATTTCTTGAACATTCTGGCTGGTATACAAATAAGTAAACAAAGTGCTTACTCAAATACGAGTATCTACTTAAAATAACATTTAGAGTGATAAATATACAAGCTAATAAACTGATATCCATTTTGGACTTTCATGAAAAAGTCTAATTATTTCAAGAAATTCATTTCTACTGAATTTTATGTTTAAGATTTATTACTTTAAAACAGCAATAATTTTGAAACATACTGCATTTCATTTCTGACTTTCAACAACTCTGCATCTGCTAGTTTTTGTGTACTAAAGTGCTTTCTGCCAATGTTTTCACTAAAATAAGAATTCCCTATCATTGACTAAATTTTGGCTCTATATCATTGTGCCACTAGAGTATAGATTCAAGTATAATGTATAACTTAAATTATAGTTAAATCAATTTCATAAAATGGCAGTAATTTTTTTTTATTGGTTAGCAAGTTTGATCCACACTTGTAGTCTTATGTTAGTCAACATGCCATTGACTCATCCAATGAAGATGCACAAGGATTTTTTTATGAGGTTTTCTGAAATGATATGGATATTTCTTTTTTTTTTATCAACTCTTTCTAAGTAATTTGGTAAAATGTGTAATGCTACTGGCGTGTAAGCATATTTCAGATTTTGGCCAGCTCAGAATGAGTACTGACAGAATTTATTTATTTACTTTCAAAATGTATGTAGGGGGGGGGCTATATCAGGATTGTATACACAAATATTTAGTTTTCTATGAAGAAGAGTTTGTTAGCTAACATTACACAATCTTTTTATATAGAGATTTGCTTAATCTAAGATTAGTATTACTTGGGCTGAGTAATCTTTTTAACAAAATTTAGTATCTAATTTAACTTAGGATATCATATTGAGTAGAAAAGTTTCAGTATCTAATTCCAATTTAATCTAGATATAATTGAAGAATGGTACATACATTCACCACAATTACTGAATAGGTAACTGTGTAATGACCAACATGATTGTTTCCCTTTAACTGTAAAATTTTTTCATAATGCAATATCCCTAGGTCTTAGGGATTTGATAATTTACTATTATTAAAACTAATCAAAAACTAATTATGAAAAGAATTCAGAAAGTTTAAGACCATTGCTGCTATTGTTAAATAGTAAATGTTATTTTTTAAATAATTATATGAGAAAAAGAGTAACTCTATGACTATCTTTGAATTTGTGTTTTATTAAATCAAGATGACATCCATATTAGATGTGTTTCCAGGACATTAAAATCTCATCATCAGCTATTTCTTTGTTTCTGATTTATGCTGCCTATATTAACTCTTAGTGTAACATTGTAGTAAAAAGGAACAAGAAAATACTTAATCTTAGAGTAACCAAGTAACTATATATAAACTCAAGATTATTAATTAAACATGAAAATATTTCATCTCACAATATTAAAATGTTAATATAACTTGGTATATCTATTGTGTTATCATATTCTATTTTTTTCAAAAATATGCGAAATACAAATTTCGTTAAAGAAAAATCTATTTTTCTTTGTTTACACTCTTAAAGAAGTGTTTTCAAATGCACACCTTTTGAGTGTAATCAAGCATTTGGCCAATAGTGTGTTCTTTATTCCACATCTTTAATCATAATAGGATGAGAAGGATAATATCTTCCTATGAGCTGATATGATTTTTTGAAATTATAGTTGTTCTTGTTGAAAATTTAATTTTTCCTGTGATTTTTTACAGACACAAATCATTTTGTGTGATGTGACATAAAATATACATGAAGGAATAAATAAAAATGACATTTTATTACAAAGAAATTGTGTGCTATGTTCTTTATAATTTTATTATTTAAAGAGTTTTTTGTGATAATTCATAATTAAAAAAAATAGATTTATTTTTCTTGCACATGAAGAAAAACAATTGTTCTTAAATCTTAAACATTTTCAATGATAATCATTTTTTTAATTTTCTCCTTTTTTTTATTTTATTTTTCATTTTTTATTTTCCATTAATTTATTTCATGAATTAATTAGGAACTTTTATATGTAATTATTGAAATGTCTATAAATAAAACATTTTCTGATATTTACTCAATTTCATAAAGGTTGTAAAGAACAGGCTCAATAAGGAAGCTCAATGCAGAGCAACACTAAACATGATTTATTGGCAAGATTTACTAAATTTATGGAAATGAGAAAAATATTTCATTTCCATTAAACAGCATGTCTACTCTGAACTAAATTTTATGTGCATAACAATGAAATCACTGTTTCCTTTCTCCTTTAATTTTGTTTCTACTCTGCTTCATTCAACTATCATCACAGCTGTTCCATGGTTCACTGAAGGAACTTAAAATATTTTGTATCATATTAATCAAACTTTTATCATCCCCATCTTTGATGCCATACTTATCACAATCTCCAGCCTTCTTGTGGTTGGAATGTCAAACTGAACCCTTTATTTCATTCACTGGGGTAGACTGTTCTAGTTCCATGTCTAATGGATATCAGTTATCTGTTAATTCATCTGCCTTAACCAGGTATTGAACTCACAACTACTTTGGATCCTTCAGAGTTTGTCTATATTTCTGAGATGAGGTATTATATAGTACAGTATTTGCATTAGTCAGACTATTGTCCTCATCTTTGTCGCCATATTTGTCACAACGTTTCGGCCGTTGTACGCTCCGGCCTTCTTCAGGTGGTTGGAATTTCGAACTGAACCCTTTATTTCGATCGCTAGGGTAGACTGTTTTAGTTCCACGTGCCATGTTTGATGGATGTCAGTTATCTAATGTCAGTGCTAATTTTCCCTCTGAAAGTTCTCTACTGCCTTAACCAGGAATTGAACTCACCTTCTTTGGGTCCGTCACTGGATCTAACCAACGCCTTTATCCACCATAGGACATCTGGGTATGAACTTCTGAGTATTATAAACCTAATGTTTTCAGCATCATTTTTACCAGTGCTCATATTGCAATTTTTGCTGTTATCATTGCATGTCTTTACCAGAGTTCATATTGCAACTTTGTTATCATTGCTTTTCTCTGGCACTCCTTATTACTGGTTCCCATATTGTATTTATTTCTATGCTTGGTCGGCTCAGGAGATTTTTGTGGCCTAGCATATGTGCTGATTCCTTAAGTTTACGAATTTTCCAATGGTGTTCCCTGCCTATGATCTCAACATGATCCCACAGGGGTGGTGATCTCCTTCTCTCTCCATATGTGGTCAGCCACGCCTGATTTTTCTACTTCCCCTCGCGTTACAGCTTTCTGGTGTTCTTGAAGCCTTACCTTGAGGGGGGCGGCCTGTCTCTCCTTTATATTCCTTTCCGCAGCTGCATGGGATAGCGTACACACAGTCTTTAGTCATGTTCCTCTCTATGGGGGTCTCACTCGTGAGAGATACCTGAAGTGTTGTCACGCTTTTGAAGGTTGTCCTGATGTTATATGGACCGCAGATCCTTTGTATTTTTCTCTGATAACCCCTTCACATAAGGCAGGCAGACTGTTTTCTGAGTGTTGTTGTCCTCCTCCTCCTCCTCCTCTTGTACCCCGCCTATCCCAGTTTTTTGGGGGCTGCTGCCATGTACCCAGGGTAGTTGTTGCATTGTAGGGTACTACTTATACTGACCGAGTGAGATTTCTATGCTTGGTGAGCAGATTTTTTTTTCGCAGCTACATGGGATGGCATAGTCATGTTCTCCTCTATGGGGGGGTCTTACTCGGGAGAAGTATCTGCAAAGTGTCGTCCAGCTTTTGAAGGTTGTCCTGATGTTATATGGACAATAGATCCTTTGGTGGTGCACCCTATTGCAGGGAAAGCACTGAACGTCTTGTTCGGAACGGTAACAAACGCCATAAGAAAGAAATTGGGGGAGGTTGGGACACTTATCCCCAGGAATAGTGACCCCTGGCCACCTAAGCGAGTAATTGTTAAAAATACAGACAGAGTTACCCACCATTTAAAGTTGCCGGCGGATCCCGCCGAAGAATTATGGAAACATTACAATGCGTTAGGTTGCATTACATTAGATTAAAAAAAAAAACTACTAGTTCTGATGTCCATTCCGATGCTGGACCAGGAGAGTATATATTTGAAGTGTATCAAGTAATAAACTTGCCTATTCTCAATCCTCACCAAGTATCGAATAGAAACGGAGTATAGTATGAACTCAGCTACAACGAAGTTGATGCCGACGGCCGAAGAGGGAGAGTCGGATGGACGCGCTGGAACGTGTACCTCATTAAGCCTCATTTATGTGACGGGTAATCACGGAATGTGTGTGCTTGAACGGTTTAAAGGCCACAAAGAGAGGATTAAAGAAATACTTACGAACGCAGTGTTAACACAAGCTATTAGTATCTCTAAGGAGGTCTGGCAATTGCTACCCAGAAACAAATTGATCTGTCTAGAGTGTGCAGGGGAGAATCCACAAAGTTATTAAAAAAATATGGGGTTTTAGAAAGTTTTATAAAAATAAAAAGTTTTATAATCTTCCTAAATCAGTTATTCTTCTGATTCATGTTACACAAATTTCCACCACTGGCCGGATGTGAACGCTCCGAAACCCAAGACCGAACTAAAAATTCCATCAAACGCGTATCGGCTCCGCACACACCTTCCGCTTTCCTCACCCACCCCAACAAAAAACATACAATCCAATTTTTTACCCAACAGCACCCACTCCCGCCTAAAGAAGCAAAATAGAAATTGGAGCCGATCTGAGCCTACGAAAGGATTTAAAAGCCCATCAAAGAGACATCTTTGGCAGTCGGTCGGCACAACAGCCAGCGTTCACACGCTCGTCAGAACGCCATCTCCACACCCAAAGACAACTGGCCTCCCATTTCCAAGGACAACTCGCCAAAGCGCGTCGTCGCAGTAAGTCATGACTCACCCTCCCTCTACTATCGTAAGCCACTGCGGACGGCTTTACTTATCTCTTTCTTTCAACGAAAGACTTTCACACCACTTCACCATTCGTTGTATTTTTTGTTAATACAATTATTTATTTCTTAAACCTCTGTCGTTTCTTGTTTCTACTACCATACGCTTAATGTAACAACTGGTGTCAGAAGCGTGCGACCAGAACAAGAAAATGGACTACACCGCGTTTACTCGCCACGAAATGCTAGAATTGATCAAACAGCAACGAACAACCATTTTCAAACTGAGAAAAAACCCCAAATCCACAAACGAACAACAAGCCAGAATCATTGACGTACTTTAAGCAGAACTTCAGGAAACGCTGACCGATCTCACCTCTGCCTCCGTCGGGATCGTACACACGTCCCAGACCTCAACAGACTACGAACTATTCATGCGACTACAATCCTTACGTGACGCTATGCGCGACGTAAAAAGTTTCCATCCGGGTAACGGCGTTAATCGGTCCATAACCGATTTAAAGAAGGCCTATACAATCTACGTAAAACCTAAGCTCGCACATTATCCGAGGATGGAAACCGAATTTGTTAAAATCGCCAAGCAACTTCTCGATGAACGCATATTCCAACAGATGGAAGATTCGCAGCAGACCACGTTCTCGTACGATCAGTTGAGGGCCTACCTTCTAAGAACCGACGGGAGTCAAATGACCAACTTTCAACATATCAGCCGAGGGTGGGACCTGCAACGACGTGACAACGAAAAGAGCACCGCGATCAGAGAAACAGCAGTCCATATAAAAGCGAAATTTCAGACGGACAACAACAACTCCGAAATCAGCGCCGGCTCCGTTTTTTCTCTCATGAGCGCGATGCTCATGAGCGAAAAAATTAAGGCCTGGGCTCTGAACATACCCTCACCTCGTAAAGACGATGGACAGCCACTACTTGGCGGGTGGTAAAACAAGTGACGCCGAACGCTACCTCGACCGCGGCATAAAAACGGACGCTATCCCCAACCTGACCGCAGACGTCATGTACGTACAAAAACAGCGACCACATACACAAACGAATCAAGATGTCCATCAGGATCTCGCCGACCTGAAGTGTCAAATACACCAGATAAATCGACAGATAAATCACCCAATACATGGCAAGAACTCCTCTACGAAAATGGGCCACAACTGCATAACACCGAGGCGAACCCAGAAACACACGCCCACAAACAACTCCAATAACAGAGTCAACCATTCGGTCTGCAGAAACTACATGAAGGGCTTCGCATGTTTCAAGGGCAAAAATTGCTCTTACTTCCACCCCTCGCGCTCAAGCACACGTTGTGACCGTATACTCAAACACACATACAGCGGCTGCAGAACAAGCTGAAGATACAAACCAACAGCATGAAACGGATTTTCGGTCAGGGCCAGACGAGATGTGATGGCTCAGTCCCCGGTCCAGAATATTAACAAACAACATCACATCTTCAATTTCCAGCATCCACACTCGCAGCGATCTCCTTTCACAAAAATAGACAGCACTATTGGCGATTTTACTTTCTCCGAGATAGGCATGCTAGACTCAGGGTGCACCACTTGCGTCATACCTATCTCGCATCTCACCGAGCAAGCAAGGAAACACATGCATACATCAAATACACACATAACTGGAATCGGCGGTGATGTTTCAGCGATATCAGCGTGGGCGACGCCAGCTCACCCACATTTCAGAATATGAATATACTGGCCACTAATGCCACTATACCAATCCTTGTCGGCCAGAACGTTTTATGTCACGATACGCTAGCGTTGTACACAGAGACGCCACAGTCGGATTCCGCCGAGCCTTGACATCGGGTGACGTAACCCATACAGCACCTCTGATCTCAGTCACTAACCTAGAAACGCCTCACACCACCACACACGCATATGGGGTCCAACCCGTCATGAGCCAGCCTATGGCGACACCCCAAGTCAGTATCCAGTTCTTAGAGCAAAAAAATGGACTGGCTTCGAAAAAACACAGGCATAGTCCGCCCCGCTCACCCCAACCACGATGAGCTAGAAGTAACTGCAGCCCTTTTCGTCAAATATTCCGATATTATCGATCATCGGTAACGACGACAATCAGGGTACATTCATTAAGCCAGTGAACATACCCACTAATGACCAGTCCCGCAGCCAAAAGCAACACCCGATCGCACAGCAGGCGTTAGAAGTTGACGTTGACGTTGAGATTCAACGCATGGCCACTGAAGGGATCATCGAACTCTGCTCCGACCTGAAACGGTTCAACAGCCCTGTCTTTGCCGTTCTAAAGAAAAACGAACGAATCCGCGTAGTGGCCAATTTCAAGAGGACTCTTAACAAAGTACTCACAAAATTAGATCCTTATCCGATGCCCACGACCGATTCCATTTTTAACAAGATATGCCAAGTAAACAAATACTTTTCATCCCTCGATATCCGCAGCGGATACTGGCGATCGTGACCGTCACAAAACTGCATTCACCTGGAAGGGTCGATGTTACCAATATACACGCCTAGCCTTCGGTCTAACATCTGCTGGTCAAATATTTTCTCGGTGCATAGCTGAGGTATTGACCATCGTCACTTCGTGGGATAATATCTTGTCATACATTGACGACAACTTCATTCACGCCCAAACCTTTCATGATTACATCATTGCGCTGGAACAGCTATTCGTCGCTCTTCAAAAATTCGGACTGAAACTCAACCCCGAGAAGTGCCCCTTTCTCGCTTCAGAAGCCAAATTTCTCGGTTGTGTTGTTGACAGCGAAGTATTCAGACCCGACCCAGAACACATTCGTGCCATTGTCGAGATGAAGAAAGAAGCTACAAGAAAGAAGCTACAAAGTCTCATAGGACGTCTCGCCTGGATACGCCAATTTCTGGAGACTTGTCTTTATGAACGAAACAAGACGGTTACATTTTCCCACTTGATGGCTCCTTTACATGAACTCAACGGGATCAACAAGGCGTTCGTCTGGACAGAAAATGCCGGCTTTTGAAAAAATTAAAAACGCTTATCATCATCATCAGTGATCTCATTTCCCGATTCCGCTCAACCCTTTACACTCATTACAGACGCTAGTGACGTCGCGTGTGGTGCCATCCTTATGCAGGAAGCTGACAAACGGACGAAAAAATGATCATAGCAGCCGCCCATTCATTATTTTCACTAATCACCGTTCACTGACATACCTCGACCAACGTGAATTCAATAACACAAAAATTTGGCGATGGCAGGATGAAATATATAAATATAAATTCGTCTTAGAATACATGGAGGGCGAGTCCAATGTTTGGGCTGACATGCTCAGCAGAGGGTACGGCTTAAAGAAAACCAACCCACTGTCCAATCCGACCGCAGCGGGCAAAACGTTCAGACTTCAAAACTCAGAACTTCATATCTTCGTCCCGTCGTGGTGTCTCGGAGAAATCAAGGGTACACAACTACTCCCTGTAACACACACGCCACAGAACCTCAAACTTCACAGACAGGCCACCGATACATTTTTTGCCTGTCGCACCACCTCAACCATCCCACAGAGGAAGTATCCGACCACATCGCAGCTGAATAAGCTTCCGACGACATGCTGGCAAGGATTGTCAAAGACCTACAAGGGGTGGACTCAGGTGAAGTATCTACACTCAACATCACATCCCAGTGACCACCGGGCAGCAATCTATAAAAAACACCTTCAACAGTTCTATCTTGAACCGGGGACATCCGTCCTGATGCTAAAAGACTCCCAAAATACGCCCAAACTCGTCTTGCCTTACAAGCTACGAGCCAAATACTTACACCAAGCCCATGACTACATCAACCACTCTGGTATCATTCAGACGCGTACCCACTTATCAAAGTATTGGTGCTAGTTCAAAAATCGTTACATCACGGCATACGTCGAATCATGCAATACCTGTGTTGGACGCAAGGGGAATTACGACAAGCGCCTAAACTGACTCAGCGGACATTGCAAACGAGGCAAAAGACCCTTCGAGGTCGTATACACAGACTTCATCATGATGCTACTTTCAAAGGGTAAACGCTATATTCTAACGTTTTTGTATAGCTTTAGCCAACACCTCACAGCCATTCCCTGTGCCAGAAACCGTGCGATCGACGCTGCTTGCGAACTCTACCAATTCTTCCTCCGACCGTGGTGCCCACTTCACAAGCGAAGTGTATAAGAATTTCTGCTAGATGACATCGGTCACGCAGCATCTTCACTGTCTTTGGCGTCCACAGTTCCGGCAACACCGAATGACAACATCGCACATTAAAGAACGCTCTTTATATGCTCTGTGAGGATGGGAACTGTGAATGGATCGGTGTTTTCGAATCTGTTTTGTCATCAATGAACGCTATCGCCAACAGCGCAACTGAAATTGCGCCGCATTACGTCATTACTAGTCTGCACCCCAACATGAACATTTCCAATGACGACCCTGGTGCTTTCGGTATGCTGATAAAAGCTTTGCTGCGGCAGGTTCAACAACACGTCGCCCTAGCAAATAATGAGGCTGACCACAAGATGAACAAACAGCTGAATCGGCTCATCTATAAAGATCCGATACGGGTCGGAGACAACGTCTTACTCCACTGACCTCATTCAGCTACAGCCCACAATTCACATCTACCTTGGACAGGTAGTTACCAAATCATCAAGACGTACGACATAGTACTCAAAATTGCAAACGATCATGGCGAAACTAGTTGGGTCCATCGCGCTCACGTACGTCGCCTTGTACCTCGGCCTGACTACCTTATTTATACGAACTTGCCACCTCCTCCACAGACTCTCCAAGCGACACTCAACTTGACGCCCCATCCCTCCTCTGATGATCATGTAACCCTAGATGGTTACCTAATCGATTTCCAATATTTTTATTGGTTTTCTTCAAAAACTAATCGAAATTGGCTAAACAAAGTTTTTCAAGTTGAATTTCAATGTTTTTTAAAAGATTGTATGAACAAAAATTTTAATATAACTTTGCGTAAAATATTGAAACTATTTTCTCATGTTTTATTCAAACAACCACGATTAACGTTCAAAAAATAATCGTAATTGGACCAAACAAATAGTTTTTCAATGTTATTCAAAACAGCATAAAACCCAAGATTTTTAATATAACTTTCTGTAAACTATTGAAACTTGTTAAAATCAATATTTTTCGATCGATACCTAATCGATTTTAAATAATTTTATTATTATTCTTATGTTTTCAAATACCAAATTATATTTTCAAACAACCGCTATTAACGTTCCTAAAAGACTCGAAATTGGCCAAAACAACTAGTTTTTCAGCGTGAATTTCAATGTTTTTCAAAACATTGTAAAACCCTATATTTTTAATATAACTTTGTATAATCTATTGAAACTTGTTAAAATCAATATTTTTCGATCGATACCTAATCGAGTACAGAGAAGGGCTCCAGGAATGGGACAGTGAACATAAAACCCCGTAAGGACGCGAAAGAGGAGGATTGGGATATACGGTACGGAAGGAATAGGATATACGGTACGGATTTTATAAGTCCACTCCGGGGCGCTACGGGCTGGTATGCTGGACCTGTAATTACGGAGGACACAGGACTATCCCACCAATTGGGGAGGAGATCTCAGGTCCGAATTGCACTAAGTGCAGAAATTTTATCCACAAGGCAAAGTGGTGCAAAGATGTCTATTTTCTTAGTCTCCTATCCCCCATAGGAGACTATGGATTAAGAAAATAGGCATAATAATACCCCCGCCGACAAGAATAAGCGTTCGGAAAACGACAATGGGACGCCCGTAGAGAAATAAGAGGCAGGGTGGCCCCAATAAAAGTAAGACCTCTGAAGTGCTGGACATGCGGTGTGGGTGGACATTTTTCCGCTAACTGTAAATGGCAAAGCTGTTGGCAATGTGGAAAAGTTGGACACTTGAGAAGTAACTGTCCGGAGAAAAAGGGTGCTGAGGGTTAAAGGGAAGAGGTAAGGAGGTCGCGAGGACCAGTCCCCACTCCACCCAAGAATCTGGCTTAGAGTAGCCGAATGATGAGCCCTTATTGCCAGCACCCAGGTCAAGACTTGAGAGAGATAGGGATAGCCGACCGGGAATTAAAAATAAGGGGAGGTTGAGGAATAGGAACAGAGCCCAGATATTTCAACTGTTTAAAGAGGGATCGGATTTCACCTGTAATGTATTGGTAGGGCATAAGACGGTAAAAGTTTTAGTGGATACTGGAGCTTCAGTCTCGCTAATTAATTTGAAGGTGTTTAGACAGCTGGGGTTACGTAAATCCAACCAATGGTTTTCTTAATTAGCCAGACAGGTAGTAGTCAGATGAGAACAGAGAGTACGACATGGCTATCATTCAAACTGGCAAGGACCACAGGTGAACTTAAGATGTATGTGGCACCTGATTTGTGTGGGGAATTAATTTTGGGGAGAGACTGGCTCTGAACCGCTTTGACCCGGCTACATTGATCTTAGTAGGGGTGGAAATCCTATTGGGGAATGAAGTGGAAAGGAAATGCTCCGTAGTAGCCCAGACCGATGTGAAACTTTCCCCTAGAATGGCTATTTCATGTGAAGGAAGGATAAAGACAGTGGAGAAACTAACGGAAACTAACACATGCAGAAAGGTATAATGGTGAAGAAAAGGTGACCTTGTGTAGTTCTGTGGCAGTAGGGGTAAAAACATTGCCCCTGTTGTTGGCTAACACATCCAGTAAAACTATCACAATAAAACAGGTCGAAGAATTAGGTTACGCCTGTCCAATAAAAATTATGAAGCAAGTGAGAGTAAGTAAGAACTATGGAAGAAGGGTAGAGACTAGCCCCGAAATAAAAGAAGACTTGATAGTGCTTGAAAGATATAAACATCAGATAAGGAAACTGCTAGAAACTAATCGAGATGTGGTAGATAATAATGACAAGGAGTTGGGACAGAACGGTACAGTATGTATGAAAATAGACACTGGTGATCACCTACCCATTAGATTGAGGCTTTATAGGACCTCGATCCATAAGAGAAAATTAGTGGAAGAAGCCGTAAATGAGATGTTGGCCTCGATAGTAATAGAGAGAGATCTAGGTCCCCATGGAGTTTTCCAATAGTTATTGTGGAAAAGAAGGATGGAGGCCATAGATTTTGCTTAGATTTTAGACAGTTAAATGCCATTACAAAACCGTTAGCTGTACCTTTGTCCCGGGTCGATGATATTTTAGCACTTTTGGGAAGGTCAACCTGTTTTTCTACGTTGGATCTAAGGTCAGGTTATTAGCAGGTAGCTTTGGCTGAAAAAGACCAGGAGAAGACAGCTTTCACGTCATATGGGTTTAGTTAATTTTCACGTGATGAAGTTTGGGTTATCTAATGCCCCAAGTGTATTTAATCAGTTAATGTCCATAGTGTTAGGAGGTATGGAAGATTTTGTAATGGCTTACCTGGACGATATCATGGTGTTTTCTAAGACACTGGATGAGCATTTTAGACACTCACAGAAAGTGTTCGATAGGCTGAAATTAAAATTGCCGAAGTGTCAGTTTGTGAAGGATGAGACCAAGTACTTGGGCTTCGTTATAAACAAAACGGGAATAGAGCCTGATTTAGATAAGGTAGAAGTGATAAGGGCTATGCCGGAGTCCAAGACAGTGAGAGAGGTTCGTGGCTTTATAGGAGCCATTAAATATTAGACACTTTATTCCTGCATTTAGCAGATTAGCAGGACCCTTGATAGCCTTGACTAAGAAGTATGTTAGATTTAAGTGGACGGAAGACTGTCATCGAGTCTTTGATGCCCTCAAGGACCAACTGACATCAGTACTCTTGCTGACCTACCCAGACCTGAGCAAGCCGATGGTGCTTTACAGAGATGCCAGTGACAAATGTATCGGCGCGGTATTTACCCAGCCTTGTCCTGATAAGGATGGGCCAGTGCCAGGTATACCTGAGGAAGTGCCTATATATTTTCTGTCCCACAGACTATCAGAGACCCAGCAGAGATGGCCAGTGATAGAAAAGGAAGCGTTTGCCTTATAATATACAGTACAAAAATTAGATTATTACGTAAGTAGGACCGTGTTTACCATTAAAACTAACCATAAGCCCCGTCAAACATTTATTAGAGGCAGAGTGGACAAATAAAAAGATTCAGCAGTGGGCATTGAAGCTTAGTGGCTATTAGTGTAAAATAGAGTATCTATCTGGAAAGGATAATACTTGTGCAGATCTGTTATCAAGAATTCCAGAAAGATTAGAGTCTGAATCCATTAGGTTAGAACCAGGGGTTGACGAGAGGGCTTATCAAGTTAATGTGATAAATTCTCACACTAAGTAAACGTCCAGTTTGGAAGGAAGAAGAATATGAGGAGAAAGAAAATATTAGTGACCCTTACTGGGAAGCTATGATAGAGAAGAACCAGGAAGATAGAGAAATTACTTCTCTGCGGAGTAGGGTAGAAGCAGAGACTACATCTAAATATGTTATACACAATGGAGTGTTGAATTACATATCGGGACGAGAGGAAGAAAGAAGTTAAGAATGTTAAGACAAGAAATCTTAGCCCAGTGTCATGAAAAGGTAGGACACATGGGGGTTGACAGAACGTATTAATTAATAGTCAGGAATTATTTCTGGCCTAGACTGTATAATGATATTTTGAATTATGTGAACAAGTGCATAACGTGTCAATAGAGCAGAGATAATAGGGTCACGCCAGTGATGGAAACAGATATTCCAAATTACCTATTTCAGAAGGTGAGCATGGATATTTCAGGGCCCTATGGAGAAACTCCTCGTGGAAATGCGTATATAGTAAGCTTCGTGAACTTGGCTGACGAATTGACCAGAAGCTTTCGCGATACCTGATAAGAAAGCACAAACAGTATCAAATATAATACTCCAGGAGATATTTCCTAGATATGGAGCCCCTGAGCAGTTGGTCACTGATAATGGACCAGAGAATGTAAATCAAATCATGGAAAAGATTGTGAGAGAATTAAATACAGTACATATTACCACCTCGCCATACCATCCCCAGAGCAATGCGAAAGTAGAAAGATTCCACCGGACCTTATCCGATGTGCTAACGAAGTTGGCATGTGATAATAAGGAGAGCTGGGATGATTACTTAACTAAGACGCTGACTGCCGTGCGATTTTCTATAAACAAAACCGCGAATTTTTCCCCTTATTATATGCTATTTGGCAGAGATGTAGTCTTACCGATAGATAATTTGCTAAGACCCAGAAGGAAATATATGGGAGAAGATCACCATGAATTGATCTTGGAGCAACAACATAAGGTTTTTACTCAGATGAGAAGAAAAGTCAGGAGACCCCAGAAGAGGCGTAAGGATAGAATAACAACAGGAAGGAAATTAACTTCCAACTGCGTTATCCAGTATAATATAAAATACACCTGAGGAAAGGTAAATTGGATCGGAGATGGATTCCTTTTTATAAAATAGTGGAGCAGACGGGACTTGTTACTTACATAATTTGGGATCAAGTAGCAGAGAAAGTAAAACGGGTTAATACTAACGATATAAAATTAGCAGAGCTAGATGAATGGGAAGGAGCTAAGGAAAGGAGAGCGAACAGAGAAGCGGATGGTGCACTGAAGATGAGTAATGAAGGATCGGAAGGTTGGGAGGAAGAGGATGAGATTCCATTAGCCCAGTTGAAAGAACGGTTAGAAAGCGAAAAAGCATCTAAGGACGTAGAATTAGCTATAAAGCTACAACTGAGAGGAGCAGAAATAAAATAGCGAAAATAAGAAGATTGATATGGTACCTGCAGAAGAGCCGAGAGGTAGACCAGACTGCGGTTATCGGTGATAACGGGTGTGTGGAAGGTCCCCCATTACATGCGTGACTCCGTTGGCTGTGAACTGGATTACTTCCTCGGATACTTATGCAAATCAAAAATTAGAAGCTGAGGCTAGGTACAAGGTGGAAGCGGACATTTTAGCCTTGAATGAACAAAATTTATGTTGCTAACAAGTGAAGAAGCGAATAGATATAAAGTTGATGCTTTAAACACCTGTTTATACGCAAGCCCAATTTATGTGATTGGTAGTCATGATCTGTGTGTACTTGAGTTATTTAGAAAAATAAAAGGGGAATTAAGGAGACTTGTCAAATAGAAGTATCACCTAGTGTTATATTAGTAAGTGCCGTCCGATATTCTAATGCATATAGGACGGAATTTGGGCGGTAGCCACCCAAAGAGAATTAGCATTATCGGAAGTCTGTGAAGAAAAGACCACTAGAACTATAAAAGTAGAGTCACTATTATTTATTCTAGAATTACCAATGCGGTGTGGCACCCATGGATCCTAGATGTCACTTCCCCCAGGCAGAATAAAAATTTCGAGGAAAATTAATCTTTCCTGAAATTAATGCCAACCAACGCGAGTGAATGGACAGAATTAAGGGAACCTATAGTAAATGAATTCCCTCAGAGTTCTTTAAGGAAAGTGCCTGACTTCTTGAAGCCCCTTGGAAAAATTACCCTAGAACAGTTAAAATCTAAATTAAGCCTAGTGGGAAGAATATGAGTACTATGATAGTTTGGCCGACCGTTTTGGGATCCTTATTGATTATTTTAGGAATAATAATCTGGTGGAGAAAGAGGCGAACGAAGTTGTCGCGCAAACGGAACGAACTGTACCCGAGCGAAAGTGGGATTCCATTAAGTGAGCTTTATAAGAGCATAATCAATGCGGATGAGAACGAACCTACCACGGAGTTACCGTTTGAACCAACGACTGTTGGAGAGAGCCCTGAATCAGCTACAGAGATTATCAAACCCCTTGTTAAATCAAGGTAGGGCAGAAAAGAGAAGTGAATAAAGACTGATTGAGCAGTAATTAGTGTTGAAGTAACTGAAATAGAAATGTGATTGTTATTGAATTTTGCATCAATTGGAAAAAATATATATACACCTAACAGGAGAATAATTATTATTCCACATGTGGAATATCAGAACTGTGCTATGAACTGCCGAGGACTACTAAACTGACAAAGAACTTTAATCCTTGAATCGATTTAATCAAACTTTACATATTTTTCTTTCCTTTTTACTTTTGGATGAAGTAATATCTGCATGCACTCATCCAATTGTCCATTAGGACAATTGGATAAGTGGAATTAATTTTTCTTTTTTTCTTTTTTTTTTTTTTTTTGACATAGTCATTGAAGTATAAAGGTCAATTACGAATAATATACAAAAAGGGTAAGGGAGAGATGTGGCAAGGTCGATATCACCCCTGAAATGATGATAGTGATCATGAGGGAGGATATGCTGTAAAACAGAAAACACTAAGTGAAAGAGAGGCGTTTTCAAATAACCAAGATATAAAGACTTTGAAATGTAAATATTGCAGAAAGTTAATACAATCTTTTTGTAAGTGTACAAAGGATATCAGATTACTAATAGAAAATTACTGGAACAATAATAATTTGGAACTTTTAGAAAAAGAAATGGATTTTGGAATCAAAGTTAAAATTAAGGATGTTTTAATTTAAAATTTATTTTTGAAACAAGACTCTCTGTAGTTTATAAAGAGTGACAGAGTGGTTGACAGCGAGGTGATAAACAATAGAGTCTTGTTGTGGGCCTTGGAAACCAATCAATGAAAAAGTAAATTGTTTACACTCGGAGGAGCGAAATTGTACTTTGGAATTATGTCAGTACGTTCGCACTAGAAAAGCAGATACGACAAAAACCAGTTCTCTTAAAAAAGAGGCGAACCAACCGGAGGAGGCAGAGAGTTTTTGGGTTCGTCTGTCATCGAATGCAGTCGAACTGAGTGGAGAAACGCCAGAGATTGAAAAGGAAGCGTCCGCTGTGTGTTGCTGAAGCTGAGGGCAAAGAAGTGAAATATCGCCGTTAACATCTACTCCTGCTACAATTAATACTATTACTATTATTACTACTGAGAACGGGAACATCAAAGGTTCTAGTAGTTGCGCTAAGAACAGATTACAAAGGCCACATCTCTCCTTACCGAAATTATTCGAAGTATTTATGTTTGTTTGGTTATTGTTCACATACAAGAAACAATCAACCTTGTGCAACAAGAATTATTTTTTTTTATTTCACAAATTTTTTTATATATATATATATATATATATATATATATATATATTAACTTTTGTCCTTTCAAAATCAAATGGACTTGGTTATATTTATTTTTCTGTTAATCCGATTCTCACCCAACGAACTCGCAGGTGGACTAACGGAGAGATCCCGGATTTCTACGAACTGATGACCACCCACAAGGATCAAAACAATCACAACGTGGTTGGATGGTGGCTTCGAACTGACCTTGGGAACCGGAGACTTGTGTCTAACCTGTAATATTAAACCATACCGGACCATCGGCCGGTTTTGTGGAGTGCATGAGTCCACGGGGGTGAGAGTACGGTGTTACAAATCTTGTTTTTCAACGTAAATTTCAGTGTTTTCAAAACAGTGTGTAAAACTGTGACACCAAGTCGTCGGCCCGAGGTCAACTCCCAGTCGCGGCGCGAAGCTGTAAGGTTTCTTCCACCGGCGTTTTGGGGTTGACTCTTTGTCGCTGCCACCAGCCTGTGTCCCGGTCGTTCGGTGGTCGTTGCTACTTGGCGAAATCCCCTGGTCAGGATACCAATATGTGACACTCAGCCGTCCAGGGTCGAATCCAGTGGTCAAGGCACCAATATGTGGCACCAGGGTCGAATTCTGGTCGTCGATGTTAACGGCTTCACCAGCTGTACTGGTTCAATGCCAACTCTATCGTTCCCAGCTCACTTGCAACGTCTGATTACTGGAGTAACTGCTTCGATCTCAAGTCTAACCTACCCACGTTGTGACTTTGATCTTAGGTAGACGAGATCAATCAGGCATCGTGTAAGTTGAGTCCAAATTGAAGGTGGCATTGCACAAGCGCAAAGAAAAAATAAATAAAAGAAAAACCCAAGAGGTTCAAGTATGTTAGGAAATAACAGTTTAACTTTATCCTTCTGTTATATACAGGAACGTGTTTTTCTCCCAGCCCGTTTCCTACAAAATGTAACACTTCTATGTTTCAAGCAAGTTGGTCCTCAACAGTCAACAGGTTTAGTTTTTAAGTGCTAGCTTAACTTCGTTCGTCAGTATAACTTGCTATGGGTAGGAATCTCTCGGTCAGCTTCTGCGAGGCAACAATCTGGTTTCCGCCATTCGAACTGTCTCTGACTCTGTCCGGAGCTGAACTGCGACTCAACTGTGCTGAACGACCCGTCGACGTTCGTTTATATGGGTACCGACCAAAAACCCGGGGTGTGGCCAGACGCGGCCTGGGGTTCTCGGTAAATAAGAATGTTTTGAACTAAAGGTTAAATTTATCGATAACAAGACAACATGAATCTATTAATAGAACAATGTCAATATGGTCAGGGGACGGAACGATGAAGCGAGTGTGAAGTTTTAATTTAGAAGTATATCGGGAAATGGATCAATTCCGTTCCCAATCCTTCAATGGTCGTTACGTTTCTTTCTAGAAAAAAAATACGTCTATATAAAGACCAGAGTGGGTTGCTACCATACGACCAAGATTTGTGTTAGAGAGTATGGGGCTAAGTGACGTCAAATATTGAAACAGAGAGAATTTTTAATACAAAATTCTACTGTTACCACTAATAAATTTTTATCACATTACTACTACTGGGGAAGGGAACATCGACTTATTGTGGTAGTACCGTCTCAATAATCACTGTCAAAAAGGGTTAAAACTGGTTTATAGACAAGCGTTAGTTGCAAGAAAGAAATACGACAACTTGTTAAGAAAATAAATTCCTTTTTATTTCAACAGGATTCTCCACTATTTTTGGGGATTGCCAAAATTTTAATTGTCAGTTCATTCGACCTGTTAGGTCGTCTGTTGGCAAAGTAAGTTGATAATGTTGACGGTGGTTGAACTATATCGAGACAATGACCAAACATTTTGTTAATTGCCACCCATGGACTGCCTGTTGAACTGTTCCGTGTGAAAACTTTTAAAAAGTTTTTTGGAATGGCTTAACAGGCTCGAAAAACGAATTCTATAATTAGGAGGAAGCATTTTTTTTGGACGAAAAATAGAACACTTTAATTATTATTTTATTTTTCGAACGATGTGTAAATTGAACATTCGAAATGGAGATAATGGTCCGCAGTTTTTGTGACGGTTTTTTTAAACAAATCCGGCTCTCTTTTCTTCGATATTTGCTTTCGTAAATCAGCCGAGCTTTAAGAATGTCTTATTTTATTTTATAATTTCTATGGTTAATTTCGGTCTGATTTACATGAGCGTTATTCACATTGTATATTTGGGTGATTAATTTATGATAAAGTCTCAACAAAATTGTGGGAAGTTGTCTCGTTTTTCTTCTTATTGGCAATAACAAACACACAGAAATGGAATTATTTGCTGAATTATTAGAAGAGGGATATGAAGAGAATGAGTCGGTGACTGTTGTTTGGTGGAGGCAGAAAATTGTATTTGAAAAGATGTGTTGGGCGTGGAGCAAGTCGTTGGATATATTGCGACGGTGAATCCAGATTGTATCACCATCATCGTTTTGCAGTGTGTGGATCACATCAAAATTTGTTCGGTTTTTATAATGGTGTAATTTCCTATCAGGACAGATGAGAGGTTTGGGCAACCGTCAAGTGTGGCCGAGGATCAAAATAAAACCTTGTCTCCGACTTGAATTTCCACCGTTAATTGCGACGATTTACCGTTATTCTCAAGTTTTGGTCAGCCAAAATCGTTGTCCAGGGTGACGTGGTGGTGAACCTGCTTTAGCTTAGGGCATTAGTTCCAATTCTAATATGCTCCGGGATCGTCGTTTGTGATTTCTTTTCCTATAAGTGAATCTTAGGCCGATGTTGGGGTGACGGCCGGTAATGGCATAGTGCGGGGATACACAAAGTTATGGCGCTGTTGGATAATGGCATTCATGGACGAAACGACAGATTCTAGAACGTCTGTCCATTCACAGTTCCTGTCTTTTTTTTCATAACATATAAAGTGCGTTCTTCATTGAATGCGATTTTGTCTCTCGATTTCCGAAAAAGCTTTGCGGGCTTTGGACAAGGACGGAAGTTCTTGCGTGATTGACATCTGGTTATCTATAATTGTCGATGACTTCTCCAGTGAACTGTGTGCCTCGATCAAAGGATACTATACGTGGATTCTATCGGTGTCGAAGGAAGAACTGCTTATCCAGACAGGCGTCGTTACACACGGTCTCTCGCTCCATTGGAACCATTTTAAAATGTCAAACTTGAAGCTATCCAAGAGAAACAGGATGAAACGTTTTCCCTTCATGGGCATTGTAAAAAATTAAAATAAAGACGCTTTAATAATGGTCTCTTTCCTCGTTCAACAAGTATTAACAATGGGCACGGTAACAACGTCTACCGTAGTTGTATTGGAACTTTAAAACATGTCGCAAAACACTAAAAGGCCTTGATGTCGCGGTTTTTGAATTCCACCAAAGCTGGAAGGAGTTCTGATAATGGCTAAACACCTAGTGGTTGTTGCCCTCGTGTAAAACATTTGGAGGTAGTTGCGTCGTACTTTGTCCAGAAACAGAAAATCTCTTGTTCGAACTGTCTCTAATCATCAAAACGGACCTTGCCTGGTTTTTAAGAAAAATGAAATATTTTTTGCAAAAAGCGTGGCTCAGTGGTCGTGATGAATCGGTTCACGTCGTGTCCAGGGGTGGAAGTATTTCTCTCAAGATTCAATATGTCGCTATAAATAGTTTGTTGGCAAAAATCATTAAGCTGTAATCGCCGTTTGTTTGAGCTATTGAAGGTGTTGAAGCAAGTTGATTTTACAGACCAGTCAGCATGTCGTTTATGTCGTCTATAATTTTTCTTCTTGTGTAATACTTCGGAAGGCTGTGTTGGTCCCGTTTTAAAGTTGAATAGTAGTGTTTTCTTTTCCTTGATGAAATATAAATTAATTCGGCTCGGGTTAATTTTCTCGTTTGGTATTCGGCCATATTTCTGTTCTGAACGTTTTTTACACTAAGTTTTATAGACAAAAATATGGAAAAGAAAGAAATACGACAACAGCAGAGAAATAGATTTGTTGTGGTTTATTTCAACAGGAACATGTGGGTTTGGGACAGCTACCTTATGGTAAAGTTCATAAGCCGGCTTCGGATCTAGGTCAATCTCTCATAGTAGTTCACACATGTTGACGGTGGTTGATGCTCCCTGCTGACAGCAATGACCGTGACAGGTCTATATCCTGGGCACCTGTGGACTGACTGTTGAACTTCCGTGTGACCCCTTTTATAGCGTTTTTTATGGTTTAACCGGCTCAAAAAACGAAGCGAGTATAATTAGGACTAAAGCATATTTATTGGACAAAAAAATAGAGCACCGTTTAAATATTATTTTATTTTTCGACCGGAACACGCTGTATTCGGGAACATTTGTAAAGAAAGATAATGGTTATTTTGTGACGGGGCTTTGTGCCGTTTACATCCGGTTCTCGCTCTTGAGTATTTGCCTGTAAATCAGCCGAGATATGTCTTATTTTATTTTTAACAAAAGGGTTGTCAAAAAACGAACGTCGGTCCACTATTCAAGTCCAATCGATGCATCCCTTCGTATTTTTCTTGACGAGCCCATTGAACTTCTGTCGTCGACCAAAACAAAGCTTCATTTTTGCATGCTTCCTTCATCTGAAGAACAAATTTCCAACTTTCTACAAGAACTGTGAAATATCTATCAGAACTTTAAAATAACAAAAAATCTCTTTAGGCGCTCAGAGAAAATTTTGAGCAAGCCTTTTTTTAAATAAGAACATTTGATTTGATGTTTCGCTTTCTATTAATCGTCCTTTCAACCCTTCAAATTTTTTTTCTGTACATGTTGAAAAAATAAATACTTTCTTCTTTTGTTGTTACTCAGTGGAAACAAATTTTTCTTCATTTTGTACGCACATAAAAAAGAGAGTTTGTCCCTTCTAATGTTTGTAGTTTTACTAATGGTTTTTTGAGAGCTATTAAAAATTTAAACCTCCAACCCTATTTTTTAACCTCAACACTTTCAAAAGAAAGATCTGGACAAAATTAGATAGCAAAATTGCAATGCTTGAAACATAGTGAAAATAAAATTTGTCCCGAATCTTACCAAAAATAATTCAATCTAAATTTCTAAAATAACAATTTTTTTTTTTTTGAGAATTGGTGCATAATTTAATAAAAGCAAAAAGCTCATTATCATTGAGAATGGACAGGAAAAAATACATAACTTGAGTAATTTTTATTGACAAAAATTTACCTGGAAATTTTCAGTGTGATTATGAAATTCATTCCATTGCTGTTCGTCACAATAGTTTAAATTTAAACCTGTTTGATGACTAAAAATGTAAAGTTTATACCATTTTCGAGTGAACATTTCTAAAAAGAATTTTATATTATTTTTTCCTTTTAGCAACTGTTAGATTATTTTTTGCTATGGATATTTATTGCATAAAAATACAATTATGGCACAAGGCCGAAAAAAGGGGAGGAGTTGAGGCTGGTCTTCACTAACTATCTTATACCTAGCTAATCCGATTCACGACCCATTCACTCATTACAATTTGTCCGTTCACCATAAAAACTCGTCCGTTACCAAACAATCCTCCATACCACATCCTCTCAAGGGAAACCTACGAAACTCGCCCCATGCCATAAAAATTTAATGATAATAAATTCTATATACAATTCTAAAGATGAAAAATGAAGAATCAATAACAAATTAAACATGAAAACAAAGTGAACTAAACATAACTGATGTTAGTAGGGCCCGTTCAACCCTCAAAAAAGAGAGGCCGCTGTATTCTGCCCATTGGACAAAATCAAGAAGCTCACTCACTAAGGGAGTGGGAATAGGAGAAAATATATACAAACATGGGAAAGAAAAATCTGACCTAGTCGAGATAAAAAAAAAGGGGCCAAAACAAACTGGGGAGGTTGGGAATTATAACCAAAGATGCAACCGGGAACAGGCCAGGAACAACACTTACTCACATTAACTAGGTACACAAATCTTGTCTAACCTAACCGGGGCGGGGTGCACAGGAAACCACCCCGATGTGACGTAGGTTGACCTAAAAAGAAAAAAGGCTAGCCCCGTTCTCCAAGCTCGCCTCAGTCACCCACCTTTCACTGAAGACTGTCGAATGCAAGTGTTTTCTATCAGTTCTAATCTTCATCTTGAGCTGATGCTCAAAGAATCGGATCAGATCCTGATGAGAAAGACGATCGCGTCGTCCAAATCACCATTCGGGCCGTGGCTACCAGCGTCAGAAACACCACCCGTTTTCACCCCGGAGTACGGGAGCGACACATTGTCACACGCGTATGCGCGATCAATGGGCACGAGCTTTTCGGGAGCGAGACGAGACGTCAGCTCGCCGAAATGGTCCCATAAGGGGCGGACCCAGGGACAATGATAGAAGGCGTGCGAAGCCGTTTCTTGTAAACCAAGGCCACACCGTTCACAGTCTGGCAAATCCGCCAAGCCCCATATGAAGGCCTTGTCATTGAGAGGCAGCCGATTCCGAGCCAATCGCCAGGTAAGCGAAAACTCAGGGTTACTGAGTTAATCCGCCGCTGGCGCCCAAGACCAGTAAGAAGAGCGAAACTCCTCCGACAAATCGAGATGCTCACGTACTGGTTGCTGCTTTTGCTTCGAAGGGGACGGCACGTTCTCCATTTTCCGGCTCCTCACCTCCTTTCAGTCCCCTTCCTTGGTCTTTGCCGATGTTTCCTCGTCTCCTGATGTTACGTCTACTGCTGCTGTTGTACTGGTGTCGTCACCGCTGTCGTTGCTGACTGTGGACGTTTTCCGGGGAACTCCTTAGACATGTGCCCCGAGGCTCCCCACTCCCAGCAACACGGTCTCCGGCCCTACACAACTACAAGCATTTTCTTTTCACGGCAAACAAGAATGTTCGGGGTGTCATTAAAATTTTTCCTGTCCACCGTGACAGATATCTCCATATCGCCTGTTGATATCGCCTTGCTCCAGAGGATTTTTACTTCATGGACTTGTCCAAATTTCGTAAAAAATGCCCCCATCCCGTCTGGGTAGATATCCACTGACACTCCATGGATAGTGACTTTAGTCCTCCGGGTACCCATATATCTGGAGCCGCAAATTTTTAGTGTTCAGAACACTGCCTGCCAGCTCCTTTGCTTGGTCTTCTGTTTGTAGGAGGATGTCCTCCTCGCTAGCAACTTCGGGTTAAGTAATGGAAGAAGCTTTAAAAGTATTAGCTTCTAAAGCATCTTCTATTACTTCCTTGCTGACCCCAATTAGTTTCCGAGTTTTAATATCGGAAATCAGAAGGGATATTGTTCGCGTATTGTCTGCTTGTAGGGCTTCTTGTATTGTTAGGAATTCATTTCCCATTAAACGAATTCTGAAATTTGTCCATTTGATTAACAATAGGCTGGATCTTTTGTAACAAGCATATTATCAGTCCATGCATTTTTTTCGGCTAACACCGGCGGTGAAGTGTTTATATTTATGTCTTCGGCCATCCCGGCCGAGACAACCGAATAAATTGTTCTCTTTTTTGTTTTCTTTCACTTTTTTTCCCTAATAAGCACAAACAAAATAAAACGGGAGAAAAACGTGGACAACCAAAGACAATAAGTAATTCAAAGACAAATAAAAACGGAAAGTATAATGAAAACTAAAACTGTGAGGAGGGTAAAAAAAAATACACAAAAGGAAAAGAACGAAATGCACAAAATGTATACGAACAAACAAAATAAAAAAGCAATGAAAAATTCCAAAAAGTTTTTAGCAAAATAAAAAATAAAATGAACCACTTATCAGCTTAAGTACCAAACGCTCGTCCAACACGCAGAAACTGCTCAGAAATAAATTAATCCAAACGATGACCGGAAAGCCTGATCCTTAAAGTTAAACTCCAAACAATGACCGGAAAGCTGTATCCGGAACGTCATGCATAGTTAAGAAAATGTGTTTCTTTATGTGTCTGCTTGTGAATAGCTAAGAAGGAGCTTAAAGTGAACGCAATCAATTTAAAAACTCTACCAATTTTGCTCATTTTTGATAGTATCAGCTCCGTTAATTTAATACACTTTCTTAAATTAAGTTTTTTTTTTTAATCACTTTAGGTGTGATTATTATAAAAATGAAATATGTAATAAAAATAAAAGTAACTATTTAAGGAATTTATAAAAAAATAAAATGGTTCATTCCCTACACACAAGCCACCAATCTGCCACTCAGTGGCATGCCACTAGCGTTTATCGCTGGTGGCCCACTGGCGTGTTCGTCTCGGCAATGTAACCACTGGCAGACCGCTAGAGGCTCACTGGAAGTTGCCACAAGATGACCACACTTGCGTATAGGGAATTTTATTAAGAAAACGTATAGAATAAAAAAAAATTGATTCTTTGATTATATAAGGTTAAACAAAATACCAATTTATGTTTAAACTATTGCACTGCTGGGGGTCCCATATTTCTCTAATTTTTATTTTTAATTTTTCGCACGCTTTTAAAGTCGGTATCATTATACAGTTTTTGTGTTTGATCTTTGACCCTAGGTTGCTGTGTATAAGTAAATATATTTTAATCAAGTAAAAAGTACACATTACATTTACAAACTTTACATGTTTCGTTTATAAAAATGTGCCAATATTTTATGCCTAAAACCTTTAATTACATATGGAAATTAATTTTTCTTTTAATACGGATTAACTTTACCTTTTAGATAAAACCAAAATTTAACTTCAAAGAAAATATTTAAATTATTTAAAAATGCTTTTATTTGTTTTTTTAGAAAGTGTGTCGGGTCGGCAATTGAGGAGGAGTGTTGAATTATCAATGACTGTCAGTCTGTCAAGAGTTATCTGCTCTTAGTTTTGGTTATCTCCTCTTCTTTCTTTTTTTTTTTTAGACAGTACCTAATGTAAATAAAGCGTTCACCTCGTGCGTGTGTTAAGTAAAACATGTCTATGTGGTTTTTTTATTAAATTTGTCTTCCAGTCTGAAGTATCAAGTCTAATCAAAACAAGGTATGTTCCGATCTGATTGATTCTTGACTTTATAATTTTCCTTTTTCAAATGTTTGGTTCCTGCAATTGCAAACGATTTTCAATGCAAAAAAAATTATTTCCCTGCGACTGCGATACTACTATGTAATTGAGAAACTATCCACAGATGTGGCTATATAGAAATTGCAGATCTTTTGGAATCCTTACCACAAGACCTACCATAAGATAAGGCAGGCAATAATTAAATGAACTTGAAAGTAAGATGAAAGCAACCTGCAGGATTTATTCAATATCATCATCGAGCTGGTTGATAAAATTCATTCACAATTGCTACGTCATATGAGATCCTTGCTGTGACCAAATACAATGTCTGATTTTATACTGCAGCATATGTGGATGGACAAATTACCTACAACAACTACGCAGATCTTAGCACCTATGACGAAAGATGATGATTTAAACAAACTTGCTGGTGTTGCCGATCACATACAACAAAGAATTATCGCACCCGGCCGGAAGTTACTGCCGGCTACTCAAGCATCACCGCGGAAAACAGAACGAATGCCGTTAACTTCCGGTGAGTCAGCGTTTTTCAGAGAACGAGTCACAAAAACTCAAAACAAATGAAACATTAACATACACGAGACTTCCTAACTAAAAATAATTACCAGAAACTACTTTATATACACAGGGTGTCCGAATGAAACCCATGTGTACAGTCAAAATGCAGAAGGTAATTTTCAGTCATCACCCCAAAGATATTGCTAACCGGCTACGATGCTGATCTCAGCCTATATAAACACAGCCAATTTCTTTCACCTCGCTTCCCGGCCTTTTGGCTAAGATTCGATCACGGCTACATCTAGCTTGGACCGGTTCAGGCCTGGACCAGCTAGGACAAGCCAAGACCGGCTTTGACTAAGCTCAGACCAGCTTAGACATGCTATGACCAGTGTCCCACGTTAAACCGACTTTGTGTCACATCCTGACTCAGTGGGGGTCAAGTAAATATCTCTTGGCGGATTTGGCCTCGGGGTAGAGCGACGAGCTCCCCCTTTCACCTTCGCTTACCACACGAAGCAGCCAAACCTAGCAGCAGCGGGCCGATCCAACTTCAGTAGCAGCAGCAGCAGGCTACATGATATGCACTAGTCCTTTTCAGGACTAATCTAGGCACGTTATTACGAATGTCCTTTTATTAGAACTACCAAGCTGCGATCTTGCACGACTGTCATACCAAGGACGAACAGACTACACCAGCGCCGTCTGCGTCAAAACCTCTCTCTTCTTAAGCGCCGACGCGTTCTTTACAAAAGGGCAGACATCCAGGGATCGACTGGACCTCGAACACCGCTGTTCCATCTGCCTACCTCCGAGCTGTCGCCTTGAAACATGACAACGCTCCTTCAACTGACACTCTCTAACTTCACGACCGAACTCCAGCAAACAATTTCCTGTACATACTTTTGCCAGATTATTAAATAAAATTTAGCTTAAACTTTTACATTCACGCCTTTGTTGTCCTTGATTCGATCGTATTACCCTACATTCTTTTTCTGCTTGCGGAGTTAACAGCACCTGCTTAACGCCGCAACAGAATAATCGTTCAATGCATTCTCTGAGTGACAACCGGTAAAAGGATCAAGTAATCCGTAAACTTAAACAGGCGATATCCAAACTGATCAACCAAATGGCACAGTTGATTAGACGTGGAATCAGCAGAGATAAAGATAGGAACAGGAGTACAAGCAGGCATAAGCACAAAACAAAATGATACATTATGTAGGTATCATAAAACGCTTAGTAATAAAGCCCACAAATGTACGAAGCCTTACAATTACCAAGGAACCGGATCCGCCAGCTAAAAACCGCGACTCTGTTGACTGGGCAAGTAACATCACAGAGTAGTCGCTTATATTATTTACATGACAAATGTCCTAACCTAAACTTCCTTATAGACACAGGCACACAGGTTAGCGTTTACCATCTACGTCTAGCATTAAAAAAACAAAGTGCCTCAACTTCAGCGTATACGTCACAGGCAGCAAATGAATCTAGTATTAAGACGTATGGTAAAAAACGCTGAGATTGGATCTTGAATTGAGGTGAGAGTTCAGATTGTTATTTATAGTAGCAGACGTTAAAATACCCATTATTGGAGCAGACATTCTCATTCACTATAAGCTAAGTGAATTTGACAAAAAGAATCTTGTCAGATGATGAGACAAAATTAAGTTTCTGGCATTTGCACTGCACACATCACCATGGGAATTGCTGCTACATTCTTCTCGGAAAGCAAATTCACCCACATTCTTTGCCAATACCCGTATACAATCCGTTTATTACAACCTACAATTTTCAAGCAAATGATTACTCACCACATTCAAACAACTGGACAACCTACTCACGCGGCACCGCGTAGACTGCGACCAGATAATTAAAATTTGCCAAACAAGTGTTTCAGAACCTAATGGAACAGGGAATAATCCACCCTTCTAAAAGCTCTTGGACATCTCCAATTCATTTGATTCCGAAGGGAGATTCAGACTGGAGATTATGTAGTGATTTTACACGGCTTAATTCTATTACGACCCGTGATCGCTATCCTTTGCCATTCATTAGCAATTTCACTACGTCACTGCATGGAGCAACAATTTTCTCCAAAATAGATTTGATTAAGGCTTGCTATCAAATTCCAGTTGTGGAAGATGATATATGCAAAACGGCGATCACTATACCGTTCGGCTTTT
The DNA here is from genome assembly GCA_903632075.3 of Acanthosepion pharaonis. Lineage (NCBI taxonomy): Eukaryota > Metazoa > Mollusca > Cephalopoda > Sepiida > Sepiidae > Acanthosepion > Acanthosepion pharaonis. The sequence continues at coordinate 98,946 of CAHIKZ030002887.1, forward strand.
TCAAATTCAACAAAATGGCTTTTGGACTTCGAAATGCAGCACAAAAGTTTCAGCGATTTATTGACGAAGTTATCAGAGGACTACTTTTCGTTTTCGCATCTGTGGATGATTTACTGATAGCCAGTAAAGACAAATGAGAACATTCTTCACATTTGTGACAAATTTTCGAAAGACTTACAAAATATGGATTAAGAATCAATCCAGAAAAATGCTTGATTGAAGTTTGAATTACACCTGTTCAAGAAAAGTTAATGTTATTTCTAAGTTACCAACGCTAACATCAGTGTGACAGCTTAGGCGTTTCGTCGGACGCTATGAAAAGATATTCACACATGCACACATACACGTACGTACGAAATTTTACAAACTACATTACAAACATACGAAACTTTTCAAACTTCATTTCAAACTACGAATATTCAACTACAAGCAATAGAAACTTAATTACAAACATTACGGAACATTCAACTCTCCCTAAGCTAAAAGTTTATTCAGCATTTTCTCAGCTTTATAATTCTTTCAACTCTCTCACAGCAAACATCTTGAGCGGCAAGTTTGTTGGGATTGCTATGAATTGAGTGTTCAATCAGAAGGTTTTGTTTTAAGATGATGAGTTTGAAAGCATGTTCTTCATATTAATCACAACAATATAAAGCATAGACAATACAAGTTGAATAAATCTCAAGGCAAAATGAACAAGAAATAACGGTAGATGTGAATTCAACTAGAAAATATCGAACATTTATATACAATTAATTCATTACAATTGGATAAAAGGTTGTGTTTTGGTTACATGCAAGTTGACGAAGTTGAATCAAGAATATTAAATGAATTAAATTTCAGCAATGTTCAATTGTTGAGAAAATGTTCATATGTCGTACAAAAGGAAAATTTATCAAAAGGTAATTTAGAAAGTAAATGTGCGAGATTAAAGTAGGATTTTTTTCTAATTCTTCCAGAGTTGTTTACCTTGGATTGTCTTTTGTTTGTCTTTGGTTAAAATTTCAATTTCTATTTTTGTCGTGTAAAACAACACTTTTTATAAGAAAGCTGAAATGGATTTAGAGAAAGAGAGAGAGAGAGAGAGATGTTGGTAGTTAAGTCAGCAGTTAACGCGCGAAAAGTTCCTGAGTCAAAATGTAGACACGCGTGGATCTGTGTGGAATCTCTCTGAAGGCGAATTACTGACGAATTTATTACTGTAAATGAATAGCAAATGTGGCACAAGGCCAAAAAAGGGGGTTGGGGAAAAGGACGGTCATCATTTGTCTTAATTTAAAACTTAGCTAACCACAACCACTGACCCTATCATACAAAACAATATTCCTAGCACCAAAACAACACATTCATATTTACCTTTCTTATTACATCCACTAAAACACCTCATTGTCTCAATGAATTTCCTAAATAGTCCCCCTATGTAAAATCATTGTCTGTGAGGGGAAGGGAATAAATGACAACAGGCTAAAAACACCCCAATGCTGTATATACAAAAAAAATGGTTATAAACTATTTACAAGAAACTAAACAAAATCACGTTAGTAATAAAACACCCCACAAACCTTAAATGTGGAAGAAATATCAGTTAACCGGACGAACTCGATGCGGGACTATGAAAATATAGAAAACATTCATTCCTCCAAAGCATTCACACATGCACACACTCATTCATACACAACAACAAAAACGAAAAACACACACGCGAAACGAAAGGCGCTCCGCATCCACCGGAGAACTGACACCACTGACCACCTAACGAGGGAGGGGATGGGGAGTTAAACTAAAGGAAATAAAAGGGGCCAATGCGCAAACACACCCTAGCTAAGTTTACCAAAAAAAAACTAAAAAATCAAATACAAAAACCTAATCTAGCCTAAATCCAGGGAAGGGTTGCCCATGTTCAACCCAGGAAAACAATATCCTGATGCCTAACCGGCATCAAAATGCCACTCCAGGTCAGCCCCTTTTACTCTGCACATACGCGCAATATTTACCAACCTTTTGCCAAATTCTGATGAGGTGAGCTGCCGCCTTTCCGTTCTAATCAACAAACTTGCACAAAGGCACTACCATCTTGCAATGAAAGAAGGCGTGACCAATGGTCTCGACTTCCCCAATACAGCGACAGCAGTTTGGATATTTCTCCAAGCCTGCTGAACAAAGTCCAGAGGGCCCCACGAATCACCAGCCAGGTGAGTAATGCCTCATCGTTATTGAGGCATTTCAACCCAGGCGCCCAAGGCCATATTGAGCGAGCCTCCTGATTCGTAAGACCGAGCTCGTCAATTAGATCATCCTGAACGCCCCCCCCCCCTGACTAACATTTGATACAATGACCTACGAGACAACGCCCGGGCACTGGAGAGGCCATCCGACATCCGTAAGAGGTGTTTCAGAGCACGACGACATTCGCGGTAGGAGCATTCGGCTCGGGGTTTACGGCTGGCCCCCTTCTCGCACGTGTGCACACTTCTCAGGGATGGGAAATGTTTACGGACGTCTTCTTTCCAGAAGGCGCCTTCCTCATCCGATCCGAAACATTCGGTTTAGAAAGGTGATGCGAAGCATATGTTGACGAATCTCAATGCTAGGCATACCCAGACCGCCCTCAGAGGGATGAAGGCCACAGATATCGCGAGATACCATAGCGGCCTTGTCTCTCCACAAGAAAGAGAACAAGAGCCTTACTAATAATATTAGTCTGGTATAGGGGAGTGGAAGTACAGAGAGTCGGTAAAGGAGAATCGGGTAGAGGTGTGAAACACTTACTTCCGCCCTCCCCTTCAAGGAAAGCCTCTTCCGAGACCACAGATTAACCGCGATGTCGGTTTTCCCTTGTACCTCCGACCAATTCATTTCCAACTGGAGATCAGGACCGAACCAGACGCCGAGTATCTTGATCGGCCCATCCGTCCAGAGGAAAGGTCCAGGCAGAGAAACTCCCTTCCACGCACCCAACCGCAAGCCTTATCTTGGCCCCTGTCACCATCTCATACCCACTGATCTCTTTGCTGACTTCGTCAATCTCGGCTCTGCTCGACACAAGAACCGAAACGTCGTCAGCATAGGCAGAATACCTGGCTGAGGGGGTAGCTCCAGGCAGGGAAATTCCGCGCAGGACCGGATTCGCCTTTAACTTGCGAAGGAATGGTTCCAACGCAAGAACGTAAAGCAAAGGCGAAAGCGGACAACCTTGACGAATGGAGCGAGACAATACGAAAGGCTTCGATCTTACCCCATTCACTTCCACCAGCACACCGGGGGTCGCATACAAAAGTCGGATCCAGGAGCGAAAGTCGGCTCCGAAACCGGCCGCCGAAACGACAGCCTCCAGAAAACGATGGTCAACCCTATCGAAGGCCTTGGACTGATCTAAATTGATCAGCGCGGCTTCACTGTCGACTTGCTCGATGATCAGGCGTACCATATGAAGGTTATCCTGAATAGTCCTGCCCTTCACAGCACAAGTCTGTTCGGAGCTAATCAGACTAGACAGGACAAGCTGCAAACGGTTGGCTAAGATCTTCACCAAAATCTTTAACTCAGTATTTAACATGGTTAAAGGGCGAAAATTCACTAACCGTTCTTGTCCTTACGCAGCAACTTGATCACACCCCTGGTGAAGCATTGAGGTATAGACCGCTGCTTCATCCAGTTGTTGAAAATCAGTTCCAGCAAAGGAACAAAAACGGGCGACTGTCTCAAGTAAACTTCGTAGGGAAGACCATCTAGTCCCAGAGATTTATCTGCTTCAGCGCTTCTCAGATTTCCGACTGTGATGGGACCCTCGCAGCTAGCCGCTTCAGCTGCCTCGGGGCAGGGAAAGTCAGCTAAATAGGCGTCGAACTGAGCAGAGCTCAGACCGGGCTCCCTGGTGAAAAGATCCTGAAAGTAATCCCGAAAGGCCTCGCATATGCCCGCGTTTGTATTCACGGTCCGGTGACGCACGCGATATGTCGCCTAGACGCGATCCGATTTTCCTCTGCACGCAATTCAGCGGCCATATTCGTCGCCTCAGAAGACATTCTTTTTAACCTAGCCCTAACTACCAGAGCTTGATCCTTCTTGGTAAGCAAGGAGGACAACTCTGTCTTAGCTAAGGCTATTTCTCCACTAACACGGGATTTCACGGCCCGATCAACTTTTTCTTCTAAAGCCGTTTGCGCCGCTAATCTATCTAGATTGAGTCGAAGACTAAAATCGGCAGCAAACGTTCTAATTTTGGATTTTAATTTATCCCACCAGGCGTTCCCCACAACTGCTCCCGTCAATTCCCTCTGAATCATTAGTAGCAGCTGGTCCCGGAAATCCTGCTCACCAAATTATGAACAGTTTAATTTCCAGTACCCAGCCAACCTAACCTTGGGCTTATCTAAGTTTACACGGACCCGGACAAGCCTATGATCCGTATAAACTATATAGTGAAAGCTTGGACACTCTAAGAGCCCTACATCGACTCTCCTAACTAGGACTCGGTCAAGATAGCTCGCAAGCGTCCCAGGAGCCGAGTTGCCACTATTTGTCCAAGTCCATGCTACCTCACGAGGGTGTTCATTCCGGTTCTTATCGACAAGATCAAACTCATCGATAAAGTCCCGAAATGGTTTCACGTCCAGGTTGTTAGTACCTTGTTTTTGCCCTATACGATCTATTTCTGTGCCAAGGACGGCATTCCAATCCCCCGCTAAAACTACCCGACGAGATGTCGTCAAGTACGGCCCGATCTGCTGAAACAAAGCAGGCTGCTCAGCAATGTTATTGGGCGCATAAACCCCAATGAGACGTAGAACCTTATCCTTTATGGGGTGGGCCGGGCAGAAGACGTTGAAGGAATAGGGTCTGGTTCTTTTCTTTGGGTATCCAATTTATTTTTCAGCTCCTTAATATCTTTATTCGCTAACTTCCGTCTACAGGGTGGTAACACCAGTCTTACTATAACATCCCTCTTTCCATGAGGAGTGTTGTCCATATAGAGTTTACTGGTAATTCTCATGTATGAAAGTTTTGATATGTTGTATTTTTTTTGTGTGTGTGTGGGGGGGGGTTATAACACGTCCTGATCTGGTGGTTATTCCAGTTGGTGTGTTGTCATTGGGCTGTGTTTTGTGTGCAGATCTGGTGGTTACTCCCGATGGTGTATTGGTGTTGGCATTTGTGCTGGGTGTTTCGCCAGAATATGTGTTTGGAGTTTTAGTGGGTAGAGGTTGGTGTGATGCTGAGAGGTTTTTGGGGAGCGATGTCAGTGTCTTATCAGAATTGCTGAAGTCTTCCTCAAGTTGCCTACGGTTTCTACGAAGGACCTGTCCTGCTGGTGACTTCCTGGCTGGAGAATTCCCTTTGTTTGCGGATGAAGAAGTATTTGGAATAAAAGACCAAAATGAGGAAGTAGTTGTATCACTCCAGGTTGAAAATATCAGTGGCCATGATTTGCTTTAGTCGCACTGGGATTTCATGCGGAATCAATGTCTCGACACCTTGGGACTTATAGTGCTCTTGACATGTGGCACATTGCTGTATTATCTTATCAATGTCGCTATTTATGCCACTCCAGAAAACTCAGCTTTTGCATTTGTCACTCCTTTTGTGACCATAATGAATTTTCTCCATTATTTCGGGTTGCATTGATTCGGGAATCAATATCCTGTCACTTTTCAGCAATATGCCATTCAAGATAGAGAGCTCGTCTAGATAAGACCAATACGGCTACATTTTGTGCAGTTCTCTGAGAGTTTCTGGCCAGCCTTGTAGAATCTGGTTTCTCAAATCACACAATGTTGGGTCGGCATTAGTCACTTGACGAATCTGCGCTAATTTCTCAGTTGAGAATTGCACGAAATCTACTTTAAGGTCTAAATCAATGGCTTCTCTGTTTTTCTTATTTGGTAGTCTAGGTACCAGCATCATCCATTTGCCTGGTCAATAATTGATGACCATATCGTATTCTTGGAGCCGTAATAACATTCGTTGAAGTCGGGGAGGTGCTGCTATCGGGTTCTTGAGGCAGATCATTTTTAGGGGTTTGTTGTCGCTTTCGACCTCGAATGAACACTCGTAAATGTACGCCCGAAACCGTTCGCAGCCAAAAACGACTGCTAAGAGTTCCCATAGCGCTGCTCAGTTTCGGTTAGGGATTTTGAGGCGAATGCTATGGCCTTCTTGAATTAAGGCTGCTCCTAAGCCTCTAGACGATGCGTCAACTTTTATTATGGACTTCTTAAACAGGTCATGATCTTAGAGCAGCATTTCTTTGCATATTAGGTCCTTTATTTCTTGCAGCGACTTCTGGTGGCTAACGCCCCACTTGTATCTAGCATCTTTTTCAAAAGTTCTCTAAGGTTTGCCGTAAGGTCATAAAGCCTAGAAATGAATGGCACCATTTAGGTGATGATTCCTAGTACCTTCTGCAACTCTGTAAAATTTGTTGGGCTGGGAAGTGATTTTATTACCTCCACTTTTCTGGGATCTGGGTGTATCATATTCTCGTCGAAATCTGCAGTGAATAATTTTACTTGCTTCTTGTTAACTGTACATTTGTCATTGTTGAATGTGAGGTCTGCAGTCTGCGCTGTCTCCATCAATTTCTGTAAGTTCTGGTCGTGCTCCTCTCTGGTTAACGACAATGTTCCAGTGCACTTCTCTATTATCATGTCCATCTTTTGTTAGAATACATCTTGTGACATCCCGAGCCCGAAAGACATAAAGCAGTATCTTCCAAAGGGCGAATTGAATGTGCTTAGTAGCTGTTGCTCCTGGTCAAGATTGACAAACCAATATCCATTTTTTGCATTCAGCTTGGAGAAGAATTTAGCGCCGGTTAATTTGTGCGTGAGCTCCTCCATGGTTGGGTTTTGTGATGGCAACGCATGATGTCTTTATTTAGGTCTTTTAGGGTTTAGACATTGTCGGAGTTTTCCATTATTCTTGTGGATATATACAATGCTGCTAACTTAATCTGTGGGCTCATCGACCTTGTGGATTATTCCCTGGGACATCATTTCGTCTAGTTCCGCCTTGATTTCGTCCCTCGTGTGGATGGGGTATTTCCTTGGTGCATTTACTATCGGATGGGCGTTTTGTCGAAGTACGATGTGGTACTCCTCTGCGAAGTGACCAATCCAATCAAATTGTTCCGGGTATGCTTCTATCAGATCTTTAGAGGAATTGATTGGGGTGCAGTTTGAAGGAGTAACTGGGGCACACATTGCAGAATTGGCTGACACACACTTTGTTTTCTGGGTGGCACAGTGACCAGCTTTAAGTTCTTAAGGGAGGGTAATCCTAATATAGTAGGTCCCTTGGAGGTCACAACATAAAATTTGATGTATCTCCATTCACACTTGTAGGCACATTGAATATGTACGGATCCGTGTTGTGGGATATTGGATCCGTTGTAAGCCGTCAGTACTGTCGTTTCTGTTTGTGTTGTGTCGGGGAGTGGTTGTCCATTCCGGTCTACCTATTCCAAAAATATCTGCTGGGATGTATGTAAGGGGGTGTATTTCCCTCTGCGCCTGTGTCCACCTTGGCTTTTAGGTTGTGTACGCCTTTTCTGTTCGGTAATATTATTATGTCCAGTGTGGGGAATGCTTCAGTCCGAGAGTTCTTTTTTCCGTGCCTTTCTATAGTATAGAAAGACATCTTCTCGAAACTGTCTTATCTGGTTCTGAACGTGAATGGACTTCTGACGCTGATTTTTATGTGTTGGGCTGTGCTGGGTTGGATTTCTGGCGTTTCTTAGTTTAGTTTATCTGTGCCTATCAGTTTTTCTCTTGACTTTTCTGTTATGGCATATCTTAGCCCAGTGGTTCTTCTGTCCACATGCTAAGCAAATTCCGCCTCGAACAGGGCATTTCCCATTTACTGCAATTATTCCTATTTTCAGGTCTGTGCATTATTGCACTGATTTCGCTTTTCCCCTATAGTTCGTCCATTTGTTTTCATGTTAATTGAAGCACTTCTTGTATGGACATCTCGTTTTTTGTTGTGTTTTTTTTTTTTTTTTTTTTGCTGAGTAGGTGTTTTTGTAGGATATTTACTTCCGGTAATAATCTGGTCAATTATTCGCTCTGTTTTCCGGTCGTCAATAAAACTTGTATTTTTGCGTTTGAAGACTACAACTACAACCTTCTGCGAGTATTTTTGCAAGTAAAAACATGCGATCCGAAAGTTCGTTTCTGTCTCCATTTGTTCTAAAACCTTTCACCAAATCACTGCTGGGTTGCGTCTATCGGCCTCGTTTTCGAACGTCTATGAGTTATAATATCTTATACCCTCTATTTCTGATAGTAAAAGAATGTTATCTACTTGTTTGTTTTCTGGTATGCCCTTTACGGAGAGGTACAAGTTGCACTGTTGTTGGAAAAAATTGGAGGATTCCACCATGCTTGCACGTCAGTGGTTCACTCGTACCGTTAGACATTATTATTATCAATTTTTCAAGACAATAAAAAGACTTAAAAGACAGCAATAAAGAAATTTTCTATCATGACGCTTGGTCTGATATTAAACGCATGTGGTGGATTCCTTGGGTTTGCGAGCACGGGAAGAAGTTGCCGGCTTTAAAAATCGCTATCCTGTTCTCCGTTTCAGTTCACTTTAGAATTCTGGATTCTTTTCGCAGTTTAATCTCACCGCTGCCACCATGTAATGGTATTTGTTCTATTAAGAGCATGCTTAGTAATAAGTTGAAAGAAGAAACAAAGACGTGTGTTTACTCATACAGGGATAGCCCTCTTTTTCTCCCACCTATACCTTTATTCTCCAACTTTCATCAACTAACAATATTGGGTGGGTATTGTGGGGTCGACCGGAAGTTTCCATCTCAAGAGTTAGGAGTCAAATGACCAAAATTAATTATTTACACATAAGAAGACTCCAAGTGGCAATTCCACTAGCGCTGAAAACATTCAAAATATAATACAAATTATTAATCGACCATTGACAGGGTTTCCCTTGCATTTTCGAGGGACTTTTTTATGAGCGAGTACCTGCTTAAGGGAAGCTTTAAATACATACAATAAAACAAACGAGAAGTTGGCAAATGGATTACGCGTAATCAACTCAATCGATTTACTGATCCACTGAAACATTTCACGCTTCTCTGATGTAGATTCTACAATGAATCCAATGTATGAACTTTTCCGCTTTCAAGGGTTTTATTACACACACCTGAATATGTGTATTTGAATTCTTCCATTTTTCCTGGATATAATTAAACACACCTCAATGTGTCTTTGTACCTTTCCATTTTCAGGGGTTTATTTAAAAACACCTAAATGTGTGTATGTCTTGTCTATGAACTTTTCCCCTTTCTAGGGGTTTTATTAAACACACTTCAACGTGTGTCATTGAATTTTTCCATTTTCATGGTTTTATTAAATATACGTGTGTCTGTATCTTTTCATTTTCAGGGGTTCATTTAAACACACCTAAACGTGTGCATTTAACTTTCCCCTTTCAAAGAGTTTTTATTAAACGCACTTAAATGTGTGTATGTTGTCTTTTCCTTTTTAAATGTGTATATGTGAACTTAACCTTCTTTTCAAAGGTCTTATATTCACCATACGATGTATTAAAATAAATTGTTATTTGTATCTTAAATCTTTGTCTTCTTGTTCATTTTAAATTCACTTGTTTAAATACCTTGCTTAATCATTGCGCTGTACGTTGGGTTAAGATTGCTTGATTGTTTGAAAATAAACTTGTAGGAATTATCTTAAGCCATTTTTCCAGAACATTCCTTTTTTATTATTCTGTACCAGACATTGTGTCACCCACCACAATAAAGCTCAGAAACAAGGTTTATCAAAAAGGCTCCATCCACACTTCATTAGTTGAAAATATCTCCACTCTAGATAGTGGAAATGTGCAAAGTGTCATGCTTTTTTTCTTTTTTCACATAAATTTTTATAAATATTAACTTAAACAATTCGTGAAGGGTACAAAACTTCATTATTGCTAAAAAGATGGACAAGTGTGTTACACGTATTTAATATGTGTAACACGCACATACAAAAACAAATATAAAAACACTTATAAACCAACAAACAGAAAAGAAAGATTTATTATCATTGCTCTTTCCCTCTTGTTTCTATCTTGTTTGTATGTTGTTGATATTTTTTTATATTCGTCGTTACACATATTTTAACATGTCCATGCTTTTAACAATAATTATTTACTTATTTAATTGCTATAAAATTTGTTTTATTAGATATTACATCTTTCTAGGATTATTATTTTTTTTACATATAAGCCAAAGCTATGACTCTTTTCCTACAATCACAAATGATTTCTTCTATAACGTTTCTGATAATCCGATTTTAGACAGGATTCATAGCCGAGCAAAAGGACACACAAAAATAGTTCTTTACACATTTCAAAGCAATTGGGCAGATTTACTTACAATATATTTGATCTTTAAAAAATCTGCACACCTATAAGAATTTATTTTAAAAAGTGTTTGAAAAATTAAGATACAGAAGATCTGCATTAAATAGAACATTTAATAACTCTCTTTCCGCTAACATTTAATAATATTTCTGCTAGAACATTTAATAACTCTCTTTCTGCTAAACTTTGATCACTGAGTAATTTCTAAGAAAATGGATGACAAATATTTGTGGGAAAAACTAATGACTAAAACCTTTTATAGTCACAATTTCATTTTGTGCTAAATTTATGGTAAGGTAAGATCAAAATGAAGTCAAAATCAGTCAGTCTTGAAAAACTCAATTTAAATTTTGTAAAACTCAACCTGACTGGTTGATAAATCTGTAGTAGGATAGTAACACCATATGGAAATATAACAACTCCTTCAGAGATATTCAGATGAAACACAGTTTTAACAGAAGATGATTTTTAAGAAATTCAACTAGTGATATCTGCTGAAAAATAACTTTCTTTCAAGCAGGGATTGAATATCTCACTAAATTTCGAAAGAAACTTTCGAAATTTAGTGAGATGTTCAATCCATTTTTTATTTTCTTTAATACATAATTTGTATGAATAAAAAATAAATTGTTCGACTTTATACATTGAGCATATGGTCTTTATTTATGCATCATCTTTCGTTTTTTGATATTGTCTATGGTAGTCATTTATGTAAGAAATATAACTCACGAGTAAGCATGGCCCGGCGTTGCCCGTGCTTGATTCAAAAATCGTACGATTCATACAGCAATCGCTATCACTTGACTTAAAATATTTTTGCCCTTCCTTGCCTTTAAAGGAGTGTCCTTTGTTGTGCTGATGTTGCTACATGCCTTACTTCTTGCCTATCGCACACTGCGAATTTTTTCTAAGGTCTATACTAAACATTAAATCTGTTACGAAAAAAGAACTGAACAAAATGAACACAAAACGATCAGCTTTAAAAAAGGACTCGTAACTGGAAGAACCGAATGAAAAAAGAATGTTAACAACAAATACTTTTTCACACCCAACCCAGTTCTGCGGAATCAGAATCAACGTTGAGTTTAAGCAAGCGAATGAGCTAATTGGAGTAAAGTGCCATGCAGATTTAAATTTTTCCCACTTGTGACGAATGCAGCTATCGATTTTTTGCATGCTAGCATACTAGTTAACATTCGTGTCAGGCAGCTGTTGGCTCTCATGCTGGCCATTAGAATCTTCCTGCCTATTCATGGCAGCCAGCTATAGGCTCTCACTCTGGACAGTAGAAAATGGCCGCAAACTACATGAAAACTGCCGTAGAAGCATGAAGAAATCGATTATTTCCACTATCAAAGGGAGTTGGGAAATGCAAAGTCTGTCTTGGCCTTCCCGCTAACTTGGAGCATGTGCATGTAAATTTGGGGGCAAATCCGTCGAAAATTGAGGCCGTGCATTCGTTACACACACACATCCTGCCTTATATATATATATATATATATATATATATATATATATATATATATATATATATATTGAGCACTTTTTTATTATTTTAGCTGCTGGTAGGGAGAGCTTTAACTTTGATTGTGGTAGATGCTATTTTCAGTACCCTAATTATATTATTAGATGCTTTTGTCAGTATCCTAATTATTTTATATTCAATGTTTTGGGGTTTTTTTTGAGCATTTTTCCCCAAGTAAGTCAGAAGTGCCATTATCACACAGGGGGTTATGGAGAGTGAAAATGAGAGAAAAGTGTGTGTAGGGGGGGTTGAAGAAAGGAAAAAGAACAGGTATCAACGCAACAAAAACATGGTGACTGATGTTGCATTTAGGTTTTTGATGATTGTAGTTAATTGGGAAGCAAGTGAGAGGAATGGAGTTCCAATATGGAGAAGTGAGGAGAAAGAAACTGTTAGAAGGGCGGTTACATTTAACTATTTCAACAGTAAAAAGTTGGGACCTAGATGCCAATCTAGTAGTACACTTAAATTCATGTAGTCAGGACACCAGGGAAAAAATGCTCATCAGAACAGTAGCCATGAAAATATTTGTAGAAAAAGACAGAGGGAAGCTACATCACGTCTGTGAGAAAGTGATTGAAGTCAAGAAGCTAAATCAGTACCGATTCCATTACAACAATGACTTTAGATTTTTTTTTTGAGAATATTACATTAAGGGAAGGTTGAGGAAAATTTTATGGATAAAACTTTAGTTGCGCAACCAGTAATAAATATCACAGAAATGCAATCTATGTTGTTATTCATTTAAACATCATCATCATTTAATAGTAATAAAAAATATAATATATTTAAAGTAATAATAATAGTAATAAAAAGTAATAAAAATTAACTATAATGATTTATATCCATGACATATATAAATGATTAAATACATCTATAAACATATATAAAATATGTATATGTTACCATATAAAAAAAAAAATATATATATATATATATAGATACACACATATATATACATACATACATATATATATACATATATATATATAAACTTACATAGTTACAAACCTAATATATATTTTTCAGTGTTTGATGCAAAATAAATGTCTATTCATTTCTATTTCATTTGGACACCATGTGTATTTAAAGTAGTTTCCGGTTATCATTTTTAGTTAGGAGAACTTTTTTTTTTTCTTTTTTTTTTTTAAGCATTTCACCCTAAGCAAGGCGGGAAGCGACTAGGACGCAAGGGGTTACAGAAAATTTAGAGCAAGATCAGATAGGAGTGATAGAAGAAAGGATGAGGGTAGTGGATAGATCAAGGCAACTGGAGATGTCGATTGACATTACACTTGAATAGCTGGAGATTATAGCTCACAGGGAAACAGGACTTGTGTATGTTTAGTTTTCATTTGTTTAATTTTTGTGTATCTGATGTGGGACCAAAGTTGGGACCACAGAAGGAAAACACGGAACACGGATTAGATGTAAGAAAGATATATTAACAACAGGTTACACAGATAGTGTGAGTAAGAGCTTACTATATGTTAGTGTCCAATACTGGTATAATTTTGCGGCACTCACTGTCTCTCTATCTCTCTCTGTCTTCTCTAGAGTGCTATGTCGCCTAACTTAATATAAGCCTGGAAGAGTCTATTTTAGGTAGTTTTCGGTCTCACAATATTTCCCCTCCCAAAGTTTTTTTTTTTTTGAAAAGAGAGAAAAAATAAAACTTTTAAAAATTTTTCCTCTTGGGATTTACGTCGAGCGGTTGAAAAAATTTCCTTTGTTTAAAAATGGGAGCGTTCACATTCAGGAGAGACTTGGGGCATGTCGAGATCGAACTAGAGATCTCGATGTGTGTATTTGACAGATTTTCATGAACCATAAATTTTTTTTATTAAAGAATGCAAGCACCAATGCCGTACGAGCTTGCATCACTTGCGACTATGATGTCGAGACTAGGGTCTTAATGGGTGAGGGAGAGGTCTGAAGTAAATTTTTTTCTTGATCTTCTCGAATGCGTCGTGGCATTCAAAGGGGTCCATGACCATGGTTTGTCCTTTCAAAAAGTTGGTTGAGAGGCCCTCTCAAATTTTGCATGTTATTAATGAACCCTTGGTAAAAGTTAGCTAGGCCGAGGAAGCTTTTAACGATTGAACGTTATCTGGGGCCGGCATGTTTCTGATCGCGTTGGCTCGTATTTGATTGGACTTATTTTTTATGTATTTGCTGTGTAGGTGCTGCCCACTCTTTGAAATCTGTTTTGACAGAATACCTGCTTGTTCTTGTCTATCTAACTCTTTGTTGATTTGCTCTAGAGCAGCGAAATGGACATTCCGTTTTTTTTTGAATACCGGTTGTGCACCGTCCTTCACCTTGAACTTAGCTTTCATTTTAGTACATTTCCCAAGGCCGCCAAAAAAAACCTGGGGAAATTGTTGTTTGAGTTCCTTTTGAGATTTACCAAATTGGACGTTGTACTTTGTATTTTCGACAAAATGTACTCATTGGGCAATCCCAAAGATTGAATTTTTCTATCTAATCAGTTCCAAATAAGTTGTCTGAAGTTTTTAATACATAGGCTTTGAGTTTTTTGGTAACTCCATTTAGTGTTACTGTAAGTATTACCTCACCTAAAATGTTAATCTTTTCGCCAGTTACGGATTTTGCTGTTTTATCCGTTTTTAATAAGGTCGGCTTGTTTAATTTTCGCCAAGTACGCCAATTAATGGTTGAAAGATTGGAACCCGAGTCAAGCTGGAATTTAATGGACTTATTGAAAATATCCACTGTTACATATTTTCTTAAATTCCTATCAACAATATTGTCAGATTGAGCTTGCCTAATTTTATTTTTGGGTTGTCTCGTTCTGTTGGCGTACCAGCACGAAGTTAAAGTATGACCACTTTTATTGCAATTTTTGCAATATTTTTTGTTCTTAACTGGACAGAATTTCATCCAATGCCATTTACCACAATGGTAACATGGTCGGGGCGGTTTCTTTAACTTATTTGGGTTTTGGTTACTGCGGAATTTAGGACATGAGATTTGCCTTTTGTCTTTTTGAGGGGAATAGGAGGTAGACTTGCTTCTGATTTTATTAATCTGAGTCACACCTGATTCCTCGATAGTGTTTGAGTCACGCTTTACAGATATTACTCTTTGACAGTCCTCTGCCAGTTTTTGGAGAGTCAATCCTTGTTCGTTGTCAAGCTTGGTCAGTACCCGTCGTCTGACTTCGGTGTCTTCTGCTGATACTAGACCTTGTGCGAAAACTAAGCACTTGAAATCATCGGCAGTCAGTTCGGCTAGTTTAAAATAATTACAGAGCTTGTTTACCGATGCTGCAAACGTTAGAAAATCTTGCTGGTTGTCTTTGACTGTGTTCAGGCATTTCCAACGTTTGTGGAACAAGGTTGTGTTAGGCTCGAATAGTTCCGATAGGAGCTTAATAGCCTCTGAAAAATCCAAGTCAGTGGTTTTCTTAGGTAATATGAAGTCTACGAACCTACTATGTTCTGTAGTTCCCAGTTTTCTCAATAGTAGACGTACCTTTTTTTTACTGGACCATTGTTCACAGTCTACGCTGAAAATATCTTCGCAGCGCCTGTAAAAAGCGTCGAACGTTTTGTCGTTCTCTGGTACGTATTCAAAGGTTTCCATTGAATTGTAGATTATACTCTGGGAGAATATTGTATCTTTTTCAGAGTTTGAGCCTTTTAATGCATTTACGAGTAATTCTTTAAGTTGTTTCTGTTGTAGTTCAGCATTCTGAAGCGTAATTTGTTGGAATTCCATTTGTTGTTTATGTAATTCCAAAAATAGTTGTTGTTGTTTTTCTTTTGTTTTTGTTGCTGATCCAAATTTAGTTTTAACATTTGGTCAACTGCTTTTTGAAAATCTTCCATATTTAAAAATGACAGCGCTTTTTTTTTTGCTTTGAAACACGTGTACTAAGAGGAGGTACACAAAAAAAATCTTGATAGATTTTTGTTCCTTTTTTTTTCTTTTACAGAAAAAAATATATGGACAGACAATTAGTTAAACTAAACCAATTATATGTGTTTAGCTTTTTTTTTCCCTGTGGTTCCGTTAATTTTAACGTAATTGAATAAATTTTCACCACACTTATTTTTATTTTTTTTTTTATAGAGATACAAAAGGAGAAAACTCGCCTCAGTGAATTTGAGGGGAGAATAATTTTATGCACGAGTTCAATTCAGTTACATAAAAAAATTTTCGATAGTTTTTTTCGAAAACTTGAGTACAATGGTAGTACTTCTAATTTGTATTGTCATATTGTTTTTTTTTTCTCTGTGTGTGAGTGTGTAAGAAATCGTTCTCGTAATGTTATTTGGACAGACTTTAATATTCCGTAGATGTCGAATCGCTAGTTCGTCACTGATGTTTGGTATTGGAATATATATTATTTTATATATGTAGAAGCTGGGTGTTGCGTTTAAATCGCTAATGTAGTAATACCAGCTTAATTTCACGTTCAACACTGCAGTGGGAACGCGTGGAGTTTGTGTATTTTTCGAGTACTCTGTCGCTATTGATATGGTGAGAACGAAATTCTCGAATCTTTCTGTCGCCACTGTTGTGGGACTGGCAAAGTATTGCGGTTTTTCGACGTGAATGCGTTTCTAGAATTCTTCGTCGACCAAGATGTGGGATTGGTAAGGTATTTAGGTTTCGCCGTGAGTGCGTTTCTAGAATCACTGATGTGGGGCCTAAGTTGGGACCACAGAAGGAAAACACGGAACACGGATTAGATGTAAGAAAGATATATTAACAACAGGTTACACAAATAGTGTGAGCGGAGCTTACTATATGTTAGTGTCCAATACTGGTAGTCGTACGCGGCTCTCACTGTCTCTCTATCTCCCTCTGTCACTCTCTAGAGTACTATGTCGCCTACTTAATATAGGCCTGGAAGAGTCTATTGTGTAGGTAGTTTGGTCTCACAATAGTATCGTTCTCTGAAAAAAAAACGCTGAGTTACCGGAAGTTGACGGAATTCGTTCTGTTTTCCGCGGTGACGCTTTCAGACGTTTGAGTAGCCGGCAGTAACTTCCGGCCTGGTGCGATACACTTACCCGTGCTTTCAAATTGATTCCGTACAAAAACAATTGTGTTTTTCCAATTTTGGGCGCTGTCAGAACCACCGCCGGGTAATTTTACGTAGTCTTGTGAAGTTTTGTTGAAATCGGTTGAAAAATGTAGGAAATACGATCCCATATATCAACGAACAGACACACACACATACACACACAATCTGCGTTTTATAATAAGTAAGATTAACTGCCTAATTTGTACTGTTCCACTGGAATTAAAAGTCTTATTTTTTGCTGACAAAACAAATTTCTTAATATATTCTCTAAATTTCATAGTCCTCTTCACAAGTACCATTCAAAAATGTATTTCTTTTGTTTTGAGCAAAATTAGCCAATAAATGTAGTAGAACTTCATGTACACTATTAAATCATTCAGTTTTATTTGTTGTTTTTTTCACACAAGAATGTTCATATTTCTTATTTATACTAAAACATTGCAGTCAGTGTATATACAGGGTCACTGAAAAGTAACTTCCTATTTTATGTATGATGGTCTCTCCTGTCTAACTATAATTTTTACAAGACAGGAGAGTCCATCATACATAAAACAGGGAGTTATATTTCACCCTGTATTTTGAATGGAGTTTTATGCTTTCAACTACATTTTTGTATATGATTTAATTCTTTCAGGGGAAACATGTTTTATAGATATATTGTGAAGTTATGGTGTTCTTGGTGATGTGTTGGCCTTGTCTGAATATTGTTGTTTTTTGTATATGTATTTTTATGGTTAAAAAGGGTACCACAAGCCACAAAGAGATTATAATATTACAAACAAAATCAGTGAGATACAACAAAATAAGCATAGACAAAATGATAAAATCCTGTAGTATACATTTCAGAGAAATAATTGTATATTTTAAAGAACATATATGTATGGAGTAATAAATAAATTTTGTTTATCTGTTGGTTTTATCCGAAACTGTCCAAACGTTTGCCTTCTCCAGTGGTTGAAAACAAAGTGAGAGAGATTTTAATTTTTGTTTCTTTTGGCAGTAAAATGCTTCTTCTGACACATGGGAGTATTAGATATTTTATTTAGCTATTTTATAATCTAACTTTATCTTTCTTTATTGTTACTTACCAATCTTATCTGTATTTTAAAGTACTTTTAATTTTTCTTTTATTATCAATTATTATTTATTTGGGTTCTTGACTACTACATAGTCTAGCAATAGCGGTAGCGAGTTATTTACTAATTTATTTATTGCTATCATTACACATATATAGTTTGTAGATGATCATTGTAGGTGTGGTATGTTTCGGTATAAACCTGTTTCTTTAAGGTAGGACATTATGTTGATGGTCTCAGGATTTTCAAATAGTTTTCTCATTTTGCTTTCAATGTCGTTGGTTCTAATCAACATAGGAATCTTTATTTTACAAATATACATTTGTATGTGGCTCAAGACAGAAGGCGAAGTGTGGAAAGTCTGATCTTCACTGTCTATCCTACATCTGGCTAATCTGACTCACAACCTATTCATTCTAACAATAGATGGAATCACCCTAAGAACCTTTTCTATTCGTTCCAACATATACCACAATACCACATATTAACTGGGGTCCAAATAAAATACCTATGATGCGAAAATTTCTAAATATGTACAAATATATTTTTCCTTGTTTTACAATTTTATAGTAAAATATATAAAAAATCTTTACCAAATCTCTGTCCGAAGACAGAGCCCCGACTAAGTCATTCTCCATCCAAAGACGGAGGTCTTGTCATGTTGCAAGCCTGCGATTCAACTGGTATTTACCGCCCCCCGCCACTGCAGACTATTTGTAACACAAGGTCAAGTTTTACGTGTGGAACCCGAGCGTTTCCACCAATGTTTGTTTACCTCCTGTCGTCTTGGTTCCTCTCTACCTTCGTGCGAAGAATTCGACAAGTCTGGCAGCGAACAACCAGACTGAGATTTGGCGGTATTTACCAAACCTCCCCACAAAGCAGTTTTTATGTGGGACGATTCCGAGCCCGTAGCTTGGGCAAAATGTTTACTTAGAAATTGCCTAACTGCGATTGCACATGAGTACAAATATAATACAAGGCCAAAATGGGCAATGGGGGATGGGAAGGGCTGATCTTCGTCCGTCTTAAACTAAAACTTAGCTAGCCACAATCACTGACCTAGACATGCTATAATAACCCTTAAACCAAAACGTCACATTCTTACATACCATTCTTACAACATCCACAATCAGGGATTCTATGAAGTCCTAACTAGTCCCCATATGTATTATTTTGTCTCTAGGATAGGGGAATACAATAACAATTTTTAAAATTTATAAACCCCAATTAATATTTGCAATGTAAAGCAAGATTTATTTATTATTTATAAAACAAAACAGTATTAGTAATACCCCACCCCAAATCAGTAAATGTAGCAGAAACATCAATAAACAGGACGAAGCTAATGCGGGACTTAAATAATCAAGATAACACTCATTCGTCCTACTACTCACCGAAACACACACTCATCCAAACACAACAACATATACGAAAAATCACATCCGAAAAACGAAAGGCGTCCCGCATCCACCAGATAACTGACATCTACGGTCACTTAACAGGGGAGGGGGAAATTAAAGAAAGAAAGTGGAGACAAAAAATAAAAGGGGGCCAATGCGCATACATACCCTAGATAAGTTAACATTGGCGAAAAAAAACTAAAGAAAAAACACAAGCCTAAACTGCCCTATTTCGGGTGGGGTTGCCAATGTTCACTCCAGCAATCCTACAATCCTTAATGTCTAACAGGCATCAAAATAGCATTCTAAGTCAGCACTTTTCACTCAGCACAAACGCACAAGACTCATCCACCTTTCTCCAAATTCCGATGGATGGAGTCGTTTCCTTTCCGTCCTAATCTTGACTTTATGCTGATGCTTAAAGAACAGTTGAGAAGGGGTAAACTTCATCCTCATGGAATTCCTTCACGATTCGCATAACACCTAGTTAACAAAAGAACACGTATTTCTCAGTCTTAGTCAACGGCGGTACAATTTTGCTACAAACATAACTGGCCTCGAGGACAAAGAACTTTCTGCACAGCATACGAACCATAATGCCTTCAACAAACTTGCACAACGAACCTACGACCTTGCAATGAAAGAAGGTGTGAGCTAGGGTCTCTACCGCCTCATCGCAGCGAACGCAGTTTGGAGACCTTGCCAAATCCGCCGAACAAAGTTATTTTGCGCACCCAAAGGGTCCCTTGAATGACCAGCCAGGTGAGAGATTTCAACCCGGACGCCCAAGGCCTGTTAAATCATCGGCAGGACGTTGGATAGGCCATCCGTCGCCCGTGAGAGGTACTTGAGAGCAAGTCGACATTCGCGATAGAAGGAGCCCTCACCTGGGGGTAAACGCCTGGCCTCCTCCTCGCACGAGCGCACATTTCTCAAGGATAGAAAGTTCTTAAGAGCCAGTTGCAAACACATCCGGTCTAGGTAAGAGATGCGAAGCGTATGTCGACAAATCTCAACGCAAAGCACACCCAGACCGCCCTCAGAAGGGTGGAGGTAACATACCTTGGGAACTTTGCCTCTTCACAAGAAAGTGAACAAGAGCCTTAGAATAGCAGATGGGAATGAAAGTACGGAGAGTTGGTAAGGGAGAATCGGCTAGATGTATGAGGTACATACTTGTGCCTTCCCCTTCAAGGAAAGATTACTCCGGAACTACAGGCATGCTGCGACCTCGGCCTTCTCCCGCACCTCTGAGCAATTCATTTCCAAGAGGAGATCGGGACCGAACCAGACATCGTGTGTCTTGACCGGCCCGTCCGTTCAGAGGGAATGTCCGGTAAGAAAAACTCCCTTTCACGAACCCAACCGCAAGCCAACAGACTTATCTCGGTTGATCCTGACCCCTGTCACTGTCACATACCCTCTGATTTTACCGACTTCGTCAATTTTGGCTCTGCTCGACACAAGAAACAAAACTTCATCAGGATAAGCGGAATACCTGACCGAGGTGTTAGCACCAGGTAGGGAAGAATCCGCGAAGACACGGATTCCTCTTCAACTTGCGAAATTTTATCCCCCAGTCAGGTTATCGCAACAGGCACCCAGTATGTTGCCATACAGCGCAAGGAACGCAGCAAGATGCTCCCCGATAACCTGAGTCACCCTCTGTCCGAAGACAGA
This sequence comes from Acanthosepion pharaonis, assembly GCA_903632075.3. NCBI lineage: Eukaryota > Metazoa > Mollusca > Cephalopoda > Sepiida > Sepiidae > Acanthosepion > Acanthosepion pharaonis. The sequence goes on from CAHIKZ030002887.1 coordinate 120,078, forward strand.
GGTATCGTATTGTTGCGAGCCTGGGACAGACTGCGATTTGACTACTCCTAACCTCATGCCATGGAACTCTTTATAGTACTGGACGAGTTCATAGTCACGACGGAGTATTATTTACTCTACAACACCGGCCATGTTTGAATTGGCCACTTTATTTTTAGAAAAGAAAAAAAGAGTAATCCTTTTTTGTGAAGTGAAGGGAAAATAATTCCAAATCATTACATCCCTATTTTCGCCTGGAGTTTTGCGTAATGCCTGGCTATATGTTTTATTTATTGGGGATGTCTCATCATGACCTTGTGATCAGAGTGTCTGGTCTCTAAGTATGTAAGTTGGTGTTGACTGGTAGGTGACTTGGCTTCCATGCTGATCTTGTTGGAGAGCTGGGAGGGATCCTCGGTTGGCTAACTGCAATGTTATTTTCATTTTGGGAACGGTCCTCCTTTAGGTGTTCTTGGTTGCGGCGGATGACCTGCTCCATGGGAGTCTGTACTATATAGGATCTTCGTTCCATGCATGTCCGTTTTACAATTGCAGGAGTCCATTTACCAGTGTCCTGATTTTGTATACGGACAGGTTGTCTCATATGGAATATGGGAAGCTCCCTACTTTTTTGGTTGTGATATAATTTTTGCGTTGATTGCCTTTGGTATATGCAGTTTTCTATTTCGACTTTCCTTGCCTGAGGGTTCGTGCAAAAAGTATATCTCTGGTATATTTTCGATTATATATGAGCTCACCTGGTGAGAGAATAAAGTTATTTATCGGTGCACCGGTATAGCAAAACCATGTTGACGTTTCGGTTGCACGAGGCTACTTTCCTCATGGTAGACTTCACAGATTGTATGCACCGCAATGCCATTTCATTTGATTGTGGGTACCTCGGGGACGATGCGTGGTGTTCAAACTTCCACTTTTTCGCGAACTCTTGGAACAAGTTGGAGCTGATAACCCATTAGGATACTCCCTGGTCTCCACATATATTTGTTTGGTCACATTGACCACTTCCTGACTGGAGACCTCTCTCACTCTATATGTGGCGGGGGTCAATATCACCCCGAAATAATAATAATGATAATAAAGGAGAATATGCTGGAAAACAGGGAAAAAAGGCGTTTTCAAAAGAACCAAGATTTTAAAAATACTGTAAAGACTTTGAAATATTAATGTTACAGATTTTATTTAAAAAAGAAATACAATCATTTTTTTTAAGTGTACAAAAGATTATTAATAAAAGATAGAATTCAGAATGTCTTGATCTAAAGGTTAACTTTATCGATAACAAGACAGAATGAATCTATGTAAAGTTTACTAAAATTGCTCAGAGCTATTAATAGATAAACTTAGAACAATGGCAATATGGTCAGGGTACTGAAAGATGAAATGAGTGTGAAGTTTTAATTTAGAAGTGTGTCGGGAAATGGCTCATCCCGTTTCCAATAAAAGTATGTCAGTACGTTCGCACTAGAAAAACAAATACGTCACCAGTTCTATATATATATATAAAGAGAAACCGGAAGAAAGGAGAGTTTTGGCTCGTCTGTTTTCGAATTGACTTAATCATACTTATTATAAAACCCAGGTTGTGTGTGTGTGTGTGTGTGTGTGTGTCTGTACGTTTATATATTGGATCGGATTTCCTACATTTTTCAACCGATTTCAACAAAACTTCACAGGACTACGTAAAATTACCTTGTGGTGGTTCTGACAGCGCCAAAAATTGGAAAAACACAATTGTTTTTGCATGAAATCAATTTGAAAACACGATTAAGAGGCATCTCGAGAATGAAAGGGGGACAACTTATATCAAGTTAGACTTATTATAAAACCCAGGTTGTTTGTGTGTGTATTCATTCGTTTATATATGGGGTCGGATTTCCTACATTTTTCAACCGATTTCAACAAAACTTCACTTTTTGGGGGGCAGGTAGTGTTTCTTATTGTCTTGCATACTTTTTTCTTTATTTTTACATTCACAATGTTTTAAAAATTCCATTTACAAGACAATTGTTTATAATAAAATTCTATTTAATCAGTAGACTCATAACGATTGAAAACAATGTTTTTGTTTGAGTTTGGGTTTGACCAATTCATAAAAAAAAAAAAAAAAAAAAACTAATTAAGACATGCGTGTCCGTCAACCTTAAACAATAATCTTTGTCAATTTTATTTTTTAGTCTTTATGATGGTCGATACTTGATCTATCTCTTACTGTTACATCCCCTGGCAACGTCGGGCTCTACTGCTAGTTTAGGATAAACAATAAATGCGTCTATGTGCAGATGTATGTGACAGGTCTAATAGATCTATGTGATAGGTCCAGTGTGTATGAATTTTAGTTGTAGACCTTATGAAATGAACGCAGGGGGTTTGTTGCGACTGTTAACGCATGTATACAAACTATAGTTAAGCATTATTTTGTAATATTGTATACTCGAATAAACAAGCGAAAGATGTAATTTCAATATCGTTTGTGTGAGAAACGATCGATCAAATACTCTTAGTGAACTGAAGGTTAGTGAACAAGAATTGATCATATTTATAATAGCAAGGTAGGTTCCAGAGGAATCTAAATTTTAGATTTATTCATAGCAAGCTTATTGGTTAATATATATTTTAATGGGTCCCTTTTAAGGAAGAAATATTTTGATGTATTCTGAACTTGAGCCTCCAAAATCTCATTTTAAGATATTTTACCGTCTGCCAATTCAAAGAATACCGCGCGTCTAGTACGACGTTGCTGGTTGGTTAATACAAATTTTCAAATAATTGGAGCCTGTCAAAGCACAAAAATTGAATTACTTTCTGTGTGATGAGTTTTCAGTACAATATTAGCATTTTTCTGCAATTCTGAAACGGGATTCCACATATGTAACTTCGAAATTTCTCGCATCCGAAAACCACTGCGAATAGCTCCTGTTCTATGTTGGCATGGCGCTGCTCTGTTTCTGTGATGGATTTGGATGCAAACGCTGTTTATCTTCTTTCATGAGTGCAACTTCAAGGTCTTTGCTCATAGCATTCAACTGAATCACTGATGTCTTTAGTTGTGAAATAAAGAGCACACGCGGTAACTCTATGAACTCGTCCAATACTTTAAAGTGTTCCATGAGATGAGTTTAGGAGTAGTCACATCTCCATCAGGCAGTTCACTGCCAGGCTCGCGACAGACTTATCCAACTCTCTACCCTCGGGTAGAGAGGAATACAGACGAAGCTATACCTACGGACAGTCTCGTCTGGGGAGGTAGACAGCCCCAACCCCGTGTATGCTGGGTTTACGGATAATTTTTGCCCGAGCCTACGTGCTCAGCTTCACTCCACATTAAAATCGTCCTTGTGCCACATCCAGCCTTCAGGAAAGGTTGGTAAATACCAGTCGCACCTCCATCAGGCAGTTCGCCGCCAGGCTCGCGACAGACGTCGAATTTTCTGCTTTCAAGAGAGGAACCCAGGCGAATCTATGCTAAAGGACAGAGTCTCGTCTGGGCAGGTAGACAAACCCGACACTGTGTATGTGGAGTCTATGGGGAATTTTTGCCCGAACCTATGGGCTCGGATTCGCCCCTCATAAAATTCGGCATTTTCCTACATCCTGCCTTGTAAATACCAGTCGCACCTATATCAGGTAGTTCGCTGCCACGTTTGCGACAGACTTGAGAGGAACCCAGACGAGACTATGCCTTATAAACATGAGTCTCATCTCGGGAGTTAGACAAACCTGGAGTCAATCCCAGGCTCGCAACAAGACAAGACCTCTGTCTTCGGGCACAGGGTGACTCAGTCGTTTTTCTCTTTGGATAAAAACTCGACTGAAAGAAACAGACAAGTAATATACCCGAGCCCGCTTTCGCAGTACTGGGTAATTTTTTACCAATTGCCCAGGTCGAAACGCACGAGTACCTCGCAATAATCCTGACCTTGTGTCACAACTCATTACAGTGGGGTACTGAGTAGATACCAGTCGTAATGGAGTAATTATTCATGCTAACTATACAGGCGTACGGCACTAGCCTAATCATTATGTACAGAAAATATTTAACGAATTACGTTATACCAAGTACTAGTGTGTGCTATAACAATAACCCCACAATAGGTAGTTATAATATTTGTGGATCTAAATAAGTGATCAACATTTCTGTGTTGATTATATCTTTTATTTGCTGCAGGGATTTTTTGTTGGCTACTTGTCCATTCGTACTCCGAGTCTTCCTTTAACAATTCTCTCAAGGTTGCTGTGACGTCAGACAGACGAAGGATAAATGGTGCCATATATGTGATAATTCCGAGCACCTTCTGAATTCCTGCTACATTATTATGACTAAGTAGCGATTTTATCTCATCCGGATTATGGGGATATGGGTGAAGCCCATTTTTACTAAATACAGCTCCAAGAAGTGTATTTCCTTCTGGTCCAAGGCACAATTAGCGCTGTTGAAACAGACCTACGGATATGGAAAATTTCATGAAGTTGTGAAGGTTCTGATCATACTCCTCTTTGGTTTGTCCATAAACCACTACATCGTCTATTAGTCCGATTTTCCCTGGATCATGTTCATTTTGTTACGAAGTCGAATGACATTCTCCTAAAGCAGTATCGACCGAAGCGGGAAATAAATGTGATTAGGAGTCAACGCTCAACTTGACGGACCAGTAGCCATGCTTCTAGTTGCTAGATTGATGTGCCTGTTCTGTTTGGTTCATTATCTTTAATAATTTTTTTTGAAATTTTTCCATTTTTGTTTGTCTCCTTGGGTCACCAGATGGTATTGTGACTTAGGAGAATGAAAAGTTTGGGTAACTGCTTTATCAGATCTTCCATTTTGTTTTGGTCTGTCTGATCATGCGGTGGGATATACAGAGAACAGTCTATGTAAAATGACTGTCACTGCAACCACCTGTAATTCTCTGTGTAGATCTGTTTTACCCTGGGGTATGTCATTTTTTTCTTCGGACGGTTACACCTCCAGAGACCATGAATCCAGAGTTGTAAATGTGATTATATTGTTGATAATATCTAATATTAATGTTGTCTTTTTTCTTGGAGACAAATAACAGCAGAATCCAATTATAATTTGGCTTTCGTACACGACCGTCCCATTTGATTATTCTATATCCCATGTTTGTATTTTTATTTTAGTTTTATACTTTTTGGTGTTTAAATTTTTGTTTGGAGTTTTTTTGGTGGCTTATCATACATTCTCTCTTTATTAATTTTTTGGAGTATCATAGGTGTTTTTTTTTTTTTTTTTTTTTTGTTTTTTTGTTTTTTGTTTTTTTTTTTTTTTGTTTTGTTTTTTGTCATGCCTTTCCGGAGATATATATTTTGAGATTTGGTGGATGGATTGGTGATATTTGGGAATTTTGTTTAATGGGGTTTTCTTTAGTTGAAGATTTTGAGTTTTGTATAGCTACATTGGCATAAGACTAAACTATTATTCTTGCTTTAGTCACATATTTCTTTTATACTTGACCTCCATTATTTATTTCTCTCTCTCTCTCTCTCTCTCTCTCTCATATATATATATATATATATATATATATATATATATTGTTATCCACAGACAGATTGTTTCGCTGTATCACAGCTCATCAGTGTGGCTAGACATCCGATTGCTTCAAGCCGGGATCGAAAGCCGACTGATTCAGCAATAGTCGGAGATTTTCCCCCTAAACCCTCGGTGCATGTTTGAAAGAAAGGCGAATTTTTACGTACTTATTCTGTGAATAAACACGTCAATGATTGACAGAGCTCAATTCGGGAAGAGGTTGTAATATTGGTAGTATTAGTCATTGTTTACAAATTCGCACTTAACTCCCAAGAATGCAGAAGAAAATTAAAGTGTTTCGGGTGCGTATATATTGACATCCACACACAGGCTGTTTCGCTGTAACACTGCTTATCAGTGTGGCTAGGCATCCGATTACTTCAAGTCGGGTAACAATATTTCAAAAAGTCTGAATGGTGCACTTGACAGAGTATTTAATATCGTGAGTACAATCTTCCTTCATATGATCTGGATTTTTACTACATTTTCCACATACCGGGTGTCCTTTTCAGTTCACTTTGTGATGTGTATACTCTGACACTTGAAACACCTCAAGGAAATGGGATGCATTATTCAACCCTCTCTATCTTAAATTCAATTTGTATGTCTTTTGTACTTATTAAAATATGTGTGCGTGTGTGTTTGAATTTGTTGATGCCCCTTTTATCATTATCGTTCTATTTCTTAATTCTGCATTTAAGTCTTCTAGTGTCGTAAAGGACACCTCTCTATTTTTAATAACTTCCTTTGAGGTGTTAAGTCTTTCGTGTAGGTAAGCTTTACATTTTAAATTGGGGAAAGATATATTTTCAGTATGTTATCTGCGTGTTTCTTATTGTTTACGCTTACAAGTAGATTGCCACTTCATTGTTTTTTTTTTGTTTGTTTGTTTTTTTTTCAATGTTTGATGATTTACCTCGCTGAATTCTTATTCTATCAAGTATTGTGACAGGTTGACCAGAGGAGTTTCCTTTGGAGATTCAATTATGCTAAATTTAGGGAATTCAGTTCTGGCTTCTATTCAGAATCAAAGTTTCCGTTTTGCTTTGTATTTTTTTATGTTTTTTTTTAAGTTTTTTTTTTTTTTTTTTTGTTTTTTTTTATTGATCATGTGCTCCACCGCGGAGTCAAATTTCTATTGAAAATTTATCAAGGGGGTTAAACCTGTAAAATAACCACAACGGCCACGATAGTAGCAATTCTCAATTATTTTATTGTCTTACTAACAAGATACAAATACAAAAATATACTTGGCCTCAGGCCGCTCAGCTGTTTATAACACCGTAGGAGATAACTTATGTCTGCCAGTGGAAGTCCCCAATATCTAAAGAGACCTTCCATTTCTACTCTACATGCCCCTCCCTCTCCTGACCACAGAAGGAATTGACTTGGTCAGTTGAAGGTTTACACCAGAATATATGTGCGATTAAAATATATGTACTTATTAAAATATGTGGGGATAGAGTTCGAGGTGCTTACGAGTTTCGACGTGAGCGTTGACTTAGGCGGACATTGGTGTTCTCCAATGTTATTTTGTATTGGACCGACTGAATCTGCGATGTTGCCAATTTCCATTTCTTCTGGTTCAATACTCGCGGTATTTGGTTTATGTTGCCTGTTGGTAATAAGGGATTGTAATCTGTGTCGATCACTATAGAGAATTCTCCGGGTCGCTTTTGCCGGGCCCTAGGACCTGCAGAGGTATCATGCAGTTCTGGCCTGGATGTGGTTAATCAATTTTCCGTGTTGCTATCTTGAACCGACTATAAAACCGGTTGACCATGAGGTCGAGGAACCCGCTCCCTGGATAGAATGACGTAGAATATCAATAAGTGGGTGGATCTTACGGAGAAAGCGATGGTTGCGTAGATTTACCCGATTGCTACATCCACTCGCACACAGTACTGCGCGATTCTTTCTGTTTTCGTCCACTGACGAGGGTAAGGGACATCTTGATTTTGGATCTGAACAGAATCGCCAATTTGTAATTCCCAAATTGGGCGACAATGTTAATTGTAAAAGTGCTCGTTCCTCATGTACCTTTTAACCATTGCTGCCTCTCTCAGATCACCAATTTCTCCCTGCTATCTGGCATAACATCATAGCAGGAGACATGCCAAGATCCTGGACGGGGGTTTTGCGTTGGATCAGCAAAGCATGGGCTGTACGATCATGGCACAGCCAACCATAGCTGTCAGAGTTCATCTGCGAGTATACGGCTAAGTGTATACTCGCAGACTTAGCCCCATTCTTAAGGAATGTGTCGTATTCTTAAGAATCAAAAGGTGGCCCCCATCAGAAGAAAGTTCTTTATATGTGCAGAACCAAGTTCTCAGGGTGTCGCTTACTGCCCTGGCCTTCCCAGATGAGATTAGGGCCACTTCCACCCAACAAGTGTACCGAGCTGCGTATATAACATAATGTCTACCGTGAAAAAGTCAATACCGATTTGTTGGAATGGGAATTCAGGGTTAGACGGCGGCATCAAGGACTCCTTAGGTTAGATGAGAGTTACATATCTTGCATTTGGTCTGCCAGACGTTAGAATTCGAACCAGGCCAAAATAGGCGTTGCCTTGCATTTGCTAACATGGCCAGAAAGATCGCAACTTTTGTCGCCGATAATCTTCTCATTTTTATGTTGAGTAATGCGACCTTGGCCTCAGCCAAGTGGTCCCACCCTTTCAATTCCCCCCCGTATTCCTGATTAGGGTAGTTACACTAGGTGCCTTGGGGAAGTTTCTGGGACTTACAATTCACGAAGGTGCATTTAAATCTTAGGAGTGTCTTCCTCTGTGACGACAGGACCCTTTTAAGGTCCTTTCTGTCCACCTGACAGATAGCCTGCCCTTCGGGCGAAGATTTCTTTTTGTGGTGGGTGTTTGTAGACTGGTGAGGGAGCTGCTATGTGGGAGGGAGGTGGCAAAACTTTAATGGGAGAAGAGTGGAGGCTCTTAGTCTTACTGCGCCAGGGTCTTCTTTCCTGCTTGGCGAGACAGAGGCTGATTGGGACCTGCTTAAGCAAAGATTTTTTTTGTTTGGTTTTTTTACACACTTTGTCATTGTCATCCTCTTCGGCTTTCTTCTATTTCTGGTTGGATAACGCGGAATTTGCCCCCCCCATCTGTTATATTTTCTTTTTAATTCAAGTTTTGCGTCTGAAACGGAAAAATAATATAAGCAGAGCCTAGTCAAAGCTGGTCATGACTTGTCCTAACAGGTCCAGGCCGGAGCCAGTCCAAGCTAGTCAAAGCCTTGATCGAATCTCAGCCATAGGCCAAGAAACGATCCAATATTTGTCAAAAACCCCGACCAAAATATCGGCCGGGAGAATTGGTATTTATTTGACTCCCACTAAATCAAGATGTGATACAAGGTCGATTAACTTGGGAGACCCGAGTGTTTCCACTCATAGGCCACTGGTCAAAATTGGTCATAGCTTGTCCAAGCTGGTCAGAGCTTAGTCAAAGCTGGTCATGACTTGTCCTAACAGGTCCAGGCCGGAGCCAGTCCAAGCTAGTCAAATCCTTGATCGAATCTCAGCCATAGGCCAAGAAACGATGCAATATTTGTCAAAAACCCCGACCAAAAAATCGGCCGGGAGAATTGGTATTTACTTGACTCCCACTAAGTCAAGATATGACACAAGGTCGATTAACGTGGGAGACCCGAGTGTTTCCACTCAAAGTCCACCGGTCAAAATTGGCCATACCTTGTCCAAGCTGGTCATAGCCTAGTCAAAGCTGATCATGACTTGTCCTAACAGGTCCAGGCCGGAGCCAGTCCAAGCTAGTCAAAAGCCTTGTCGAATCTCAGCCATAGGCCAAGAAAACGATCCAATATTTGTCAAAACCTCGACCAAAAAATCGGCCAGGAGAATTGGTATTTACTTGACTCCCACTAAGTTAAGATGAGACACAAGGTCGATTAACTTTGGGAGACCGAGTGTTTCCACTCAAAGGCCACCGGTCAAAATTTGTCATAGCTTGTCCAAGATTGTCATAGCCTAGTCAAAGCTGATCATGACTTGTCCTAACAGGTCCCGGCCGGAGCCAGTCCAAGCTAGTCAAAGCCTTGATCGAATCTCAGCCATAGGTCAAGAAACTATCCAATATTTGTAAAAACCCCGGACCAAAAAAATCGACCAGGAGAATTGGTATTTACTTGACTCCCACTAAGTCAAGATGTGACACAAGGTCGATTAACGTGGGAGACCCTGAGTGTGTTTCCACTTAAAGGCCACTGGTCAAAATTGGTCATAGCTTGTCCAAGGTGGTCAGAGCCTAGTCAAAGCTGGTCATGACTTGTCCTATCATGTCCAGGCCGGAGCCAGTCCAAGCTAGTCAAAGCCTTGATCGAATCTCAGCCATAGGTCAAGAAACTATCCAATATTTGTCAAAAACCCCGACCAAAAATCGGCCGGGAGAATTGGTATTTACTTGACTCCCACTAAGTCAAGATGTGACACAAGGTCGATTAACTTGGGAGACCCGAGTGTTTCCACTCATAGGCCACTGGTCAAAATAGGTCAAAGCATGTCCAAACTATTCAGAGCTTAGTCAAAGCTGGTCATGTCTTGTCCTAACAAGTCCAGGCCGGAGCCAGTCCAAGCTAGTCAAAGCCTTGATCGAATCTCAGCCATAGGCCAAGAAACGATCCCATATTTGTAAAAACCCCGGACCAAAAATCGACCAAGAGAATTGGTATTTACTTGACTCCCACTAAGTCAAGATGTGACACAAGGTCGATTAACGTGGGAGACCCGAGTGTTTCCACTCAAAGGCCACCGGTCAAAATTGGTCATAGCTTGTCCAAGCTGGTCAGAGCCTAGTCAAAGCTGGTCATGACTTGTCCTAACAGGTCCAGGCCGGAGCCAGTCCAAGCTAGTCAAAGCCTTGATCGAATCTCAGCCATAGGCCAAGAAACGATCCAATATTTGTCAAAACCCCCGACCGAAAAATCGGCCGAGAAGAAGGTATTTACTTGACTCCCACTAAGTCAAGATGTGACACAAGGTCGATTAACGTGGGAAACCCGAGTGTTTCCACTCAAAGGCCATCGGTCAAAATTTGGTCATAGCTTGTCCAAGCTGGTCAGAGCCTAGTCAAAGCTGGTCATGACTTGTCCTAACAGGTCCAGGCCGGAGCCAGTCCAAGCTAGTCAAAGCCTTGATCGAATCTCAGCCATAGGCCAAGAAACGATCCAATATTTGTCAAAAACCCCGACCAAAAATCGGCAGGGACAATTGGTATTTACTTGACTCCCACTGAGTCAAGATGTGACACAAGGTCGATTAACGTGGGAGACCCGAGTGTTTCCACTCAAAGGCCACCGGTCAAAATTGGTCATAGCTTGTCCAAGCCGGTCATAGCCTAGTCAAAGCTGGTCATGACTTGTCCTAACAGGTCGCGGCCGGAGCCAGTCCAAGCTAGTGAAAGCCTTGATCGAATCTCAGCCATAGGCCAAGAAACGATCCAATATTTGTCAAAAACCCCGACCAAAAAATCGGCCAAGAGAATTGGTATTTACTTGACTCCCACTAAGTCAAGATGTGATACAAGGTCGATTAACTTGGGAGACCCGAGTGTTTCCACTTAAAGGCCACTGTTCAAAATTATTCATAGCTTGTCCAAGCTGGTCAGAGCCTTGTCAAAGCTGGTCATGACTTGTCCTAACAGGTCGCGGCCGGAGCCAGTCCAAGCTAGTGAAAGCCTTGATCGAATCTCAGCCATAGGCCAAGAAACGATCCAATATTTGTCAAAAACCCCGACCAAAAAATCGGCCGGGAGAATTGGTATTTACTTGACTCCCACTAAGTCAAGATGTGACACAAGGTCGATTAACGTGGGAGACCCGAGTGTTTCCACTCAAAGGCCACCGGTCAAAATTGGTCATAGCTTGTCCAAGCTGGTCAGAGCCTAGTCAAAGCTGGTCATGACTTGTCCTAACAGGTCCAGGCCGGAGCCAGTCCAAGCTAGTCAAAGCCTTGATCGAATCTCAGCCATAGGCCAAGAAACGATCCCATATTTGTAAAAACCCCGGACCAAAAATCGACCAAGAGAATTGGTATTAACTTGACTCCCACTAAGTTAAGATGAGACACAAGGTCGATTAACGTGGGAGACCCGAGTGTTTCCACTCATAGGCCACTGGTCAAAATTGGTCAAATCATGTCGAAGCTGGTCAGAGTTTAGTCAAAGCTGGTCATGACTTGTCCTAACATGTCCAGGCCGGAGCCAGTCCAAGCTAGTCAAAGCCTTGATCGAATCTCAGCCATAGGCCAAGAAACGATCCAATATTTGTCAAAAACCCCGACCAAAAAAAATCGGGAGAATTGGTATTTACTTGACTCCCACTAAGTTAAGATGAGACAATTCGATTAATTGGGAGACCCGAGTGTTTCCACTCAAAGGCCACTCAAAAGTCAAGATGTGACACAAAAGGTCGATTAAGGTGGGAGACCTAGTCAAAGCCTTGATCGAATTTCATAGGCCAAGAAACGATCAAAGGCCACAAAAAAATCGGTCGGGAGAAAATTGGTAAGTTAAGATTGTCCAAGGTCGATTAACTGGTCAGGCCACTGGTCAAAAGTCAAAGCTGGTCAAGCTGGTCATGACTTGTCCTATCAGGTCCAGGCCGGAGCCAGTCCAAGCTAGTCAAAGCCTTGATCGAATCTCAGCCATAGGCCCAGAAACGATCCAATATTTGTCAAAAACCCCAGCCAAAAATTCGGCCTTGCGAAGTGTTATTTACTTGACTCCCACTAAGTCAAGATGTGATACAAGGTCGATTAACTTGAGAGATCCGATTGTTTCCACTCATAGGCCACTGATCAAAATTGGTCATACAATGTCCAAGCTGGTCAGACCTTAGTCAAAGCTAGTCATGACTTGTTCTAACAGGTCCAGGCCGGAGACAGTCCAAGCTAGTCAAAGCCTTGATCGAATCTCAGCCATAGGCCAAGAAACGATCCAATATTTGTCAAAAACCCCGACCAAAAAATCGGCCGGGAGAATTGGTATTTACTTGACTCCCACTAAGTTAAGATGAGACACAATTTCGATTAACTTGTGAGACCCGAGTGTTTCCACTTAAAGGCCACTGGTCAAAATTGGTCATAGCTTTTCCAAGCTGGTCAGAGCCCAGTCAAAGCTGGTCATGACTTGTCCTATCAGGTCCAGGCCGGAGCCAGTCCAAGCTAATCAAACTTTGATCGAATCTCATCCATAGGCCAAGAAACGATCCAATATTTGTTAAAAAACCCAGCCAAAAATTCGGTCGGGCGAATTGTTATTTACTTGACTCCCACTAAGTCAAGATGTGACACAAGGTCGATTAACTTGGGAGACCCGAGTGTTTCCACTCATAGGCCACTGGTCAAAATTGGTCATATCATGTCCAAGTTGGTCATAGCCTAGTCAAAGCTGATCATGATGTGTCCTAACAGGTCCAGGCCGGAGCCAGTCCAAGCTAGTCAAAGCCTTGATCGAATCTCAGCCATAGGCCAAGAAACGATCCAATATTTGTCAAAAACTCCAGCCAAAAATTCGCCCGGGCGAATTGTTATTTACTCCCACTAAGTCAAGATGTGACACAAGGTCGATTAACTTGGGAGACCCGAGTGTTTCCACTCATAGGCCACTGGTCAAAATTGGTCAAAGCATGTCCAATCTAGTCAGTACTTAGTCAAAGCTGGTCATGTCTTGTCCTAACAGGTCCAGGCCGGAGCCAGTCCAAGCTAGTCAAAGCCTTGATCGAATCTCAGCCATAGGCCAAGAAACGATCCAATATTTGTAAAAAATCCAGCCAAAAATTCGGTCGGGCGAATTGTTATTTACTTGACTCCCACTAAGTCAAGATGTGTCACAAGTTCGATTAACTTGGGCGACCCGAGTGTTTCCACTCATAGGCCACTGGTCAAAATTGGTCAAAGCATGTCCAAACTGGTCAGAGCTTAGTGAAAGCTGGTCATGTCTTGTTCTAACAGGTCCAGGCCGGAGCAAGTCCAAGCTTGTCAAATCCTTGATCGAATCTCAGCCATAGGCCAAGAAACGATCCATTATATTTATTTCTTGATCCAAAACCCCGAAAAATTCGTTCGGGGAATTTGTATTTACTTGACTCCCACTAATTCAAGATGTGACACAAGGTCGATTAACGTGGGAGACCCGAGTGTTTCCACTCAAAGGCCACCGGTCAAAATTTGTCATAGCTTGTCCAAGGTGGTCAGAGCCTAGTCAAAGCTGGTCATGACTTGTCCTAACAGGTCCAGGCCGGAGCCAGTCCAAGGTAGTCAAAGCCTTGATCGAATCTCAGCCATAGGCTAAGAAACGATCCAATATTTGTCAAAAACCCCGACCAAAAATTCGTTCGGGAGAATTGTTATTTACTTGACTGCCACTAAGTCAAGATGTGACACAATGTCGATTAACGTGGGAGACCCGATTGTTTCCACTCAAAGGCCACCGTTCAAAATTGTTATACATTTTCATGACGGTCGATCCTCGAGTATCGCATCCAGAGTTTGGCAGGGAATATTTCGGAGACAGTAGGAAAGCGTAGTGGAGGTTCGCAATGGATATCACAGCAGAGTGTAGTTCATCCTTCGACGGTAGAAGGAAACAAGTTGACCTCCTTTATACACTATGAATACAGTGTTGGGCGGCTTCTGATTGGTCAACCTTGTATTGGTCGACTATAAAGGGAAATAAGTCATTCTGACTCGCTCACTAGTTATATGGCACATACCCAAAAAACCGTAACAGCCCCCCTTATTTTGGGTATATATGGAATCTGCATAACTAGCGATATAGACGAGTCTATTTCAGGATACATAGTACACCGATAAATTAAGCTTTTTTAGTGAAACTTTTTGTAACCTTTGTTTGTTTTTCTGTTTTTGCCTTTGTTTAATTCTCTTTATTTTATTTTCTTTTTCCTTTTTATTTTTCTCCTTTTTTTCAGCCCTTTTTGATCTTTTTCTTGTTTTTTTGTGCATTTTTTCTTTCTATCTTTTGAGTTGTTTTTATTTTCTTCCTATGTAAGAAACAAAAAAGAAAGTAGGAACAAAAGCTAAAGTGGTCGACGTGGTGGGCCGCTAAAACCCATCATGGCCGACAATAACAACGAGGATTGCAATACGCCGCCTTCTCAACCGGTTTCACCTGCCAAGACGGCCTGGGGTCAAAACAGGCCGCCACAAAAAGATGCAGCCTTTTACTGTGAACAAGGGAAAAAGTTTAAGGAATCGTTTAAAGGTAATGAATTCCTTACCATTCAAGAAGCATTAGATGCTGTTGATACCAGAACAATCTCTCTGTTAACATCTGATGTAAAGACCCGCAAGTTGATCGGGGTTGGCAGAAAAGTGATGGAGGAGGGCTTGAAGTCGTTAAATATCTACCCTAAATTTCTGGCGCGTAGAACGAACGCCTTGTGGGACATCCTCCTAGCGACAGAGGAGCAGGCGAAAGCATTGGCTGGAAGTCTGCTCACAACGAAGAATCTGCGGATGCAGACTGAGTATATGGGAACCCGCAGAACGAAGGTAACAATTCACGGTGTCTAAGCAGACATTAGCGAAGATAGGATGGGGGCCTTTTTCGTCCAATACGGCGAAGTAAACGAAGTCAAGGCCCTCGTCAGTAAAAGCGGAATTCAGACCGGGGACATGGAGGTACAGATAACAGTTAATAGAGAGAACTTCCGGGAAATCCCAAACACACTGGTGTGCCGAAAGAGGAGGATGCTGGTTGTGGTCGAGGGGAGGAAGCCGTACTGTTGGACGTGTGGGGCGTCGGGACACATGTCCAAGGAGTGCCCGGGCAAACATGTTAAACCAACGGCCCCCACTCCAGCATCAGCAATAACAGCAGCTCTGATTGTGAAACCAACACTGGAAAACCCACCGAAGAAGGCTGGAAAGAAGTGGATAGGGGACGGAAAAATACTATCGTTCCGGTCCCGAAAGAAACGTCCTCCAAAAAACAGCCGGAAAAGAAGCAAAAATAAGTCCAGCCTACAAAGGAACAGAAGCAAAAGCAGCAGCAACAACAGCAGCAGCAGCAACAGCAGAAACAACAACAACAACAGAAACAACAGCAACAGAAACAACAGCAACAAAAACAACAGCAAAAAAATCCAGCAAAAAGTCCGGCAAAAAGCCCGGCAAAAGAAAACGTTGCCATGGAGGTGGAGGAAGTACCTCCCAAAAGGGCCACTTCCTTGAAAAGAAATCGCGAGGAAGATGAGGAGGAAGAAGAGGAACAGGTGAAGCAAGTTCACAAGTTGATTGGACATGTTAGTGAAGAGAGGGGTAGGGAAAGAGACAGATGCACATCTGCCCCCTCTTCACCTGTTAAGAAAGGGAACACACCTGCAGACAGGAGTTTCCCTCCTTCCCTGTTTAGATTTCCACTCCCTCCTACCACCCCCACGCCTCCGCACACGCCTACTCCTACTGCATCAGACCCTCAAACTCCCCAACCTTCCCTCTCTACTCCGACCCCTTCATCCACTCCCACCCCACCACCCCCAGATAGGGGAAAGAAGAAAAAAAGAATTTTCGGCAAAGTCGAAGATATTTGCAGGGTAGACAAGGGGGAGATGGAGAAAAACCTCTCCTCCCGCAAGAGGGCGCTACTTGGTCCTCTAGTAAAGCTGTCAACAGTTGACGGCAAATCAGTGGAGGACCCCAGAAACTTTCCTCGTGCTCCGGGGGTTGTTGGACTGATCCGGGACACCGGCAATCATTTGAAGGTATGGACCCATCTCTTTGAGGCCAGAGAGGCCTTCCCCGAGATAAGGATGATGGAGATGGCGACAAAGGAGTTGAAAAAAATGCAAACATTTTGCTCAGGGAGGGCCCCAGTACTTCTCCATCCATCATTATATAGGGCCCTTAAACTAAACTATCCCACGGACGTCGGCGGGATTGTCACAGAAGGACGTATGACGTCTGAGTTAGGAGTGGGGAGCCTGGGACAATCCGTCAGGGTCCTTTCACGCTCAGATTTCCGGCCCGTATGTGAATAGGTTTTTTGCGCTTATTCTTCTCTTTTTTTGCAGGCCTAAAAAATGGAAACCAAGTTAGCGACTCTGAATGTGAGGGGCTTAATGGACCGGGGTAAGGCTGCCCGCCTGCTCCGGGACCTTCTGTCCCTGGATGTGGATGTCGCCGCGATCGAAGAGACCCACTTTGTTTGCAGTGCCGATGCGTGTGTGCTGGACGATGACTTTGTTGTCTATTCAGCATATGGGGACCGGTTTGCCAGAGGAGTTTCTTTGCTAGTCAGACGGACTCTTGATGCGAAGGTGGACCTTGTGCATACCGATGCCGAGGGCCGGTTGATCGTGGCCGATATTGCCGTGAAAAGTGGTTCGTTCCGAGTCGTTGCGGTTTATGCGCCCAATGACCAGGAGGAGCGGGTCTCGTTTTTTCGGCGGTTGGGGCCGTTCCTGGTTGATTCAACGCGCCTAGTTTTAATGGGGGACTGGAATGCCATTCTGGACCCCGACTTAGACAGGGGGCGGGGTGCTAGTGGGAGAAGGGACGATCGTAGCCTGGTTGATCTGATCGACGATTATGGTCTCGTCGATAGATACCGGGTCGATCATCCCGGGGGGAACATGTGGACGTGGGCTCTTAGTTGGCCTTCTGAAAAGGTGGTTAGCTACCTTGACAATGTTAGTGAGAAGAGCCGACATAGATCTGCTAGATTGCCCTACGTTCCACTGGGTAGGCTACACGGACCACAAACTTGTTTGTGCCCGTGTAGCGTTAGATCATAGGCCTAGAATGGCTGGCTACTGGAAGTTCAATCTGTCTTTACTGGACAGGCGGGACTTCCAGGAACAGCTAACTAGATTAGTGCAGCGGGAGCTAGTGGGGGCGGTTATCGGGAATAAGTGGTGGGAGCGCCTTAAGTCTAGGATTAGGTCTTTCACCACTGATTTCAGCAAACGGCTCGCTCTAGATAGAGCTGATAAGGTGAAGACACTTAAAGCTAGTTACACCAGGGCGGTGGCTGGGGGGGATCCCCTAGAGATAGCCTTAGCTAGGGCGGCCCTGGATCGTTTGAATAGCGAGCGGTACATGGGCCAGGTAATTAGACATAAGTTAAGTAAGATGTCTTCCGAAGCTGTGAACTTGGGCGCAGATCTGCGCAGGGAAGAGGTCCGTTGAGGTGGCGATCGTTTCATTCGTGAAGTCAAGTCCCCGGAGGGACATACTCTTCGGGCCACTGATGGCATGTGCGAGGCGTTTCGGCGCCATTTCGAACGCCGGTTTACCAAGGAGCCTGGTCTCTGTGAGGAGGAGTTTCGCAGCTATTTGGCTGACTTTCCTCGGCTTTCGCCGACTGAAGCGGCTAGCTGCGAGGGAGAGATCACGGAGGGCGAAGTCTACGCGGTTTTGAAGAAGGTCGGCAGAGGCAAGTCGCCCGGTCTGGATGGTTTGCCCTATGAATTGTACTTGAGGCTGTCGCACATCTTTGTTCCGATTTTGACAGCAGTGTTCAACAACTGGTTTCGGTCGGGGTCCATCCCCAATCGGATCACCAGGGGGCGTGATCACTCTGTTGAAAAAGGGCAAAGATGGTGGGGGAAGCTAGATGATTACAGGCCCATAACTCTGCTAAACACAGAGTTAAAGATTATGGCCAAGATCCTGCAGGAGCGTTTGCAGTCAGTTGCCGAGTCTCTGTTGGGACCTGAGCAGACTTGTTCTGTGAGGGGCCGAACAATTCAGAGCAACCTGCATCTGATCCGCACGATCATAGAGGGTGTAAAGACGACGAAGAAGCCGCGCTGATTAATTTGGATCAGTCCAAGGCATTTGATAGGGTTGACCATCGCTACCTTGCTACTGTCCTGCAGGTCGCTGGATTCGAACCCAACTTCTGCCGCTGGATTAGCCTCCTGTATCGCTCCCCCAGTGCTGTGGTACAGGTGAACGGAAGGTTGTCGGACGCGTTCGTGCTGTCTAGGTCGGTTCGTCAGGGTTGTCCACTGTCGCCTCTCCTTTATGCTTTGGCGTTGGAGCCTCTCCTTCGCCGACTGAAGGACGAGACCGGCAGTCCGGCCCTACGTGGAATTGCCGTGCCTGGAGGGTCTCGAGCCAGGGTTTCCGCGTACGCCGATGACGTATCTGCTTTCGTGTCGTCCCGCAGAGACATTGAGGCGGTACAGAAGGCGCTTGATCGGTACGAGAAGGTGACAGGGGCCAAGATAAACCGCGACAAGTCGTCCGGCTTGCGGTTAGGTGCCTGGAAGGGGGTCGATCTTCCGGGCCGCTTCGGTTGGACGACGGTCCTGTCCGCATTCTTGGAGTGTGGTTTGGGCCCGACCTCCAGCTGGAGAAGAATTGGTCTGAAGTACGTGCAAAGGTCGATTCTGCCGGTCAGACTTGGAATCGACGGCGGTTGTCCGTGAAGGGCAGGGCGGAGGTGTGTGTTACATACATTTTCTCCCTGATTCTTTATCGGTTGTCCGTACTTCCTCTCTGTAAGGACCGTAGGAAGGTGCTCGAGCGATCGCTATCCTCCATTTTATGGAGGGGACGCGTGAACAGGGTCGACAGACGAGTCTGCACCAAACGTCCGTGTCATGGGGGGCTGGGAATGCCGCACCTTATGAGTCACATCCGTGCCTCTAGGTTGGCTTTCCTACGCCGCGCATTTAGAGGAGATCCGATTTTGGAGGGGATTGTTAGGGACGCCTTCCCTAGCCTTACTATCAGTCCCCCCATCTCGAGGGCTGAGCGCCGTTGTAGGCCCCGAGATGAGTCGGATTTCATCCGCGAGTGTCGGTTGGCCTTGAAGGCCATTCCTCGGTCCAGTGACCTTTCACGGCCTAGGAAGGTCTTCTATCGTGGTTTAGTGGAGGGTCGCGCGAAGGATAAACTACGTGATACGCTCGGCTTGTCGGAGGAGGAGTATCGCTCCTATTGGTCTTGGGCGCCAACGGCGGATTACCTCAGTAACCCTGAGTTTTCGCTTACCTGGCGATTGGCTCGGAATCGGCTGCCTCTCAATGACAAGGCTTTCATATGGGGTTTGGCGGATTTGCCAGACTGTGAACGGTGTGGTCTTGGCTTAGAAGAAACGGCTTCGCACGCCTTCTACCATTGCCCCCGGGTCCGCCCCTTATGAGACCATGTCGGCGAGCTGACGGCTCGTCTCGCTCCCGAACAGCTTGTGTCCATTGATCGCGCATACGCGTGTGACAATGTGTCGCCCCCGTATTCCGGGGAGAAACGAATGGTGTTTCTGATGCTGATGGCCACGGCTCGAATGGTGATTTGGACGACGCGAATGGAGGAAGTCTTGCGGGGCAACCGTCTTTCTTATCAGCATCTAATCAAATTCTTTGAGCATCAGCTCAAAATGAAGATTAGATCTGATAGAAAACGATTGCATTCGACAGTCTTCAGCGAAAGGTGGGTAAAAGTAGCAAGCCTGGTTCGTGTGACCGAGGCTAGCCTTGATTTTCTTTTTTAGGTCAACCTATAGCATATCGGGGTGGCTTCCTGTGGAACCCTCCCCTTGGTTAGGTTAGACAAGCTTCAGTGTACCTAGTTAATGTGAGTAAGTGTCGTTCCTGGCCTGTATCCCGGCTGCTCTTTGGTTATGGTCCAAGTCGAGATTCCCAACATCCCCAGTTTGTTTTGGTCCCCCCTTTTCATCTCGACTGGGTCAGCATTATATTACCCATTCCGGCATAATATTTTATCCTCTTTTCCCTCCTTCCCTTAGCGAGAGTGCTTCTTGATTTTGTCCTCTGGGCAGAATACAGCGGCCTCTCTGTTTTGAGGGTTGGACGGTCCCTACTAACATATGTTATGTTTAGTTTGTATTTTGTGTATATTTTTAGTTATTTTGGGGGTTCATCTCCCTCCCCTCTCATTCTTATCATTATTAGAATTTTATGTATAGTATATGTATCATCATCAAATTTTTATGGATTGGGGCGCGTTTTGGTAGGTCCACCTTGTGAGAATCTGGTATTATGGTGCATGAAGGATTGAGTGGTAATGGACAAGTTCTTGTGGTGAATGAGTTAATTGTAATGTATGAATGGGTCGTGAATCTGATTAGCTAGGTATAAGATAGTTTTAAATAAATAAATAATAATAACTGGCGAACACAACATTCATTGTGACGTAAACAAGAGAAGTTAGCTAAAATAAAATTTTAATTTTTAGTCCAACGTTTTAAATTGTATTAATGAAGGATAGCTACGTAAATACACACGCGCGTATACATACCTGTGTGTGTGTGTCTATTTCCATCGCGGTCCCATATTTATAAGGTTAGGCTCTTTGAAATTAATTTTACCCATGAGTCTATATGACTATGTTCTACTTTTTACCCCCTTTCTCACGGAGCCTATCTCTTTCACGGCAGAACCTTGACTCTGCGAAGGCTACCAACAAGAACATTTGGTAAAAAAATTTGATAAAATCGTTTAACTGTTGCCTGAAGAAGAAACATTTCCCAAATGGAATGTGTCAGCTGTGTACCCTGTTTTCAAGAATTCGTGGGAGCGCTCCATCAACCTCCTTTGTTGTGTAATCACTACATTCTTAACCTCTACAAATCAATTACCTTTCCTTCATGTCCTCACCATACTTTCTTCTTACCTCCTCCTCCTCCTCTTACGTTCATACAATAGGCACCTCCATTGAATTTTCGATACCTAAGTTTTAAAATTAAATTTAAAAATGAAAACGGATTCTTAAAGATTTCATTTATTCTTAATTGAAAGCTAAATAATTGAATTTATTATTTCTATTAAGTAAAATATTATGGTGTATTTCAGAAAGAAATTACAAAATTAGAATGTCACATAATTGCTCGATTTTTTTATTTTAATGTTAAGAAATTTGTAAACAAAAGAAATTTATCGGTTATAAAAATCTTTCAAAATTAAATTATAGATTTGTTACACGTTATTTGAGTAAAATCAGAAAATTTAAAGTTAAATCAATCTGATTTGAAATAAATATTACTTACTTATAGCATAAAAAAAACCAGTGAGTATAAAAACATTTCTTAACAATGGGTCCCTCTTTTTTGATCTTTATTGATTTATCGAGAAGCTCTCAAGGTGACATAAATTTGTGAAATCTAGGTGAACACATTTTTTTTTTTTTAGTTTTTAACTACTTAGTAATTTTTACAAATTAACATATTTTCAGCAATTATTTAATATTTTATTGACGTTTTTAAGTTAGGTTTACAATAAACTTTATAAAATTTGCATTTCGTCTCTAGGTTCTTAACTTTACGACCTTAAACAAAAATTTAATTAATTGCAGTATGACCCAAACTAAAATAAATACATAAAATAAAAAAAATATTTAGTGAAATAGCAATGAATAAAAAAATAATAAAACTTTTTGTTGATATTTTGAAGGGATGATTTGCAAAAGACGCAATGAAGAATTTTAAACGATTTTACTACTATTATATTATTATAATTAAAATTTTTAAAAAATGAAAATTTTTTTTGTAAAATTCATTATCCATCGAAAAAATTTTATTTTTTTCAGACAATAGTGTCCTCCTTTATAACTTATTTACAAAAGCAATTAAAAGCTTTTCTAATTAATTGTCTTAGTTTTATTGCATTTTTATTTTACAGTTCGGAGCAGATTTTGATTAAACGGTAACTGTTTTATAAAAAAATATTGATGATTTATTTTCTCCAAAGAGTCCTGTTTTTTAACTAAATAATATCCCCTTAAAATTTAATTTCTGAAAATTTCATTTTTTTTTTCAAAAGAAAAATTTTAAAAATAATTTCATTTATTTTTTAATATGTTCTGAAAGTTTCATTAAAACCGACAATTATTTGAATTTTGCAAGAATTTCAAATTAATGTTTTTCACCGAAAAAAAAAAAAAAAAAAAAAACTAACCTTCATCTTTGATCCGTTGCTAACGTAAAAAAACAAGCTTTTTAACCAAAATTTACAACGTAGTACAAAGGAGTAAAAAAATTTCAAAAAATAATGAAAAATTTTCTTTGGTCTTTCCTCTAAATATTAGCATAAACATTTTGATGATAAAACTTTGTTTTTATTGAGTTTGGGTCCTTTTTTCGTCATGTTATGCTGTTTTTTTACGCGACCAAGTGGAGGTACCTATACGTACAACGTCATTCTACTTTAAATGACTCTTGAACCTCGTATTTTACAACTAGTAAAAAACCGCTTTAAATTAGTCTGAATGCCCTAGCAAGACGAACTCGTCAACTTTCACTTCACAATAAGCAGCCTGCTCTGCATGTGTTTGTGTGCCTGTGTAAATGCGTGCCGTTGAAATAAACCGTGAATTGCCACTTGTCAACCATTTTCAATAATAATGTGAAGGTTGTTTTTCTTAATAACGGCAAAAAGAAACACACACACACAACACTAAGAAAGGTGTTAAAAGGAAAAAAGTGTGCATACTGTACGTTTAGGCGCCTGGTGACACTGGCCCTTCCCATGAAGAAGAATCGAAAGAAGAAGAACGAAGAAGAAAGATAAAAAGAATTTAAATGTCAAAAATATTTAAAATCTTAGCATGTTCAATATCAGTAAAACAATATTGATGTAATCAATTCGTATTCAACAAATTCGCTTGACACGTTTTGACTTTTTTATATATACTTTCAGATAATTTATATTTTTATAGTGAAAATCAATTATCAAAATATGATCTTTCATTTTTCTTAGATCATGTTTTACTTTTTTTTCTTTTTTTTTTACGTTTTCATTTTGGTCAAGAATCGACAACAACTGACAAATAAATAAAAAAACTGAAAATGATGAATAAAAAGAAATCAAACAATGACTAAATAAGCAAATATGTTCGTAGAGCGCTTTCGAAAGTGAATTCTCAAAAAGTCGCCCAAGAAAATAATTTTCATCTCAAGGGATAACGGATTAATCACTCTGCTACTCAATTTTTGTTCATCAAATCTGGTCATTTTTTTTTGTAAGAAACTTTAAAAGTTGGCAAGATGAACCCAAGAATGTTTGCATTAATGTTTATGAGCTTCTATTCGCGTGACTGACTGAAAATCAAGATTTCCATATTTGGATATGTCTGTTCTTTTTAGTTTTGAAATTCTATAGACCTACTCTTCGATATTTACTAAGATTGGATTCGCACAACATCAGACCAAATGCAGAGAAATTAGTTAGAAAGATTGTGCTACGCTAAGTAGGAGTGTCTAAAAATAAGAATTCGAAATCTTGGTTTTAAGCTGGGATCTAGGAAGATAAATTTGCTGAAGGGAAGGGATAATAATATAATGAGTTTTTTTTTTTGTTGTTTTTGATAAACGAAATCTACAGTATATCAACAAATTGAAATACTACTTCAGGTTTGTGTGTCTACAAGTTTAAACCGATTATGAAATTATATCTATTGCTAATATCGTTGACCAGATACCGGTTTTAGAAATGGTATAAAGGTAACAATACAGAAAAATATTTTACATTCATATTCATCAAATATCTGAGCCAGGAAATAAATTCGATATGACTGCATTTTAAATATTTTAATTTTTAACATTTTCATATGATAATTTGGAATAATGATATGGTAGTTTATAAAAACGGATGAATACATACAACTTCCATTTTTTAAAATACTTCCATTTATGCTTAATTTTTCGGGTGCTATTTACAGATGACTTCCTTCACCTCCAGTTCGAAAAATGTCTTCAATAGAAACGCTTTAATCCTTGTGGTTGTAATATTTTTACATATGAAAACAATTTGTTTGTATTTCGTCGGCTATAGTCCGATGATTTTTCTTAATCTTTCAAATTTATTTCTTCTCTTTGGTAAAATCGAACTGACACAAATGAAAATAGTTTCAACCATGGAAGTCGTCGTAATGCAGAATGAAATATTTTTACAATGAAATCAGATATTTTTCTGTGTATAAATACAATTTAAGTCTGCACGTTTGTTGTGAGAAAATACTTATCCCCTTAAAATAAAGATTTACTTAAAAGACGGTAATATCCGTCCGTTGGAAAAACTATGCGATTAACATTGATATCATTGTGCACTAAAAGTATTTGCATTTTATATACTTTTACTCCATATATGTGTATCTAAAGATTATATAAGACTCCATTTTGTCGTCGTCGTCGTAATAGTAGTCGTTGTCGTCATTGTCATCGACTTTTTGTAAATTTTATATTTTTATACTTGTATATGATTTTTAAACATAACTTGAAGACGTATTGCTGAATATTGTCAAACACTGTCTTTTATTTTCTTAAATCGTGCTCTTCTCTGCTGTTGTTGTTCATGTTGTTGTTCAACTTTACCTTTTGTTTCAAAGATGTCAGATGTATTCAGATTCTGGTAAATTTCAGGCATTATTTTAAAAATCTGAAAGCTGTTTGCAGAATTTAAAAATTGAAGAAAATGAAACAAACCAAAGTCTGACATTACTGCTTATAAAAATGGTTTAAGATTTTTAAGTTTGGTCACTTGAAATAAACGGTTAGCAGTTGTCGCTTATAATGCTTTAAAACGGCAACTTGGCCTTCAGTATAAGCTAGGGACATCGAAAGATATCATAGGCAATCATTACATAAGCTTCAAAAGAGAAACGGAAATTCTCGAGAGATTCCCATTGATTAAAAAAAAAGCGAAAATACTTTTTGATATGTCGGATTCAGTTATAAGGTGAGCACCTTTATCTGCTCTAACAGAATCTGATCATCAAAACCATCCCAAACAGGGGAAAAAAAAAGGGGCCCCAAAGGGAGAAAAAACAAAAGGCCCCTTGGAAAACAAACAACCAAGGAAAACAAAAAACGGAAAAGCCCAAAAATCCCAAAAAGTGTGGGGGGGGAGGAGCGGGTTTTTGGGGGGGGGGGCCTGGGGACGGGGGGGGGGGGCAAATTTGGGGCAAAATAAAAAGGCCCCCCAAAAAAAAAAACTGTAATCTAAAAAAAGAAAACCCCGGAAAGGGTTTGGGGGGGGAAAAAAAATTTTTCCCCCCAAAAACTTCCCCCAAAAAAACCCCAAAAGCAAAAAAACCAGGGAAAAGGGAAAAAAAAAACCCGCAAAAAAACACAGCAGAAGCCAAAAAAACAAAACCCAGAAAAAAAACAAAAAAAGGGAAAAACCCCAAAAAAAAAAAAATTCAGGGGTGGGAATATCCCCAAAAGGGGGTTTTGGAAATCGGGGGGAGGGAGGGGAAAGAGGAACATACAAGAAAAATTTATTCATTTTAAAGGGGGGAAAAAAAAGAATCTGTCCCCTTTAAAAAGGAAAAACCCAAAGAAGGGTTTCCCCCCCCCATTAAATTTTATCCCCCTACCCCCAATTTTCCCCAATATTATCTAGAAATAAACCCCCAATTCCCTTCCAATTCCCCCCCCCCCCCAAAAGGGGGGGGGATTTGGAAAGGGTTCAAAAAAGGGGGGGGGGGGAAAATTTTTTTTTCCCCCCCAAAGGGGGATTGCCCCAGTGCTGTCACGTTGATGCAAAAGGGGGCCCCGTTCCCCATGCCGGGGTTGTTGGTTTCCGGGGACCGGGAAATTTGGGGGGGCCCCCCCCTTTTTGGGGGGGGGCCTTTCCCCTGGGGTAGACGCGGATTGAAAAAGCCCCTTTTTTGGGGAGGGATCTTCTACCCCATTAAAAGGGGGTTTCTAAAAAAGGACGTGGCGGGGTTTTCACAAGGGAAAAAAACCCAGTTTGGGTAACCGGGGGGAACGTAGGTCTTAGTTTGCCTGAAAAGGTTTTCCCTTTTTTTTTTTTTCCCCAAAATGGAAAAAGTTTCGCCTGGTGAGGGGCAGGGGGGTTCCCGTGTCGGGGCCCTTTGCCCTGGATTAATTTGGCTCGAAAGATTTGTTTCAGGGAATCTTTTGGGGCGGGGATAGGGGGTATTCAGGGGGACCGGGTTTTTCCAAGGGTTTTTGCTTTCAAAACTTTTAAAAAGGGCCCAAAAGAGGGGCCCGGGGGATTCCGGAAAATGGGTTGAATCTTTTTGGGTTTTTGGCAATGAAGGAGGGCGGTTCCTTTTTGGGGGGGGTTTCTGGGTTATTAAGCCCGTTTTAATGGGGCGGAATCCGCGGACCCCCCGAGGGGCGGTCTGTGGGGGGGAAACGTGGCCTTTGACTGACGAGTTTTGGCCCTTAACCCTCGTTCCAGGGCAAAAGGGTGGGTTTGGGGCCTTTAAAAAAATTCTACCCTTTGGATAGGAAAGCCGAATGGATTTTAATTCCCCAGTTCCACTGGGGGGCAGGACCAAAACTTTTTTCCCTTGTTAATGGCCCAATCTTTGGGGTTAACTTTTTACTGGGGCGGGCTTTCCAAAATCCTAGATATCGGGAAAGGGGGGCGGACCGGGGGAAATGGTGGGAATTAAGTTATTATCCAACCCGATTTTAAAAAGGCTCCTTAAAGGGAAATTTTTAAGAAAAAAGCATTAACCCCCCGGGGTGGGGGACTGGAATCCCGGGGGCCCCATCGTTTGAATGACGTACAGGGGGAAAGAAAAAAGAAGAAACCCGGTGTCGGCGAATTGCCGGGAAGGGGCCCCCTCGCGTTTCTTCGGTCTCCCCAAAAATTTGGGCCCGTGGATGGCGTTTTTGGGGAATTTCGCGCCGGGTTTTTAAAAGGCCGGTTCCGTGAGGGGGGGAAATTTTTTCCCCTTTTTCGGTTTGCCCTAAAACCCGGGGGGAAAAGGGGGAAGTCCTTTTGGAAAGGGGCCAAAAAAGCCGGTCTTTTCCCTTATTGGGAAAAAACGGGCCCCTTTAACCTTTTTTCCCCGGTTTTAGGGGTTTAAGGGTTCCCGGGGGGCCTCGTTAAAAGGGGGGAACCCCCGATTGGGCCCTTAAAGGGGAAAAATTTTTAAAAAGGGGGTTTTTTCATTTTGTTTCCCCTTTTTAAAAAAAAGTTTTAAAGAAAAAGGGGGGGAAAAACCCGTAAATTTTGGGCTAACATTTGTGGGTTGACCCGTCCTTTTTGCCCCAGGCGGGCGCCCAACTTTGCCCTGGATTAGCCTCCCATTCCCCCTCTTTCGGGAAGGAAGGGTTTTGGGGCTTTGGCGTCAGATGGTTGGAGGGTTTTCGTTCGTTTTAGTTTGGGGGGAGCCTCTCCTTTCCCCGGGGGAGCCCGTGGCCCAAGGGAAAACCGTGCCTGGGGAAAAGGGGTTTGCAGCCGGTTTTCCCCCTTGTGGGCCCGAAATTGGGGGGGGGAAAGGGTTTTTTGGGGCAAAACCGGGGAAAAAAAAAACCCGAAAGTTGGGTTCTTGGGGCCGGAAATATTTTCCCCTTCTTGGGGGCCGGCTCCCCTTTTGGGGTTGGGTTTTGGGGGGCCCCCAAAAAAAATTCTTGAATGTAAGGTATTTGCCACTATTTAATGAATTTCCTAACACATTGTTTTTTTAAAAATTTTGATTTTTTTATGGTTTTGGTTTTTTTGGGGGAAAAAAAAGGGGGGTTTATTCCCCCCTTTTTTTTTAAAACAATTACAGGGGAAAAAAAACCCCCCAAAAAACCACCTTTTGGGATCCTGTATTTGGGTTTCCAGGGCCTTGCTGAGATGTTTTGGGGGGGGTTTTTTCCTTCCTACCTTATTCATCCCCCCCCTTTTAGGCCACCCTTTTCCATGGGGTTTTTTGGTGTGGGTTTTGAAACCATTCCCCTCTGATTTCCCCCCTAGAATCTTTTTATTTTGGGGTAAAAAAAAAAAGTAACCCCCTTTTTTTTGGGGAATTGCCCTTTCTTGGGCCCCCGGAAGTTACCCCCCCTAACCCGGTTTTCCTTAGGCGAGGTAAACGGGGCCCTTTTGACAACTTTAAGGGGGGGTTGAGATTAACGGGGTTGTCTTTTTAAAAAAGGCTGGACGCCTTTTCCAGCCCCCAGGCCCCCAGGGACCATTGTAGCGGGGTTTTTGAAAGTGGTCCTATCACCAACGCGGTGAAATTTCCCCGTATTTCCAAAAAAGGGCAGCGAGGCCCCGGGTAAAAGGGGGTTTTTTTACGACCGGGGGCGGGGGCAATTTTTTTTACAAAACGAGATGGCTAAAATTTAAAGATAAAAAAACTTCGAAAATTTTAGCAAAAATGGGTAAAAAATAAAAAAAATTTTGGGGGGTTTTTTTTTGGGGGGAAAAAAATAGACTGGGGTGGCTTTGTAACCCTCCCCAAAATTTTTAAAACTTAAAATACCAATTTTTGGAAAATTTGGGTTCCCTGAAGCTGAGGTTATGGAAGAAATTCCCCCCCTCCCCCTTTGGGCCCTTTTTTTAAAAAGGGAGAAAATTCAGAAAAACCCCCCGGGGGGCCCACGCCGGGGAAAAGAAAACCCTTTTTTAAATTACGCCCCAAAAAAATTTTATGGATTTAAAAGGGATTTTTGGGTTTTGGGGGTTTATCCCCGGTTAAAAATTTTTAAAAGAACATTTTTAGTAAAAAAAAAAGGGGTTTTGTTGATCCCCCGAAACTGGGGTTTTTGGGAGAAGGGTTTTGGGTTTAAAAAATTTTTTTAGGAAAAAGGGAACGAATTCTGTCTATTACTTTTGTATTTAAACCAGCCTCACTCCCCCCTTTCCTTTAAACCCTTAAAAAACGGAAAAAAATGAAAAAAATTTTGATCGTTTTTTTATGCGGGGTGGAACTTTCGAAAAAACATTTTAAAAAATTCCTTTATTTTTTTCCCCCCCCGAACAAACACCTTTTTCGTTTTGTGATTTTAATTTTTTTACCCCTTTTTTCTTTGACCAACGTTTTTTTTTTTTGTTTTTTTTTGTTTTTAGTTTTTTTGGGGGGTTTTTTTTTCGTTTGAAATTTCCCCGTTAAAATTTTGTTTTTTGGGTTTTTTTTTAAAAAAAAAGAGGGGTAATTTTCCGTGGTGGGCCCAAAAACCCCTCCCGAAAGGGGAAAAAAAGGGAATCAAATTAAGCCGTTCACCCTAAGGGGGGTTAAAAAAGGCCCCACAAAAATTCCTTTTCCGGACAAGGGAAAAAAGGAAACATTTGGGGATTTTAATTCCCAAAATGGGGGGCGGGTCCAGAAAATTTCTTGTTAAACGATGGAAAGGGCCCCTTGTCGGCGGGAGGAAATGATGGGGGGGTTAAGCTTAAAATTCCCCTTCGGGCGGGGGAAAAGCATTTTTGGGGGCATTCTGAAAAAGGGGGCAAAGCCTGGCTAAGGCCCCCAAAAAAGAAACCCCGGGCGACTAGAAGGGCCCCAAAAAGACAATTTACGGTGTACGATTGGGAAATGGGTCCTTTTTTTCCCTCGGGGTTAAGAAGTGGCCCCTTTTAGTAAAGGAATTAGACCGGGGGGAAAGGAAAAAAGGGGAAAAAAAACCCTTCCGGGGTCCCAAAAACCCCTGGGGTTTCCGGAAAAAAATCTGGTGGTGGTTAGGGAAGGGGGGCTGTTGGCTTCGTAAAATTCGGGTCGGAAAAATGGAAACCAACCCCACACACAGGGGGGCTGGGGTTTTGAAACCCCTAAAAACCCCGAAAGGGGAAAGAAAGGGGAAAGGGGTGGGGACGGAAAAAATATGCCGCCCGAAAAACATTTCCCAAAAAAACCCGGGGGGAAAAAAAAGTCCAGCCCAAAAGGGCCCGAAAAGAAAGGGAAAGCGAGCCAGCGCAAACCCGCCAAAACGCCCGAAAAAAAGGGAAAATTTTCCGCAAAAAACCCAAAAATCGGAAAAAAAAAATTTAGGGGGGAAAGTACCCTAAAAAATCAACCCGAAAAAAAACCCTTGGAGGGGGGAAAAAAAAAAGGTGGCATTAATTTTGGGCTGCAGTGAAAAGGAGGGGGGGAAAAACGATCCAGCCCCTCCCCTTTTAAAAAAAAACCCGGTGGGCCCCCCCTTTTGCTAATTCTCACCCCCCGCCCCCCAACCCCCCGCTTTCCCCTTCCCCTCCCAACCCCTTCTTCCCCCATCCCCCCCCCACCCACCCCCAGATAGGGAAAAAAAAAAACCGGGAAACGGATTTTAAAAAAAGGGAAAGGGAAAAACCCCCCCCGGGGCTTAGCCTTGAAAAAACTGCACGGATGGGTCGGGGCCCCCAAAATTTTTCAGTGGGTTGTTGGACAATAAAGGAATCATTTTTTTGGCCCCTTTGGGAAAACCTTCCCCCCGGGGTAAAGGGGGGGAAGGCGCAAAGGCTTAAAAAGAATGCAAAAGTGCGGGAGGGCCCGGGGGTTTTTCCCCCCCCTTTAAGGGCCCTTCTTTCCCCGGGGGGCGGGGTACAGAAGGGCAATCCTTAGGAGGGAGACCGGGGAAACGTTCCCTTTTTTAAAATTTTTTGGGGTTTTTTTTTTGCGTTATTTTTCTTTTTTTTGCAGGTTTTGGGGGGGCCAAAAAGGTCTGAATGTGAGGGGGGAAGGGGGGGGCTCCCCCCCCGCCCGGCCTTTGTCCTGGGGTGTTTACCCACAAAACCCCTTTTTTCGTGCCGATCTTTTGTTGGAGGAGTTTGGTTTTTTTATTTGGGGGGCCAAGGTTCTTTTTTGGGCAACACTCGTGCGAAGGGGCCTTTTGGATACCGGGCCCAGGGGGGTTTTCGGTTCCTGGTTGGTTTTTAAAAAAGTTTTGGGTTTTGGCCCTGCCAACGGGGCCTTTTTTTTTTGGGGCCGTTTGGGATTCAAGGGTATTTTAAAGGGGGGGTGCCGTTTGGGACAAAACAAACTGGTGGGGGGGGGCGATGGCCGGGGACTTCAATTAGGTTCCATTTCCCCATTCCAGGGAACAATGTGGCTGGGTTTTGGGGCCCTGCTGTTTTTTACCGCTTTGGGAAGGCCCACTGACGCTGTCCCTCCCACTGGGGGGTCAGGACCCTCGTTTTTGCCCTGTCTTTTAATCAAAAAGGGAAAGGTGTTGAGTTTAAATTTCGGAAGGGGTTGGGGGAAAAGAATCGCAGAAAAAAGTCGGGTTTTTGGGGAAAAGTTGGGGGGAAGGTTAAAAAAAATTTTTTTAAAATTTCACAAAAATGTTAATGAAACTGGGGGACCGCTATTAACCCTTTTGGGGGGCCCCAAGAACCTCCAAAGGGGGGCCCTATTTTGAAAACCCCCAAATAAAATGATAAATTTAAAAAATTTTGGGTTTACGGGGAGCTCCAAAGGGTTGGGGGGGTTTTTTATTGTGGTAAACCCCCCTCTTCCCCCTTTTCAAAGGGGGGTTTCCCTTGGGGGTTCAGTTTAAAGGGGCCTTTTTTAAAAATTTTGGTATTTTTGGGGCTTTTTGGGTTTCCCACAATAGTAGGGGGGGGGGTTTTTTTAAAAAATTTTTTTTGGGGTGTTTGGGTTTGGAAAGGGGATCCCCGGTTTGGGGGGGGGCCCCAAAGGGAAAGGTTTTGGGGTTTTTGGGAAAACTTTTGGGGAAAAAGGGAAAAATTTACCTCCCGGGTTTTAAGGGATTCAAAAAAACAAAAAAATTTTTGGGGGCGAAAATTTTACCAACTCTTCCCCCTTGGGGGGAAAGACGGGGCGTTTATGCCCTTTCCGGGAAATTCCCAACCCCCGTCCCTTGGGGGGGTTTTACAATTTTTTTCCCTTTTCCCCCGGGGGGGGAAAAAGGGGGCCGATTTTTTTTTCCCCCTTTTTTGGCTTGGGTTTTTTTTTTCAATTTTTCCTTTAAAATTCCCCCGGGGGGGTTTTCCCAAATCCCCCTTTTTTTTTTCCCCAACCTTTTAAAAAAAAATGTTGCGGGTTTTAAAAAAAATTTTCCCCCGTTTTTTTCCTTCTTGATTGGAAATACCATAAATCACTAAATGCCGAAAAAGTGGAACCTCTGGAGAAATACCATAAATCACTAAATGCCAAAAAGTGGAACCTGGAGAAATACCATAAATAAATGCAAAAAAAAGTGGAACTGGAGAAATACCATAAATCACTAAATGCCAAAAAAGTGGAACCTCTGGAGAAATACCATAAATCACTAAATGCCGAAAAAAAGTGGAACCTCTGGAGAAATACCATAAATCACTAAATGCCAAAAAAGTGGAACCTCTGGAGAAATACCATAAATCACTAAATGCCAAAAAAGTGGAACCTCTGGAGAAATACCATAAATCACTAAATGCCAAAAAAAGTGGAACCTCTGGAGAAATACCATAAATCACTAAATGCCGAAAAAGTGGAACCTCTGGAGAAATACTATAAAACTAAATGGAAAAAGTGGAACTGGAGAAATACCATAAATCACTAAATGCCAAAAAAGTGGAACCTGAGAAATACCATAAATCACTAAATGCCAAAAAAAAGTGGAACCTCTGGAGAAATACCATAAATCACTAAATGCCAAAAAAGTGGAACCTCTGGAGAAATACCATAAATCACTAAATGCCAAAAATTGGAGAACCTCTGGAGAAAATACCATAAATCACTAAATGCCAAAAAGTGGAACCTCTGGATAATATAAATCACTAAATGCCAAAAAGTGGAACCTCTGGATAAATACCATAAATCACTAAATGCCGAAAAGTGGAACCTCTGAGAAATACCATAAATCACTAAATGCCAAAAAGTGGAACCTGGAGAAAACCATAAATCACTAAATGCCAAAAGTGGAAACCATAAATCACTAAATGCCGAAAAAGTGGAACCTCTGGAGAAATACACATAAATCACTAAATGCCAAAAAAATTGGAACCTCTGGAGAAATACCATAAATCACTAAATGCCGAAAAAAACCTCTGGAGAAAGAAAATCACTAAATGCCAAAAAAACATCTGAGAAATACTCATAAATCACTAAATGCCGAAAAAGTGGAACCTCTGGAGAATACCATAAATCCTAAATGCCAAAAAAGTGGAACCTCTGGAGAAATACCATAAATCACTAAATGCAAAAAAAGTGGAACCTCTGGAGAAATACCATAAATCACTAAATGCCAAAAAGTGGAACCTCTGGAGAAATACCATAAATCACTAAATGCC
>CAHIKZ030002888.1:0-55000 GCA_903632075.3 Acanthosepion pharaonis
AGGTGCGGTGACTGGTGCTAACTTATTGCGTTTGTGTCGCTTTTATCTACATTTATTATTTTTTTTATTTTTGTTTCTCTTTCATTTGAAATAGATGTAACAGATCATTAATATCTTGAATAAGTTGTGAAGTTTTCAAGTAACACGCTATGATGTCTTTGTGAACGGCAGCGATGTCAGTCATAATGAAAATTGATTATATTGCACCAAATTCCCATGAAGATCGTTTCTAGCACTTTATTAGCCATATCTGTTAAGCAGTTTCTTGATTATTATTTCACTGCTCTATTTACTATTAGGCCACATTGAGTGAGAAACTGATTTTTCTGAAGATTGTGTAGTTTTCTGCGGCTTATCTACCATTTACAGCTTATTAAAAGCCAAAATATATTTTTAGATTATAAGAGTTATTTTTTACATCATAATAATTTAATAATATAAGTGTTACTACTTAACCCATAGCTGAGGGAGAAGAGGTGGATTTCTACCTTCCCCAATGGTATTTGCGGATAAGTGGCAATAAAGTACACGACGAGAATTGGAACT
Organism: Acanthosepion pharaonis; assembly: GCA_903632075.3. Lineage (NCBI taxonomy): Eukaryota > Metazoa > Mollusca > Cephalopoda > Sepiida > Sepiidae > Acanthosepion > Acanthosepion pharaonis. The sequence goes on from CAHIKZ030002888.1 coordinate 547, forward strand.
AGGCCCTTCATAATTACGAGGCATTATACATCAGACCTCCCGCTCATCTAAAGTACCTGCAATTCCAGGTGGTCAATCAGCTAGGTACTGAAAAGGATCGACGCTACTTGGCTTCAGTGATCCTAAGCATGCATATATATATATATATATATATATATATATATATATATATATATATATATATATATATATATATTAAGACATTTTTGCTATTTATACGTTCTTTTTATAGATTGAAATATTTAAGTAAATACTCTGTTTATAATAAACAGTATTAACGACATTTACCGGCCTATATATATATATATATATATATATATATATATATATATATATATATATATATATAATTATTTATATATATTATATACGGTACTTATTAGAAAAGCACTCAATATCAGAGATAGAGATATTTGGTTGGATTGATGTGAGTTTGTGACCCTGGGTTTCAAGCTTTTTGCGATCGTCAGACAAACTGATTAATTCTTTTACAATTTCGCTCCCCCACAGGTTGAGCACTCGCGCTGTTCTTTTTAAAGAAATGGATAAATTTGACCTACGATACTCACTGAAAAACATTCCTATACCCACCCAAGCTTCATATAAACTCGAACTAAGAGAAAATCGGAAGTCTCATAAGACAAATGAGATGGAAGGCATATTTCTTCCTCAACGACACAAAAAACAAAATAACTGAAAAACCCGTGACATTCAGCTTTAATACAAGGAAATGCCCACCAATATGCAAGGAAATGCTAAAATTCGAGAAAGATATGACAAATATAGTCAGAACCTTGAAATTCAAAAGACACTTGCACAGTTTCCAGAAAAAAAAATTCATAGACAACAAGACAAAGATAATCAACCCCAATAAGGTATTCATATTGGCTGACAAAACCACAAACATATACACTATGGAACCCACAGCCTACGATAAACTCTTAACTAACAAAATTACACAATTATACAAGATGACAACCACGAAAACCAGCTTCGTAGAAAATTCCACATTCAGACTAATTAACCCGGCGAAGAGTGAGATAGGGAAAATTAGTAAAAATATACTAGAAAATATCAACACCAGCCTAAGAGAAAAATTAGGTTTCAACCAGTGGAAGAACATCAAGCCGTCATAGCCCGGTTTAAAACGATAGAAAACAAAAATAAATCCCCTTTCATCCAATTCGACATAGTGGATTTCTATCCTTTCATGACAGAAAACATATCAAATGAAGCTATATAACTGGCACAACACCATGTAAAAATCACGGACGGGGATATAAAAATAATCAAACATTGCCGCAAATACCTGCTGTTTCACAATAGTGAACCATGGTCAAAGAAACAAAACCATGACCTGTTTGACGTAACAATGGGTAGGTACGATGGAGCAAAATATGGGAATTAGTAGGCATACTCATCCTATCATACATGGCCAGAATCCTGAAGAGAAAGGACACAGGATTATACAGAGATGACGGTCTTATCTTAATAAGAGAATCCAATGGCCACGAATTAGACAAATTTAGGAAGAAAATAGTAAACGCCCTAAAAAATATTGGATTCAAAATAGAGATAAAAGCAGGCACAACAACAGTAAACTTCCTTGACGTCACTCGTAACCTGAACAACAACACATACGAACCGTACAAAAAGAAAATGACACCCCAACGTACGTACACACATCCTCAAACCACCCACCTTCAATTATCAAACAGATACCCATATCAATCAACCGCAGACTGAGAACTCATCTAACATACACATTTTCAATAACAAAAAAGCACCATACAACGAAGCACTAAAAACAAGTGGTTACACACAAAAACTACAATATATACCTCCACAGACAAAATGCAAAAACAGAAAAAGAAATATTATCTGGTTTAATCCACTATGCAACAAAACCGTTAAAACGAACATAGGCAAGATATTCCTAAAATTAATAGAAAAGCACTTCACTGAAACAAACCGATTAGCAAAAATATTCAACAAAAATAACGTAAAAATCAGTTACAGCTGCACAAAAAGTATAACAGAAATAAACAAAAGCCACAAGAAAAAATGACAACCTACAAAAATGAAACCAAGGATCCAAAATGCAACTGCAGAAATAGAACAACATGTCCACTTCAGGGAAATTGCCAACGTACGAACACAATATACAAGGCCAAGTTAAGTGCAGACAACAGCATAATGTACTACATCTGTGCCACTGAAGATCCATTCAAGAAGAGGAATAACAATCACCACCTTTCATTCACCAACAGGAAATACTCGAACAGCACTACATTACCCACATACATATGGCAGCAAAAGGACAGAAATATCACACCAACAATAAGCTGGAAAGTATTGAAAAAAGCTCTTGCCTACGGCAACATTACAAAAAAATGCCTACTTTGCCTACACAAAAAGTAGTAATAATATCCCACACCTCGCAAAAGAATTTACTAAACAAAAGATCAGGGATAATCTCCAAATGTAGGCACGAGAATAGATTCCTATTATCCGAATTTATACCAAACGGATAAAAAAAACAAAACAAAAAAAAACACCAACAATCACTCTTTAGTTCAAGCTACCATCGCAATAATTACATTTATTGTTATTATCATTGCACCACCATCAGTAATCACTTCTACCACTTTACAATAACTATTAACTACTGATATTATCATTACCACCAACACCAAACACCATTAGTACCACATCACATCTACTATTAACATATAAACACGCTATAATTGTTAGCGTAAACTAACAGAATATTTAATGCCACCATAAAATTAACCAATAAGAATTACAAACGGAAATTTCTACCAGTTACATATACTCAGTCATCAAAAACAAGCAAATAAGAAGCTTTAAAATAATAACAAATAAACTTTTAAAAAATTAAAAATATGAGCAAATTTTTACCTATCATAATTTTACACAGAATACCGATTTTCAGGATTTATACCAAAATAAATAAATAAGCAAATATATGAAATAAAAATAAAATAAAATACCAACAATCACTTTTTAGTTCAAGCTACCACCACAATAATTACATTTATTGTTTTATCATTCTCCACCACCATTACTGACCACTTCTACCAATTTACAATAACTATTAGCTACTTATATTATCATTGTCTCCAATCCCCTTACAACATTACTATCACATCACATCTACTATTATCATATAGACCCGCTAGAATTATTAACCTAAACTCCCCACTCCCCCAGCATATTTAATACCACCATAAAAATAACCAATAAGGATTACAAACGGAAATTTCTACCAGTTACATATACAAAGTCATCAAAACAAGCAAATAACCAGCTTTAAAATAATAACAAATAAACTTTTTAAAAAATTAAAAATAAAAATAATAGCAATTTTTAACTATCATAATTTTACACAGACTCCACCACACGTATATACGTGCATGCAAGGAAATATTATTCAGCGAAAAAATAGAAAAAATGCTCTGATTGCTGACATGTATACATTCACGAGACATTCACGAGAAATTTTCGCTACACTTCCAACCTTTGAATTTCAACATACAAATGCGTATGTACAACACCACCCATATACATACATATGTCAAATCCTATACTGTCCACATATGTTTATATCTGTATGAGCCCCGGCGGACGAGCGAGTGTGTATGTGTGTCCGATTGTACAGACATGCATCTATGTTTACATTAGCATGAGTGAGATCACGACGACGATTCCCCCACACTCCAATAATAAAACCAATACACGCAATGTACATAAACCCAAAATTTTAAAAAATAACCAGTTTGTCTGACGATCGCAAAAGCGTGAAACGTAGGTTTACAAACTCACATCAATCCAACCAAGTTTCTTGGCAAAATTTCTAGTCTTCAGAGTTTGAGGTTTTAAAAGGTATTTCCATTCATTTTTTGCTCTGTTTTGTACATGTGGATATTCAAGTATTAGACGTTGTTGTACACGCGCACGTTCATGAAATTTTGCTTTTGTTTACGTCTTGCATTTTTTCAGCTGTAAAATGTTTTCCAGTTTTTTTTTTCTTAGAAATGAAATTAATTTTGTTAAGTTTTACATAGAAGTTGTTAATTTTATCAAGAAACTTCGAAGTCCGGATAAAATTGACATTTAAAATTTATGTAAACTTTTCATATAATATTATTAACGTTTTATCTTTAATATCATTTTAATACTTTTAATATTGAGCACTATATATATATATATATATATATATATATATATATATATATATATATGTATGAAATCTGGTGTTTCTTAAAGCTTAAATCATATATATATATATATATATATATATATATATATATATATATATATATATATATATATATATATATATATTGTCCTGCTAACTGGTATAACGATGTATGCCAAACTTACCAAAGGTATTTACAGGTACCTGAATATTATGAACTCAATTGGAATTGGAATTAAACTCAATTGAATTCCAATTACGGGGCCATTATCCATTACAACACCAACCTCACAGCACTTAAGTCCTGACAAGGCTCGACATGGCTTAATTTCCCTCTGAAAGTTCTCCTCAAGGACACATTGCACAGTGGATAAAGGCGTTGGTTAGATCAAGTGACAGGACCCAAAGAGTGTGAGTTCAATACCTGGTTAAGGCAGTGGAGAACTTTCAGAGGGAAATTAACACGAGATAACTGATATCTGACATCCATTAATCATCGAGCGTGGAACTAGAATAGTCTACCCCAGTGAGCGAAATAAAGGGTTAAGTTTGACATTCCAACCACCTGAAGAAGGCCAGAGCGTACAACGGCCGAAACGTTCTAATAAATATGGCTACAAAGATTAGGACAATAGTTCGAATAATGTAAATAATATATATATATATATATATATATATTCAGTGATGGCCGTTAGCATATCATGTGCGGGTAATTGATCAGAATTAAATATTTCATTACATTTCGATATTTTTATAAACTTCTGTTTAGAAGTGATCCATGCAACATGCGTTTTCAAAAAGGCATAGACTGTAACTTTCATGTGGTAAGAAAATCTATCAGAATTGACTATTTCATTACAATTCGATTTTTTTATAAACTCCGTCTCAGCTCCCCCAGAATAATAGATTATTGTTTTCTCAGTTTAGCCAGGTTTTGATAGAGGCGACAGGTTTTCTTAGTACAGGAAACACTGTCTTCCGTTAAATATGATTATAAAAGACATTCCCTTCATATTTATTCATAATCCTTTCTAGACAATAATTGGCAATATACTTTGTCCTTAACGACAAATAAAATCTGGCTAACTTATTGATAAAGGATAAAGTAAAAAGACACCCGTATCAAGTAGGGTAGCGGGAAAAGCCATTTTAATTGGTTGACGATGATTGACGTAAGTCAATAATAACGGTCGGACTCCTAGCCATGTTTGAATTTTCTTTTTTTACAATGTCGACGTGCGTAGCATGACACTTTCAAGAGGCGACATGACTCGTCCTGAGTCAGGTTGGGGTTGCTGTTTTGAGCTGATATAATACAAAACCCCAAATCGGCGATGGGGACAGTGCATTACTGAAGACCACTCTTGATGCATCTAAAATTTGTTAGGCAACTATTTACGTTACGTTACATAGTAGCATCACGTTCAAATCATTGGCAAGGTTAGGATATTTCGACAGTTTGTCACGTATTCGAATGCTGGTGAATATCCCGGGCTGTTAAGTGTGTTCTTCAATTCCGGTGATGAAAATGTGTTGATTTAAATTACTTGTAAGAAACAAACGTTATATTTTCGCTGAAAAACCATAAATTTTCAAATGTTTGAACAATTTTGGTTAAACTGATATATTATTCAACTAGATATTATGTAAGCGTGAAATGAAAGAGTGATCTGGTGACAGTAGAATATGCGGACTGCATTCATCCTAGAAGGGTAAGATCTCTTCAAAAGACACCAACTTCGAGGAAGAGGCTTTCATATTCGTGTACATGTATGGCTTATTTTTTCTCTCGAGTATAAACACAACATATATCTGTCTATAAACTGAAGTATAAATCCCACATCTATCGACTATCGTTTCAAGTATAAATATGACATTTGAACTCTTGTATTACATATACCACTATATGCCTAGGGACTCATATATAAAATTGTGGCATTGACTCAAGTATAAACACAAAATATGGATTCAAGAATAAATAAGACTTATGTGTACCTATAGACACAACCAATAATCTCCCCTCTACCTACTTATGAACGCAAGTATTAATATGACCGATCGAATAAAGTATAAACAGGGAATACTGGAGTCGGGTATATGTCAAGTTTAAGAACAACATCTATCTGTATATAAACTCAATTAAAAAAAAAAAAAAACGCCTATTAACGCAATAACGTCATTTACCTATCTAGGGATTCAGGTATGAATATGACCAATAGAAATAAGTATAAACGCCACATCTATGTACGTATAAATTCTATTATAAACACTATATATGAAAGTAATAAACGTTTTCTTCCTTCATATGGATTCAAATAAAAACATAAAATATAGATACAAGTATAAACAGCACATGGCGTATTGACTCATGTATAAATATAATCTATCGACTCAAGTATAAAATCGAACAATGAAGATATGCATAAACATGGCAGTTGTCTACATATAAATTCTATTATAAATAAGATCCAAGAAGAAATTACACGCCCTCTAACTTCTTATGCATTCAAGTATAAATAAGATCTATAGACATAAGTATAAATGCAATCTATTGAAGCATGTATCAACGTGACATCTGTTTACGTATATATTAATTAAATTCTTTCTTTTAGAGTACATATATTCAACTTGAAATAAAAAGGGTTGATATGTCTTGAAATTAATCAATATAATCTAACAGAAATAAAACTACACATATTCATAATTATACTTAATATAAGCCTAAAATAATCGGCTTAAAGAATCTTAAATCACTGTTTATATTTTCATTTTTTTTATTTATGTGCTATTTTATAATATATTTTGTTTACTTAACGTTTTATATTTTTATGAAATTGATAATTGGTCTGGAGCTTCTAAAACACGTAATGTAATATATAATGTTTATATACGTACATTAGATATGTTTCAAAAGTTGACATAACCGGAGTGATAGTGAGGACAAGAACCTACTGTCTATAAAAGGCTAGCGGCCATGCGTCTCAGAACGAATGGACCAAGACGGAAATCTGGAGCCTCATAAAGAACTGGTTCGGTTAGATGGAGCTCGATAGCCTAGGAACGCAGTCCATCTAGTGGAAGGAAAAAAAAAGAAACTGATTTTAAACCTCCGCTGCTTTGCGGCATTGTCCAATCACGGAAAACGTCTATGGCAATTAATCCAGGCAGAAAACCCAGAGTGGAGCCCCAAAATAGCTTGGTTTCACAAGTCAAGCAAATATAATTCCGTGTAATCTTTGGATAGTTCTGGTACGGCTGCGATAGTTGTGGGGGTATTTAGTCTGGGTAAGTTTTGAACAGACAGAACGCTATCATTATGTCTCACTAGATAAAACGAATACCTGCTACTTCATGTAATCAGAAACAAACTTTAACCCTTTGATCCCTGCGTTCTTGAACAATTTTTACTCTTCTGTCTGAGCTCTCGAGTCAACATTCGCAAATAATTGTTATATAATGTTTCACGGTAAATATAAAAATATTTACAAGTGTTTATCCAGCGTTCAACCGGTTGCTGGGCATTAAGTCATTTTTCTCTACCACTTTTCAACCGGTGGCTGGGCATTACGCCATTTTTCTCTGCCACCAGCAAAGTGGTGGCCAGGTCTTAAAGGGTTAAACCTATCATCGTAAAACAATAGGATTTTCTTCCACAAGTATATGCGTAATCATAACGTACTCAGTGGTTATCAAAATCTAATTTATCATGGCACCACTACTGCTGTGATTTCAATCCTGACCGCTTTCTCCACTCATAGCTTTTTCGCGTAATAAATGCTTATAAGCCTGAATCATTTTTGACGACGTTTTTTTGAGGCTTCCTCTTTTTTAATTTCTATATCACGAGGCCTTGGAACTTACAAAGCTGCAACGAAAACTGAAATGGTACATAGAAGAATATGCTCTTTGCAGAAACATTTCATTTAACTGAGTCAGTGATGCTTAGATAACAATTTATATGTAAAGGCACGCGCGGATATATATGTATTCTTCCACATCAAGAAGTTCCAAAGGAATCATAGATTGTGATATGTCAGCTACTAATATTGCATTAACTATGATATAAAATTCTCTGTGAAGCCTGAAAACTGTCACGCTCACTGAATCTTCTTAACATTAACATTCGGTGTATGGGATTTATGAAGAAGCGTTGGATTGAGAGCATTGTTATGGAAGGTGGTTGCTAGATTTGTTCTTTAAAATGAATACGTTTTTACACCATAAGATTACGGACAGTGATATAACTACGCAAGCTTATAGACACATAGACGCAACTAGTGACCAAATGAATTACCTATGTTTCGTTTCGACACTCGAAAAGACCAAACCAAATTATAGGTATTTTTATTGATAGAATATTGGCGGGAAGAAACATACATCACATTGACAAAAAAATTACAATGAGATAAAATATGTGTGTCTGTTACGATCACGATTCTGGAAACACATTAACATTGTCTCTCCAGCCACTGGTGTGTTTTGAGAAAGATAACCTGACGGTGCCCCAAACTCTCTAGGCTGAATTCAGTTTTTATTTTTTTTTAATTTTTAGTTTCTACATCAAGTGTCGGCAACCTACGGCCCGCGAAGACATTTTGACCGGCCCGCGAGCCGGATTACCAATAACACTATTTTTAACATGAGAGACGAGGCTTTCAGATTTTTAACATGAGAGACGAGGCTTTCAGATTTTTAATGACTCTTGGTTACATTAAAAGATAACAGAAGCGAAAGGAACGATAAAGTGAAAGAGGCCAGGGAGGGACTGACATGTGAGGTAGCAGAAATCTAAAGACAGTTAAACATACGCGCGCATTATACATACATGCCTCATGAATGTGGGGATGATACCGCATGTGTACGTACGTAAGTGTATATGTTTGCAACTATTTGCACTCGTATGTATGGGTATATGTGCTTCGTTTTTGTTTGATGTGTGTGTGTGAGTATGGTTCGTTTGTGGAACAATTTTCAATAACAGTTTCAAACCTACACGTCATAATTTCATCCATTTCACTTCGGTTGATTTTTTTCACTTTTAAGTATTTTGACGTTCCTTGAGGAAAAGTAATTTTTGTTAGGTGTTTTTTTAATTTTAGATTTTCTTTTGTTTTTCTGATTTCTCAATGTTTATTTTCATTATAGTATTAAATATTTAGGTTGACAGGGGTCTGTATATGTACTTTTCCATAATTTTTCATTAATGGCCTTTGTCCGGCCCGCGACCCGACTTTTATAACACGACCCGGCCCGCCAGGGTCGAATGAGTTACCGACCCTGCTCTACATGTTACTTTTACTTTATATTTTTTTTCACACGCGTACTGAGCTCTTTTTTTACTACCAATGTTTCCTGGTCTGATTCAGCACTGACCATTAACATCATATATATATATATATATATATATATATATATATATATATATATATATATATGTTATTTTAGGATATTACATCGAAAAGCATGACATATTTTTCGATATAAAAATATTGCTCTAATTTGTATAGACTTTTAAATTAAATGGTACGAACGTAGGAATTGTAATTTATTCCTTCACAAATTAGCTGGACACACACATACACACACAAAAATATATATATATATATATATATATATATATATATATATATATATATATATATATATTTGTGTCTCTGTGTGCGCGCGTCTGTGTGTGTGTGTTTGCTTGTATTTAGGCAGCATATTTTCATTCAAACGTGATTCATTGAATAAAATATTTTGCCTATTTATTTTAACACTGATCCTTTCCTATTGTCTAATCTCTATCGTGATGTTATGAAGTAATTAATCACGAAAGGCGTCGTAGTTGTTTTTAACCCAAGTACTTTCGATCTTTTCCGATATCATCTTCCGAAGTAAATGACAAAGCCAAACGTATAGTGACTGCGATGAAATCTTTTTTCCGTTGTGATGGTGATTTTTTAAGGACATGCGCAAATGCGTTCTGTAATTATTTAAAAAATTGCAGCTATGGAATTTTTTGAAAATCATGCATTTCAATATAAGGCAGCTGAGCAGGGACTTGTAGAAATCAAAAACGACATGAATTTTTTGTTATATTCTTTTTTAATATGTTGTTGCTGTATTTGTAATAAATTTTGTTGAATGTTGGTTGATTGATTTTGATATAGAGGGTGTTTAGAATTTGAAGGTTTTATTTATTATTTTCTTAGTGTAGTATATTGGTGATGTCAATAAGTATTTTTCTGTATTGTGAAGGTGGACAGGAATTTGATTTTAAATGTTGTGCGATAGAACTTGTATCCGATAAAGGAAATGTGAGACGTCTCGATAATGTTGTCGTTGTCAAGCCAACATAGGTACTTACTTTTTGTCAGAGATACAGTCTCGCAAAGGACATTTAAATTATATCAAAATCAACCAACCAACACATTGCAGTGATAGAAGAATATAAGACCAAGAGCAAGCATTAAAAATCGGGGACACCCATAAAGAAAAGAAAATATTTTCGGATAACTGTATGTCTTTCAGTATAATAAAATGTGAGTTTAATTAAATATTAGTGAGGATATATACGCATTCAAGGTACGTCGTTTGAAAGGTTACGAGAATAACGTGGTAATTCTGTCTCGAATGGAGAAGGATACTGAGGATACTATGGGCCGAACTTGTGAGCAACGACGAGGTTTTGAAAAGAATGAAAAGAAAAAGGAAGCCTAACATCAGGAAATCTGATACTCACAGGACAGATAGAGGGGAAGAGAGACAGAAAAAAGCAGCGCCTAACGTACTTAATGGGCTTGCACAAATGGCTGGCGGAACAGGATTTGAGAGTAATAACAAAAAGACACAACTTCTTAAGGAGCTATAAGGGATAGGAAGATGTGGATGACCATGATCGGCTCGTTCTGATGAGACACGTCACATAAAAGAATAAGACGGATATCTTATCAAAGCCTTGGGGTTCATCACACCAAGTAGGATAACTGACTGCACGTGAGAATACCACTCCAGTTATTTCTACTAGGGCGGATAGCTGATCCCTATTGCAGACGCTTTCTCAGGCGCATTTGTATTTATTCAACACCCACAGAGCCCACGTGTGATTTATACTGCCACTATGCCTAGCAGAGCTGTGAAAGGGTGTGTTATTTAGTGTGATCAACAATTTGAACAAAGCCTGCAAGCTCAAGTCCTCGGTCACGATGAATTCTGACTTCGTACTAGCAGAGCTACCGACGGCACCCAAGGGTTCCGCCTACAGAATTGCACTCACAAGTCTTGGGTCAATAAATTGCATGGTTTTCACACATTTTCCCAAGGTGCCCCACGCTGGGATCGACCCCTCCAGTACGATGACAGGCTGACTTCCTGACAAATCGACTATGGCGGGATTCTAACCCGGGTCCCATAGTCTGAATGCGAACGTTTTAACCAGTCGGCCACGTTCCCATTGTATTACGTAAACGTTGGTCAAACCAAAAATCTATTATCATATGTAATCTCTATCTATAACAGGCAGGATGTGTGTGTGTGTGTGTGTGTGTGTGTTTGTGTGTGTGTGTGTGTGTGTGTGTAACGAATGCACGGCCGCAACTTTCGACGGATTTGCACCAAAATTTACATGCACATGCTCCAAGTAAGCGAGAAGGCCAAGACCGACTTTGCATTTACCAACTTCCATCGATAGTGGAAATAATCGATTTTTTCATGCCTCTACGGCAGTTTTCATGTAGTTTGCGGCCATTTTGTACTGGCCAGAGTGAGAGCCGAGAGCTGGCTGACACGAATAGGCATGAAGATTCTATTGGCCAGCGTGAGAGCCAACAGCTGACTAACACGAATGTTAACTAGTATGCTAGCATGTAAAAAAAAATCGATAGCTGCATTCGTCACAAGTGATCACGCTTAGAATTCAAGCTGCCACGCATGTGGCTCTCTAATAAAAGTATTAAGAAATAGAAATCGTCTGTTCATTAATACTATCAATGCAGTAGAGTTAGCTTCCATTGACGACACGAAAGGCAAAAGATTCTTTATCGGAAAGCAACAAATAGTATATATTTATTTGCTGTATATTAGTAATATTATGGGGAAATATATTCGTGATATCATGGATATTCTAAATATCAAATTTGTAGATCACTGATGCTGACCTTGATTCAAGCGAAGAGCGAGATAAAAATCTAGTTTCAAATACAATCAATCTCACTGAGAAAGCAAAAGTCATCGTCGAAAAATAATTAGGCGGCCATGATACATTCGAATAAGTCTTTAAATTCGTTTTTGTTGTTTTTTATTTTTTGTTTTTGAGCACACTGAGAGAGAATTCGGACCTCCATAAATCCGTGGAACAACGAACCGAACCTTGATCGCTTGTCTACTCACTCTCTTTCCTTCTGGCCTTTGAACTTTGTTATCGTCATCATTTTACCAGGCTCGCAATTCTACTACAGCCGCTACTGTATCCGCCGTCTCAGTATAGCGTCATATTTCCTCTTCAGTAGTCGACCTACAATCAACAAAACACTGACTGACTCAATCCGCCGTTAGCATCCTAAATATATTGAAAACTTTTTCCTTTGTCTTGTCAAAACTAATTATAAGTGCCCATCAGTCAAAAACATCTACTTTAATCTTTTTCGAAATAGCTGCCCGCCAACCAATGACAGACGTATTCGATTCTGAACCCAGAGTAAGGTCAAAATTAAACCCGATGACTTAAAAATATTTAGGTTTGTATTTTATGTAACGTATTCAATCAAGATATTGGCGATGATGGCTCTCCAAAAGTTTCCCACGCTTGTTGCTCTTAGCAAGTTTTGACACTTTTACAAACCCACTTTTCAGTGTATATGAATGTACTATTATTTAAAGTTGTAACTTTAGATTTAATCGGTAATTCAAATAGAATCAACGCCAAAGAATGTCACATAATAATTCTGCTGGGTACTACGTAGGTTAATTAATTAGTCAATTAGTCACTAATTGATTTTATCCTGTCATTAGCTGAGATAAATAATGGACAACTCAAATTAGATTGATATCAAAGACGTAAAAACATATGACAGAGACACTGATGAGTAAAAGAAAACATACTTTATATAGATAAGGCGCAGTGTATGTGTTCGTCCTTTTTTCGATCTTGGCGAATCACAAACAACATAACAGGTGGTAACTGCTGTAGTGATTAAAAATTAAATGAATAACTTATTTAAAATTTAAGTTAAATATCGGACAGGGTTTAAAACAATTCTTTATTAAAGGTTTAACTTTAATTTCACTTTTCTTTGCAAATGTTATAGTGTAATTAAGCCGTAATTAAAACTTAAGTTTCGCACTGTACGTTGCTCATATCTGTTTTCTCTTTCTTGCACGCGTACAGTGACGTATTCCTAATATTACATAGTTTGGATTCCCTAATGACTTTTATAGCGACTTTATGTGAAAGGATCATAAAGAATGGTAAGTTTTAAAAGAAAATAAAAGTCGCGCACAAAATAAATGTTAACTAACTACAGAGATCGTTTGTGTATAGGAAGAAAGATTTTGCCGAAATAAGGAAGAAAAATAAAAAAAAATTTCTAAATTCTGATGAATTTTACGTATATAGAAAGGCCGAATAGCTAGGCTAAGCTATGCCCGAAGTGCGTTTTCTATGCTAAAAAAGAACGGAAACAAGTAAGCAGGAAAGAAAGAGAGAAAGAAAGAAAGAAAGTGACGACGATAAACACTCATGCGTTTAATTCTGCTTCAGTGAAATAGGAAATTGTCAGTTTTAAATATTTTCATTTATACCTGCTATTTAAAATGGTGACTTGAATTTATATTTATCATTGTTACTTTAAAAGATGTTTAAAACGGATGAGCTCATATATTTATTTATTGATCGATAGGTTTGTTTTTTACGGATTATCAACCCCTTTCAGATTATTAATATATTTTCAGACTGCAAGAATTTTTTAGATCAAAATTATTTAGTGATACATATCTTAGTGATTAACTCATCGCTGATGTGGAGGAGAGATGGATTCAGACCGCGCGCAAGGGTACTTTCTCGTAAGTGAATATAACAAACCCAACAAGAATTGGAACTCGGCTTTCTGATTAACAATTCCCAGCCGTTCTGCATTACACCACCCACACATTTAAGCTTAGAGCATTTGCTATTACCAAGCTGTCACAGGATCTGAAAAGGCTTGACATTGATGAACTCCGGTGATCGTACGGGAAGCAGTTTTCAATGGGAAGCCGCCGTAATCACCTTAAATATTTACCGCTGCACCAGTTGTGTAACTATCAAAGATCTTATTTAATACTTCCTTTATGGATTGTGATACACCATGGTTTGCATGTATATATTATAATAGAAGGGGAATTTTGCTGCATAAGATAGCAGTAACTTTGTAGAATATAGGTTTGATTTTAAGAGGAGGAAGTACAGGATATTTATAAATATTTTATATAATAATGTCGATTGCACCATTAATGGTACAAATAAAAACAAACATTTTCAACGTCAAGTGATGCTAGGATATGACTGCTTGGCTGAGTAGAATCCCAAATCTAAATAAATGTCTTAACGTATTTTATACTGTATTCGTTGTGTAAACAGATTGATATCTGGGTTGTTCGCCGTGGTATAATAGAAAGATAGTCTTGTTAGGTCAGTTACGACACAGTAGTGCGTTCGATCCTTCCGGTGTGCTCCACACGTTCTGTTTTGTGCCACATTTAAATTACGCTTAGGGAATCATTTTGGGTACGTCGACTCTGCAATTGTTAGCAAGCTTATCGTGCTAAATCAATTAGAGTAGTGAGTTCGATTCTCACTGGGTGATCCAAACTTTTGGCCTTGTCACATCTACGTTATGCTTAGTAAATTACTAAATTGAGTGATAGTTATTGATTTAATATAGGAATTTTATACATGGATAACATTGGCGCAGTCATAGGTTACTTCTAGGATCTACTTCCACAATTTAGATCATTTGTAAACATCTGCGCCGATGATATGAATATAGAGTGGGGTATGATAAGTTTTTAGTCATCCTTGATTA
Source organism: Acanthosepion pharaonis (assembly GCA_903632075.3). Classification (NCBI taxonomy): domain Eukaryota; kingdom Metazoa; phylum Mollusca; class Cephalopoda; order Sepiida; family Sepiidae; genus Acanthosepion; species Acanthosepion pharaonis. Next base: position 15,811 of record CAHIKZ030002888.1, read on the forward strand.
CAGCAATTTTGTCTTATCTCTACTTTCTTTCAGACAATTCCGTGTTAGTATCAAGCTACTCTTTGAACAATAGTTGATTTATATTTTGCAATGAAAGTTCGTGGAAGTAAGGATATTAGTGAATTTCAACAAGGGCAAATTAAAGGGTGTCATCAGTGTGGCAAGTCAGATAGAGAAATTGCTAGGTTTTTCCAGGTTAATCATCAAACGGTTAATAATATTGTCAAGAAATTTAATGAAGAAGGCCATTGTCGTGTGGAACAACGTTCAGGAAGATAAAGCATTGTGTCTGAGCCAACGAAAAGGGTCACTGAATAGGGAAGTCATCAGAAACCGTCAACAGAGCGGCACAGATGTCGCCAACAGCATTGAAATGTCGTCATATTCGGTGAGAAAGTCTCTGAAAGAGCTAGACTATCAAAGAAGAGTTGCAAGAAAAATGCCTTTGATTTCAGAGGTTAACAGGAACAGGCGTATGGACTGAGCGAAAGAATCCGAGAGCAAAGATTATGACATTTGGCAGTCTGTAATTTGGTCAGATGAAAATAAATTCTGCCAATATTCTAATTCGAGATTGGTTTATGTTTGGAGAAATCAGAATGAGACTTGGAACACTGAATGCCTGCAGGCGACCGTGAAACATGGAGGATTGAAGTAATGGTGTGACGCTGTCTGGTTTGGAGGGTAACTTTAGCTGATTTTTGTTGACGAGCGGTTGAATGGTCCAAAATACTGTGAAATATTAGTATAAGGACTACTCTCATTATTTGAAACCAATCAGATTGACAAGAATGTCTACCTTTTTCAAGAAGATGTAGCGCCATGTCATACAAGCAAAGTAGAAGGAATCGCAAGGAACCAAGTCACTGCCATGTATAGACCAAAATCTTGACATGAATCCAATAGAGTACGTTTGGGAGCATCTTGACCGAAGACTTCGAGAGCATGCAACCAACATCACCTCAGTGGCAACCCTTAAAGTTACATTGCTAAAGAAGTTGCAAAATATGGATCAGACGACTGTTGGTAACTTGATCAAATCCATGAAAAATACAGAGCAATGAAATTAGCAAATGGAGGACCTACTCCATACTAGTTTCAAATAGTTTGTTTATGTTGAATAGAGATTACGTAATGATATTTAGAAATCTGATGTTGTTTATTTCTCCTGACTAAAACCTTTTCTTCGGCCACATTATACGGGCGCAACTCTAAAACTCTTGATGGACAGAGATTAGCAACAGACATCTCTTCCGATCTAACACACCCCACCCAGTTGGATAAAAAACTGTCTGGTGGCATTCAATGCCTCAAAAACCAAACTACTTACATTCCATTATCACTGATCGGATGCAGTCAAGATGAAGTGATGTCCCCTAGGGGAGGCACTGGGACTTTAAAGAATATTGGGCGTCAAACTCGCACCTGACCTCAAGATGAACTCGTATATACGATCCATTGCTAAGGAAGCAGGTAAAACATCGAATTCCTGTATTGCTCTAGTAATTACACGAGTCTTCATGTTATTCTTTACCATTGCAAGAGCCAGATCGAACCAAAAATGGAGTACTGTTGTCTTATTTGGGCGGGAGCTGCAGGGACCTCGATCTTTGAGCCCTTGTGCCTGAGGAATTATTCTCCATCTTTCAACCTCTCCCTCACAGGCGATACATAGTGAATTTCTCGTTGCTCTGTCGCTAATCCAACGGAAAGTGCTCGGGTGATCTACATTCCCTTGTTCTGCCAGTCTAAACATTCACGGCAAGGAAACGCCATGCCACATACATTTTAGCAAACCACCCATAACCCCACTAATTCCATCGGTGGGATATAAGTTCCACTCAAACAACTTCTTCCCACAAACCTGTTCAAGGATAGGGTTAACCGTTGTCTCCTTCTCTTCTCTGCACATATTGCATCCTAAAGTAACCGTCTACCTCGAATTGCCCCTGGCCTTGTAAAGGGTAAACCTTACTGTAAAAGCAGCCCCAAAAACATCAGAAGTAAGAATTTTTAATTCAAATACAAAACCCTCTACATACATCCGGTACATTGGTGACATAGTCCTTCTCACTGAAGGTCTGGATCACAGAAAAGTAATTAAATTAAACGTTTGAAAGCAATTCCGTAATGAATCTTTTTCATGCAAAGTCAGCGTTAGTAAACCTAATCATTTTTTTATTGAACGACAATATATGAAGCTAACCGCTATTAACTCCTCTCTCTTTAACTATCAAAGCAAATTCAATTACAGATACAGAAAACGTGGCATACAATCCTTGGTAAGCATGTTAAATTAGTCTGTTCTCCCATAAAATATTCCACAATGAATTATCCAAAATTATAATAAATGCATGGTCATTATGGCTTTAATCTAGAATAAGAAAATACATTTAAGCAAATCTTTGGTGTAGTCATGAGATCACCCTAGGATCTCATCAGTCTATTTCTGGCAAATATAATGACATTATCGATGAATTGCTGTTTACGAAAGAAAAATAAGATGGACATGGGTAATAAGTCCGATTTTAATCAAAACGAAAACAAAATAAGTTTAATTATCACTATTTACATTAGTCGGACTATCGTCCTCATCTTTGTCGCCATATTTATTACAACTTTTCGGCCGTTGTACGCTCCGGCCTTCTTCAGGTGGTTGGAATGTCGTACTGAACCCTTTATTTCGCTCACTGGGCTAGACTGTTCTAGTTCCCCGTACCATGTTTAATGGATGTCAGTTATCAGTTATCTCCTGTTAATTCCCCTCTCCAAGTTCTCCACTGCCTTAAAAGGGTATCGAACTCACACTCTTTGGGTCCTGTCACTGGATCTAACCGACGCCTTTAACCACTGTGCCATGTGTTCCTTGACGTGGAACTAGAACAGTCAACCCCACTATGCGAAATAAAGGGTTCAGTTAGACATTCCAACCACCTGAAGAAGGCGGGAGCGTAAAAAAAATATTTACAAGTTACACTATTTACATTAGTCGGACTATCGTCCTCATGTTTGTCGCCATATTTATTACAACGTTTCGGCCGTTGTATGCTCCGGCCTTCTTCAGGTGGTTGGAATGTTGAACTGAACCCTTTATTTCGCTCACCGTGGTAGACTGTTCTAGTTCCACGTTTTTAATGGATGTCAGTTATCAAGGACACATGTCACAGTGGATAAAGGCGTTGGTTAGATCCGGTAACATGACTCAAAGTTTTCGAGTTCAATACCCGGTTAAGGCAGTGGAGAACTTGAAGAGGGGGATGATGACATCCATTAAAAACATGGCACGTGGAACTAGAACAGTCTACCCAGTGAGCGAAATAATGGGTTCAGTTCGACATTCCAACCACCTGAATAAGTACAACGGCCGAAACGTTGTAATAAATATGGCGACAAAGATGAGGACAATAGTCCGAATAATGTAAATAGTGTACATAATACCTCATCTCAAAAATATAGACAGATACTGAAAGGCCGAAACGTTGTAATAAATATGGCGACAAAGATGAGGACAATAGTCCGAATAATGTAAATAGTGTAGATAATACCTCATCTCAGAAATATAGACAAGTATTTTTTTAACAGATAAATATCCGTCAGTACTATGCTAATTCCAGTGATAGAAAAGGAATATTTGTCTATATTTTTGAGATGAGGTATTGTAATTATTTACATTGTTCGGACTGTTCGTCTCATCTTTATTGCCATATGTATAACATTTCAGCTGTTGTACGCGACGGCCATCTTCAAGTTTTTGGAATTTCGAAACCTTTATTTCGTCCACCTCGGTAGATTGTTCTATTTCCACGTATCATGCCTCTTCGGTATGCATCAGTTAACTCCCTTTAACTCAACTCTACGAGTTTTTGTTCACCTCTACAGTAGCCAGGTAATAAATTCACAACTCTTTGGGTGAAGTTACTGGATCCAACCAACGGTTTATCCAGTGGGTCATGTGTCCCGAAGAAGGCCGAAGCGTACAACGGCCAAAATGTCGGGAATATGGCATTAAAAATGAAGACAACAGTTCGAAAAATGTGAATAATGTAAATAAGAAAAAGAATAAAAAATTTTAGAGACACGTCAAATCCAAATTTTGTTAGTCTGTTTGTTTGCTTGCTTCTTTCTTTTTCTTTGTTTGTTTGTTTGTTTCTTTCTTCCTTTGTTTTTTGTTTCTTTCATTGTTTTTTGTTTGTTTCTTGATTTCTTTCTTTGTTTCTTTCTTTGTATAACGGCAGATCAGAAACTTGTGTCTTGTAATACCGAAATGTTATTTTCTTCGCTGTTTTAGTAATTATTTTTATTTACAAAAAATTATTTCTAGTAATGATTTTATTTTACAAAAAAATGTTGTTAGTATTTAAAAAAAAATTCTTGCTGGTATTTTTTTTACAATGAAAATGTATTTTTATACTTTCATTTTTTTATCCCTGTTTAGAGTTCACTATCTGCCCTTAGATGGGACCGTAACATGTCCTACCACTTGAAAACAACATTAATTAAGAGCTCTTTCCACATTCCTTAAATAATTCCCATCAGAGGTCTTGCTGCTAGATGCAGTTTGTCGTCATACCCAAGGACGGAAATTCAGTGTAGGGAAATGATTATCAATAAAATTGTATTTTAATCTAGTTTGTTGTGGAATCAGGGATGAAATCCGGTACCAATAAATAACAAACTCCAGGAATGAATATATGAAAATAATGTATTAACGTAATAATACAAACTGGTAAAGCAGGTTAGTAGTTCCAGGAATACGGGTTAGTAGCAAAATATTTATACAGTCTTTGGTATTGAAGTATCGCTGTATGATTTCTTACTGAGTCTACGTGCTCGCTCACTGTGACTCTTGCTGGCTACGTTCGTTCTGTCTGTTGCCTTACTCTCACTCTTCTGGTTACCTACAACCTTTCACTCCCCTCTCCTGCTCCTCTCGGGTCTTCACGTAGCAGTAGTATATGTATATACTGGGTGAGTCCATTTGTGTAAAAAGGGGAGGACCCCTCAACGTCGTTCTATCCTTTTTAAAATGAATTTGAAGAATAAGGTCGATTTAGTTGCGTGATGCAATAATCTAAAACACCAAGACCCTATCTTACACCCCTTCATTTTAAACTCTTCACTAGAAGCAGCATAAAGACTTATTGTCTATATTCCGTCCTTAACGACATGTTAGTGAAAATGCATAATGGTATACGAAATTATTAAAAAAAAAAAAGTTTTCATTATTTATAAGTTTTCATCGGAGAGTAAAATAGTCAATTTGTATCTTGAGAAACTAACCAACAGTCTTAATAGGAAGTCTTTGTTAATTCCTTTGAAAAAGAAATGCACTTTTGTAGGGAGGATTGCTGCCAAAATATATGACAGGCAATTTATATTGTTTAATATATCATATGATTAGTTAGAAATAGGGCTCAGTGTCAGAAACAGAGATTTGTAGATATAGAAAAAGGCTGGCTTTTGTAAATCGCTTGATTTGTGAAATCGACTGCCAGCATGCAGTTTTGATTCATATGCCCATCTCTCTCTCTCTCTCTATATATATATATATATATATATATATATATATATATATGATGAAATATAGTTTTACTTTATGATTAAAGTAGTCAATATCCAGGATAGAGCGTATGTAAATTTAAAAGTGTATATTAAAGTGAACACTCAGAATCGACTTGATGGATGTTTACATTTTAGTCAAGAAGGAGGCTGCTTGAGTGTGTTGAGTGTTAATTATATATATATATATATATATATATATATATATATTTAATATCATATATATATATATATATATATATATATATATATATATATATATATATGTATATGTGAATGTGAGTGTGCGTGTGTGTGTGTGTGTGTGTGTATAGAATAAATTGATATATTTATGGGTAAATGTACTCATTATCAGGGGTGGAGAGTATGCAACTATAAATATAAAAGTATACAGCAGCGATATTATGAACGTAATTTTCAGGGTATATATATATATATATATATATATATATATATATATATATATATATATATATATATTTGTTTGTGTGTGTGTTTTTGTGTGATCTTTGAGTGCTTTCGTAAATCTATATTGTTTATATATATGTTTGCTTAAATAATTTCTGAGGAGGCTCCAATAAGGCTTCCCAGAATTGATTTTTCGCAGCTCTGGATTTTATCTGTTTGGCAATATCAACATCCGAATTTGCTTTTGCATCCCCCCCTACACACACCTACCAAGAATAAAATGCGATTGTTGCAACGTTCTTCCTCAGAATTATACACCAGAGAATTTGCGTGTTTCATATCTTTCTGTTATTTTCACAATTACAAAAAGCACATGAAGTTATGTAGGGAAAGCAAATTAAATGTAAACGAACCCGAATGTTGTTGCTTGCAGAAAATCAACATTCTTTCGGTTCCAAAACAGAATCATGATTTCATCCCCGAGCGGGTTTTTTTCTTAATCTTCGAGCAGGTGCTAAAACGTTCTTGAGCCACCTCTTAAAATCTGATAATATGTCCAACTATGAGATCTTTTATTCTAGAAACTTATTTTGTACACAAACCTTTAAATTTAGAGTACAAGTCGGCATAAGCTAGGAAATATATTATATCCATAAATTGCTGTGTATGATTCAATCTGGGATACACGTCGATCTCATTATTTTTAGCTCAAAATTCTCATTTATGTCTATACCTACCGTGTAGGCCAAAACCCTAAACACAAGGTAATATATCACTGGCCCAAATCATAGGCACTCCGGTAAATTAAGTTAGGCTACAACATAAAATAACTTGAGTCAAAACTACATAAGATCAAACCACTTACCTGTGTATTGAGACACTAACAGTAACACCCATAGTATATGTTTTAATAATAAACAGCATACAACACACATCGTTATAACTTACCGAACATTTAATTTATTTCAGGTCTACTGATAAACACATTAAAGTCAATTCCCTTAAAATATTAATACCGTACATTATATAGAACACCAGGTATTTTTTTTTATAGCACAGCTACGTATCGTATGTTATTGTAAAATCATTCATCTGGCATTTGCATCAGTGTATGGTAACGAGGTAAAGTGCGTAGAGTGGATCCGCTTCACAGATTAAACTTGAAGTTATAACGTTCTCGCACACTTCCTTTGGTTATAACAGTGTGTAAAGTGTGGTCGTTGCAATGCACTACAGATTTTCAATCACTAATCATGGGTTGTGCCGGTAACAAACATATTCCGAAGAACTCACCCCTAGTAATTTTTTTCCCTTTCATTACTCAAATCCAACTTGAAAAGAACAATATTTCAATTAAATCCAAGAGAAGGCACTTGTTAGCTATCCTGCGAAGGAATGCTACCATCAGTGAAAAGGATACTGGATAAAATGTGCGTGGGTGTATGTGTGTGCGTGTAAAATTTCAGATGTAAATAAAAACATACATGTAAAAAGGCAATATGGAAAAAAGGATTACTTAACCGAAGTGTTTCAACCTCTAAGGGATTTCATCAGGGCAATCGTATGAATTTATTTGCAACAATTATTATAAACAAAAGCAAAAATGCTTTTACTTTTTCAAAATTTTTAAATTTAAGAAACATAAATATTCATCATCCTAGCTGAAAAGCCTTGCTAAATTATGTAACTCATTTAACTTTAAAGAGAAAATCCTTACAATTGTGCATCAGAGGACGGAATGCATTGGCTAAGATAAGTTTTCTTTTTACCTTTTTTTGATATATATATATATATATATAATGCACAATTCTCTCAGAACGTATTAAAATATAATTAAATGAAAAAACAGTGATTATAGAAATGTTTTAAATATGAATAAACAGGAAACAGAACAATTTCGTTCATTGAAATATATATATATATATATATATATATATATATATATACATGGATTCATAAAAAGAATAATAATTATGATGATACTAATAATTATATATATATATATATATATATATATATATATATATATATATACCCAAGTATAAGTTCCAATAACCAAAGAATACTATTCTTAAAAGAGTGCTCAATACAGAGTAGAGCAAATAGAATTATTATTTCGAAAATTATAACATAAATATGTTATAAAATCACTACAAAAATAGCCATTTTGTTTCAACACATCTGCTGTCTTATCAAGTGATGGTGTTGAATGTAGAATAAAGGGTTTTAAAGGTTCAAATCAATCAAACACTTCTCGCTAAGGGGAAGCGCTGTTACATAAGCTGGAATGACCAATCAAAATACAAGTATATGAGAATTCAAATAACTTGACAACGGACTTTAAGGTTAAAATAATTAATGCTTTAATGTTAGGGTCATACTAAAATAGAATTTATTCTAACTAATAAATATATTTTACTATAAAATTGTTATTATCCGGTTCCTTGTACCACGGTGATAGTCCAAGGTAGAACCAATAAAGAAGAACTCGAACACGGATATGGAATAACACAGATATATTACAAACAGGAATATATACAGAGAAGTAGAAAGTGTTAGTAAGAACAATAAGGTTTAGTAGTCTGAACGCAACTCTGTTTCGGACTGCATCTGACTCGACTGACTGACTTGCTCGCTCTTACTGACAGACAGACTCCTGACGAAATTTTCTCCAGACTTCAGACTGAAGTATTTAGTCACCCTTCCAGGAGGGCATCACGTGGCACAAGGTCGGTTTAACGTGGGATCTCCGAGCCCGTGGGATCTCCGAGCCCGTGGGCTCGGCCAAAAATATGCTCTTTGTACCCGTATAAACGGGTTCAGGGTCGGTTTACCTCCCCGAAAGAGACTCCGCCCTTCGGCGTAGCCTCGTTTGTGTTCCTCCCCACCCGAAGGCAGAGAGTTTAACCAATCAGCCGGTCGCCCGACTTCGAACTGAACGATATTCAATCACCCTCCCACGAGGGCGTCATGTGGCACAAGGCATTTTTAATGTGGGATTTCCGAGCTCGTGGGCCCGGCCAAAAATATGCCCATTGAACTCATATAAACTCTCTGCTTCCTCTTGAGGCGCAGTATTTATTGTGTATGGAATAGTACATTATGTTATTATGGGTAAGGTACCATAACAAAAATTCAAAATTACCAATTTTAAATTTAATCTGTATAATGTTCAAAAAATTATAAAATTATTTAAAGAAGAAACTGAGGAACAATACATATGTTTTGTCATTTATTTTGATATTATTGAAAGAACAAATATTAAGTTAGAATAAAAAATTAGAATTTGGAAAATTTAGTTAGAATAAACGTTAAAATCTAATGTTGCTCTAAGCTTCGTTACAACTTAGATGCATTTGAAGTAAAGATATGAGCAAGGGAGGGTGAGATCTTGCAAAAGACAATACATACACAATCAGATTATAATACACAAACACATTTAGATATATAAACACGCAAAAAGCGACGAAACAGGAAATAGGTGTTCACGACCCTTAAAAAAAACGAATATAATCGATACACACATACACTGATAAAGACACGCACATATACACACCAAGAAATATTTAAATTTGAACGTGTTAGTAAACGAATTCAAACATACTATTAAAAAATAACTTATATGTGAAAAGATATATAGATAAAAATGGTTGAATACATAATATATATATATATATATATATATATATATATATATATATATATATATATGTATGTGTGTATGTATATATTTTGTGTATGTGTATATATGTATGTATGAACGGAAGTTGTTATAGTAGTTCCAACGAGCGAAAAGTGTGTATATTAAAAAGAAGAGAGAAACCGCAAACGTTTTTGCTTGTAATGTGGATATTTAAAAAAAAAATTATGCTTTATTTTCCATAATTTTGCTACACATGTTTCCGGTCTCGCGACCGTCATCAGCCAAATGATGGAGAGTTCCACATATTATTAAAAATATCTTTTTTTTCTTCCATGTGTTTTGATGTTAAATGTTCTCGCTATAAAACATTCTCTTTTTTGTGTGTTAATGGCCCAAATGTCTTTCTTGAACTGGCAGTGAAACGTTCTGCGAGAAGGGTTATAAAACAATAAAAAGATTGTTCCGAGAAATGGTGGAGTATTTATCGGCATTCTTACCTTTTAATGACACCTGTGTGTTCTTAGATCGATTAGCATTTTCGTGTGTTTTTGTCAGCATGCGTGTATATATGTGCATATCCCCTCTCCATACATACACACTGTTTCACTACGAGGAATCAGTGAACACATCTGTACACACACACACATATACACACCCACAAACACACCCACATACCGTCCCATTACAAGGAATCACTACATACACACCCACACGTACATATATATATATATATATATACTTCCCAAGTTACACACACACACACACATACAAAGATATACATGTACACACATAAACACATACTTCCTAAGTTGTGTGGGGTTTGTGTCATTGCTTGTGAGTAGTTCTGATTTTTTTCACTATGTGTATATATGTACACACACACACACACACACACACACACACACACACACACACACACACACATATATATATATATATATATTTAGTTTATGCAAACTTAGGTAATCCGTATGGGTAGACCTGAGGAGGATGATATCCAGAGAGCTCAATGTAAAATTCAGGCAGATATGTTTGAATAAAAGACAAACCACGTTAAGATTCCATGTAATAAGCTATTTCACCATAACCCCTTTAACAGGGTTTTGGATCATCAGACTTTACTTCCAAAAGCTGAAATGAAAAATGAAAAGAAATTCACACGTTTTTGACGGACCTCATCAAGTATACGTAAAATTAACGAAGTGAGGGAGTGAGGTGGAAGAGAGGATATGAGTATGTCATATGTATCATTTCAGTTTCCTATTTTTAACCCCAGTGTGTCTGCTGGATGTTGCTCAAATTTAACGCGTCTCGTCTCTAGATATAGATGGCTAAGGGGTGAATGAGAAGAACGACATTAAAGGAAGAAGTTACAACAACCCCAATAAATTACACGACAGGTTTCATTCAAATTCTTAGACGCTGTTAATTCGCGTTACTTTAACGTGCATATTTGGGAGGTTAAGGTTTGATAAATATCTAAATGTTAAAATAATCTCCGAAGAAATTAATTTGAAATTCGGTGGAGTTTTGGGTATTTTCTATGAAACAGTCGATTGGAAAAATTCATAGACAGAATACTGAAAGAGTAATCCATTTTATATTTAGTAATCTTTTTTATTCCACTAAAACTTTTATCTTATTGCTTGTTAGGTTGACATCTATTCGTTTGATTTATGTTCATTAAGTAAACTCGTGATTGTTTTTGATTTTTGTCCATTAAGTAAAGTCTTGATTGTTTTTATGTATCCAATTATCAACGGTTATTCCCATTTAAATAATTTTATGATCAACACTGGGGTAGTATATTTCAATCTCAATTAAAATACCAATCTAAACTTTACCTTCGTGCTATTTAAAATTCACTTACAATTGGAGAATATTAGAGGAGAGATTTGGATGAGATGTCACTAGCGGAAAATTAGGTCCTTCTTTTAAAATCATTTATATACACATGTCTTAAACCCCTATTTATATCCACATACCTATATCTTCTTATATGCCTATGCGTTCCTATATACACCTACACACACATTCACACGAAACGACCATATGTATATTTCCATCTTTACACATATACACCTGCAGAGAAAACGCACATCCACATGTCTCCATACCTATCTCCATATATACTTATACTTACATATATACATATACACACAAGGACATCTGTATATCCATATATATCCATATACATACGCACATATATATTTACGCACCTATATATATACACAGATACACATACACACACACACATATATATGCATACATACATACACACATACATAATATGCAGTATATCTACATACCCACATATGCGTTAATTTGCACTTAGACATATCTACACACGTACTTGTCCCTATCCTAATGTCCACCCGTGCATCCACTTATGCCTGCGTTCGAATACTATCTCAGTATTTAATTACATTATATATATATATATATATATATATATTCGTGCCCCACAGACACCCTCATGTGAGTATGAGTGCATGTATGTGTGTGGTTTGATCACTATATTTGCCTACATTATGTGTGCATGTTTTGTGCTTTTGTGTGTAGGGTTATGATCTATTTAGTTCTGGTTTAAATTTGTTTATCAAGTTTTTTTTCTTGTATTTGTAGCTAAGGAAAATTGTTTGATATATTCGCATAATTTTAAATTTTCCTTGGTTACATTTGAAGACGTCTTGTTACAAAAAGTTTTCTGTTGGCTGGTAATTTTATGTTGCTTTTGTGTAGGGAGACCCTGTTGTTCAGCTGTTGGTTGATACTTATATATGGCTTCTTACATTTTGTGCATTTGAGTGCATAAATCAGATTTTGGAGTTGCATTTTAAGTTTTTATTTATTATGAATGTCGTTTTGGAATTTTCAAAAGTGTAGGAATTTCCTTAGTAACCCCACATCTTTTTTTTTTTGTTGCATTTTGTGACTCCCTGTATTGTGTGTTGGTTTAATTTGAATGAGGTTAATATGTGGTTTAGGTTTTTAGATTAGCGTTTCCTTTTAATTATTTTGGTTGTTTTCAGTATATTTTTCAGTTTATTATTCTTGCTAAGTAGGTCGAGATTTTTTGTAATTCCTGTGAATAATTTTGGATTTTTTTTGTTGTATGTTGAGACATATGCTAGAGTTTGTTCGACGTTACGTTTCTTTTTACTTCTAAGCTGGTCTAGAGGAATTTTTTTTTGCGAGTTCAAAACCTTATTAGTGTTGTTGGGTAGTCTCGTTTTTATAGAGTTTTATATAGTTCTTTTACGCGGGTTTTTCGGAGAGGTTTATCAGTCACAATAGTACAAACCCTGCGTGCTAGAGAATAGGGTATGGATTTTAGGCAGCTTTTTAGGTGATGGCTCATGAAATGAAGATATTGTTGGGTGTCTGTAGGTTTGTGGTAGATATCTGTGATTATGTGGTTGTTCTTATTTCTAATGAGTATATCTAAAAATGGTAATTCATTAAATTTATAATGTGGTAATTTGATTTTTAGGTGTAAGTTTTGAGGTAGAGTGTGGAATTGGTTAATATCACCCTATGAGGATTTCCATAAAATGAAGCAATCATCTAAGTAACTTTTCCAACATTTAGTGAATTGGGTTTTTTATATTTTCCCCCTATATTTGTTCTATCGTTTCATAGAAGTTTTCTTCTAGGTAAGCTAATGTTAGGATGGCATATATTGGTGCCATTTTTGTTCTCATTGCAGTACCTAGGGTTTGGATATACTTTTTGCTGTCAAATTCAAAGGTGTTATTGTTTAGAATTAGGTCTATACTATCGATAATGAACTCCTTAGTGTATCTCGGATGTAGTATTTCTGGATGTTTTTCAATCCAGAATAAGATTGCCTTTTTACCTAGTTCATGGGGTATGTTACTGTATAGGCTACTAATGTCAAAAGTTGCCAAAGGCGTTCCCCGATCTACATTTTGTGGTATGCAGCTAAGGAAATGAATATCGTCTGTTATGTTGTTTTTAATACGCTTAGTTAATGGTTGCAATATTGTGTCTATTAGGTTGCTGAGTTTGCTAGTGGGACAGGCTGGTCCTGCTACTATTGATCTGAATGTAAGGTCACTGGGTTTGGGATGCTAATGTATTCAGATTCTCATGTCTATATAGCTGCTTTTATTTCACTCGATTTATGAATTTTAGGTAGTCCGTAGAAATTGCTTTTGTTTGGTACAAAGTTTATTAGGAAATCCTTCTCTTTTTTTGTCAATATTGTATTATGTGTTGTGCAGAGTTTTGTAATTTTTGTTATAATGTTTTTGTCTATGTTAGTGTCAATTCATTTGTAGCTGTTCCTATCCTCTAGTGTTTCTAGAATTTTTGTTTTATAGTATGTTCTGTTTATGATTACTATAGCGCTGCCTTTATCTGCTTCTTTTGTAATTCTGTTATTTGTACTCGTGTATGTGTATTAATGCGTATATAAGTATATATGTGATATTTATATATATTTGCGTGCTTAGGAATTTCTTTTTTATATATTAGATAGTGTTATGTTTAAATGTTACATTTTGACTGGACATTTTAATTTGGTTTTTCTTATTTGTGTATGCGTATATATTTATTATTCTATCCATTTCTATATATGTTAGTCTCCTTTTTACTTATGTTGTTCATTGACGAATATTTGTTTTTCTATTCTACCGATATTAAATTTTATCTATTCAGACATTTTTATCTATATATCATTGCAGATATAAGTTATTTTTTAATAATATGTTTGAATTCGTTTACTAACACGTTCAAATTTAAATATTTCTTGGTGTGTATATGTGCGTGTCTTTATCAATGTATGTGTGTATAATCGATTATATGTGCCTTTCATTGTATGTATATGTTGTCGTGTCTTTTGTTTTTTTAAGGGTCGTAGACGCCTATTTTCTGTTTCATGGCTTATTGCGTGTTTATATATCTAAATATATCTACATGTTTGTGTATTATAATTTGATCGTGTATGCATTGTCTTTTGCAAGATCTCACCCTCCCTTGCTCATATCTTTACTTCAAATGCATCTAAGTTGTAACGAAGCTTAGAGCAACATTAGATTTTAACGTTTATTCTAACTAAATTTTCTAAATTCTAAATTTATATTCTAACTTTTTCAATAAAAACAAAATAAATAACAAAAAATATGTATTGTTCCTCAGTTTCTTCTTTAAATAATTCTATAATTTTTTCAACTTAATACAGATTAAATTTATAATTGGTAATTTTTAATTTTATATTAAAATTTAATATTTATTAGTTAGAATGGATTCTATTTTACTCAAACACTAACATTAAAGCATTAATTAATATAAGCTTAAAGTCCGTTGTCAAGTTATTTGAATTCTAATATACTTGTATTTTGATTGGTCATTCGAGTTTATGTAACAGCGTTTCCCCTTAGCGAGGGGTGTTTGATTGATTTGAACCTTTTAAAACCCTTTATACTACATTCAACACCATCACTTGATAAGACACCAGAAGTGTTGAAACAAAATGGCTATTTTTGTAGTGATTTTATAACATCTTTATGTCATAATTTTCGAATAAATAATTATACACACACATATATATATATATATATATATATATATATATATATATATATATGTGTGTGTGTACACACATAATATGTGTATATGTTTGCGTAGATATATTGTTTCAGATATGCCATATCTATGCACGGAAAAGATAAAGGTATATATATATATATATATATATATATATATATATGCCTGCCCGCTTACTTAATTCCGGAAAATTCTTGTTGACAATACAAATATATTTAAAATTGAAAACAATAAACAAAAATTAAAAATTCTTGAAGCTTTATATATAAAACAGTTGAAACCTAACCTGAACAAAATAAAATATGAAATCTTCACCAATATTTTTAAATGCTTATAATAAAGCCATTTTTTATACCAACGGCTTCCCATATTTAATACTTCTCGTTTTTCACTCTGGCGTGTTCATGTGTGACGTCACGACCTGCGACGCGATTTTCGCTTCCGCGTCTCGTATATATGAGTTTATCGTTACTTGGAAATTTTCATGCAGCAAGGGCAGACTACCATTGTTGTTTCGTCCGCGTGTTGTTTGATTTATTAAAATTCTCATCTTTGATAATGATTTGTGTAAGCAGAAAGTTTAGATTGGATTTAAACATGTATCAATATGGTGTTTTCCTTTCGTATTTCATAGATAACGTGATTAAGCCTATCAGACAATATGAAAGGAACTTAAAATAAATAGACAAAACTTGTCTATATTATTTAATGAAACATGCATTAATATATATATATATATATATATATATATATATTCAGTTGTATGGATATGAGATTGTGACCCTCCCCCCAGCAAACATAGCCAAACAAGTATAAATAGATCCAATTTTAAAAAATAAACCAGTTTGTCTGATGATCGCAAAACCTGAAATCCAGAGTAACAAACTCAAATCCATGCTACTGAATATGTTACCTCTATCACTGATATTTAGCGCTTTTGTACTAAGCACTACACATACAAAGACAATATATATATATATATATTATTTTATATGTATAGTATATATATATATTATTTTATATGTATAGTATATATATATATATATATATATAATTTTATATGTATAGTATATATATATATTATATTTATATGTATTTTATATATATATATATATATATATATATTATTTTATATGTATAGTTATATATATATATATATATATATATTTTATATGTATATATATATATATATATATATATATATATATATATATATATATATAATATTAGTGGTAAATAAACACATGTATATGTAATAATGGTAAACACACCTCTAAAAACTTGGAGGATGGAGGTCGATCTGAAATATACAATATAAATAAATACTTTCATAAAAAACGTTATTATTTTTTTTTAATTTGCAACATTTTAGTTGTTTTTTCTATGTATAAAATATATGTACAAAAATATATACACATACATATATATTTGTATAAAAAATAAATCCAAGAGGATAGAATCCAGGTAGAACTCAATGTCCAGGACAGAGTAAGGATATAATAAAAAGGCTTAAACACTAATATTTCATGGTCGTAATTTATTCTATTGGAATCGTAATTACGATCCAATTAATCAGACCTACAAATTCAAAAAGAATACAGAAAAAACAACTCCAGGAATAGAAAATAAAATTTAATGAGAGTATATGTATGAGAGTGTGGGACGAATTTTAGAGCTAAAGAGGGGGGTAACAGACGAGAGAAGAACAGGAGAAGGGCAGGAAGATCTAAAGATGAAGGTAGGGGATTAAAACTTAACAGAGAAAAGTTTTAGAGAGGGGCGTCAAAGACGGTTTAAGTGAGAGAAATATGAATGTTGTCGGATGTTGAATACATTAAAGATGTAACCGGAAAGGATACATTTTTGGTGACATACACACACAATAGACGATTTAAACATCAAGATCAGAAGATGAGAGAGGGAGAGGAAAAGAAAAGAAAAAAAGGGTGGGGGAGAGAGATGGGGCGGGGGAAACTAAAACTGAAGGGCATTTACTGAAAGGGCCGCTGTGTAATCAAAAACATTTGACTAAAGTAATATCGACTACAGGTTACAAATCAAATATAAACATATAAAAAAAACAAATATAACGATTATCTAATCTAGCAAGGACCTATATTTCTATGTTCAAATATATCTATATCTATCTATGTATATTTTATATATATATATATATATATATATATATATATATATATATATAGATAGATAGATAGATAGATAGATAGAGATAGATAGATAGAGATAGATAGATAGATAGATAGATAGATAGATGGGGATAGATAGATGGCATACACAGAAATCAACACTTCATTTATCCGAGGTTTTCTTTCCCAGTACAATTATCCGAAACTATGTATATTGGAGACGATTCCGAATGTGATTCAATGCCAAAAATTTATGTATTGTAGTTTTTTTTTTTTTTATAGCATCAGTCCCGATACTTTTTGATCAAACCGCGCAGTGGGTGCGGTCAATTTGATTCTTCGTTTCTTTCTCTTCTAATCAGTTATTTAGGTATATGTTCAAAACTGTTTTTCTATATCTAGTGATGGGATAGAGTGCGGGAATTTTCATTTATTTCCGTTAAAAATGGCATTTATCCGAATTCTCAAGGGAGGGACAAGAATAAACAATGTCGTCGTGTGACAAACGAATGTTGTATACAACATGGTCAGAAAATAAGAACAGCGAAGACGTCTTAAGTTTGATTTGTTTTGTTGTACGGCATATCAACACTTCAATGGGTTATTTAATGCCAACAAGATTTTCATTGCTGGCAATATATTCTTTTGTCCAAAAATATATTGCTGTTAATATTTTTTTCTTTTCAAAAATGTACTGATGGTAATAATTTTTCCTCAATAGTGTTTTGAGCTCAGTTCGGTGGTTAAGTATGTGCCCATAGGTGGTGGTCCTGGGAACACCAGCAAATAATTACGCTCGCCCAAACCTCTTGATCAGAGGCCTTGTTTTAGTAAGTAGTTTATCGTTATACCCGTTATTTAACTCGCCTTGCCGATTACAATTTCGAAGCAATTCATCGCCACATTCGGCACCTATGAATAGAGAGAGTCTTCTTATTTGAAAATTAACTTTAATTATCTTAGATTACCTGGTCATAATTCAGAAGAATACTGACGCCCTTACACAATCAAAATTTGAAAATCAACATTTATTATACGAGATTACCTGGTTAGAATTCGAAAGATCCTGACGCCTTGAACCAAAAGCAAAACTGGACTGCGTCTATTTAGTATCGAAATCCATGCTGTACTAACGGAATGCAGAAATTAGTTAGCTGACTGTCACCCCAACGCAAGGGTCTTCCGATATTTTTCAGTTGCATAATACTGTTTTAAAAAATGATTTACAAGTTACACTATTTACATTATTCGGCCTATCGTCCTCATCTTTGTAGCCATATTTATTACAACGTTTCGGTCGTTGTACGCTCCGGCCTTATTCATTGATGGATGTCAGTTATCAATGACACATGGCCCAGTGCATAAAGGCGTTGGTTAGACCCAATGACAGGATCCAAAGTGTTCGAGTTCAATACCCAGTTAAGGCAGTGGAGAACTTGGGGAGGGGAATTAACAGGAGATAACTGATGACATCCATTAAAAACATGGCACGTGGAACTAAAACACTCTACCCCAGTGAGCGAATTAATGGGTTCAGTTCGACATTCCAACCACCTGAAAAGGCCGGAGCGTACAACGGCCGAAAATTTGTAATAGATATGGCCTCAAAGATGAAGACAATAGTCCGAATAATGTAAATAGTGTACATAATACCTCATCTCAGAAATATAGACAGATACTGATTTACAAGTTTGGCATTGGTACACATTTGAGCGGCACCCAGGAAGGATCCGCTGCATTACACAAGTTCAGGTAGATGTACCCTTTCTGAGTGAAACGTTTACACGCCATTCGTCAGAATAATTGCCTGACATATTTAACCTCCGAACCCATGCTGAGGAAACATGTTTCCTTTTATACAGAGTTTTTTTTTTTATTTTAAATTACTTGAAACATTAATTTTCAAAACTCCTTCAGGGCCTGAAAAGCCATAAATGATGATTAAAAAAATAACTACATTAACTGACAATAACAGCTGCGGAAGAAAAATTGACGTTTTAAAAAATATATTTAAAAACAACCGAGCTGACATTAAGAAAGCAAAATGTGGACATACTGCTAATTTTCCCGAAGATTCACGGATTTTTTGAAAAAGAGTGAAAGAGAAATATAAGGAAAATTTGAAAAGAAACAAAAAATAAAAAAATACTGAAGATAACGCCGATGGGAATGAAGGCAAAAAATAAGTTCCGGAAAAGAAAACGAAGCACCTCTGGTAATATTTTACTTATTTTTGGCTTTTATGTATCTTTTATTTGAAATAACCTTTATATCTCAATATTCGTTTTCTGTTGAGAAAGTGATAAAAGATATTAAAAAGATTTAGAAATGAAAATTTTAAAAGGAAGCACATCTCTGGCTGATGGCTGGGGCACACAGGTGATAATGTTTCTGCATTTTTTCATATAGATATTCAATAAAATTGACCTGAGAAAATTATCTTAATTATGATTTCAGTAATAAGAAATCGAGTTGTCAGAAAGAGTAGCCGAAAATGCAAATTAAAAATTGGAGGCAGACAAACCAAGCAGGTACAAAAATTTAGATATCTAGGAATTGCTTTAGCAGTAAACAGAAAACGTGGCATAGAAATCGGAAGGCGAGTCTATTAGTGAAAGATCCCTTCTGAAAATTAAGCAAAGTATCGTGAAACAGTAAAATTTCGTTACAAAGAAAAAAGTACTGAACTTTTATTTATATCGGTCTTCCAGTATGGCAGTGAATGCCCGAAAATTCTCATCACTGATGAAGAAGAGATTGTGGAGGCATCGGAAATGTGGCCCTACAGAAGGATGTCAAGCATACAATGTACTGTAATTGCAAGCAACGACAAAGATTTATAGAAGATGGAAATAAAAACAGACAGTTGAAGTCACTTGGGCATATAATGAGTAATGAGGCCTTAGAAAACCTGATACTCTCAGGACATTAAAAGTAAAAGCGAGAGAGGAAACAACACAAACTACCTAACGAGTTGAGGTAAATAGTTGGCAGAATAGATATTAGAAGAAAGAGAAATAAGACAGACTTTACAAAAAAACGAAAATTTTGGGCAGATACGATTACTCACAGCCTGAACGGACAATGTACACGGAAGATATAAGAATCAATAATTATCAAACTCATTAAGTAACAGTTTGGGAGAGTAATGGGAAAAGACATTACAAATCCATTTATTATTAAAATTATTAACTTTTGACATCAATAATATTAATTTTTATTATTATTAATATTATTATTTAGAGCTGCTTGGATACGAAACTCAATGTGGCTAACGTGATACCCACTTTGATCAGGGTATGTTAAGCAGGAACATCACTTCCATATGTCGGCAAAATAATGACAGGTTTCGTTAAATGCAGAGCATAATGTTGCAGGTTGAGCCAAGTTAAAAATATCTTCTGATCGGTTAACTCAGACCCGTGTCCAAACGAGGCTCATCTCAAGTATCTATATGTACCACTTTCTTCAAACTTATGAAAGGAAAAAATACTTGGCCCTCACTACTGCAGATGAAGCATTGAGATACACAGAGTTTCTGCCGCGAGAGGACATACATAACTCGTTATGGTCAGGCAACTGGCAAGTAAATATATTGTACTGAAAGGTATATTGGCTGTAGTCATTTTTTCACTAAGACGGAAGACGTTAAAAGTTCAACCCGAAAAGATAGGAAGTCACATGAATCAGGTCCGATGCAGTATCCGGGTATTTATTATTAGGATTATTATTAGTAATATTATTATCTTTATGTTCAGTAAAATCTCTTACCGGGTCAAACCCATGAATGTGCTCGTGATTGAGTAGTTAGAAAGTTCAACCATGAGAACGGGGTTCGAATCTCATCATGGTCGTTTTGTATAGGAAGGGGATGTTATCGACCTGCAGAGTAGATCTCTTCGTGTGGCACCATTAGAAAATGCCTTAAAATCATACAACAGGTTGACGCATACCTACTGAGTGAAATTGCGTAGACGGAACTATTTTTCAACCGTCGATGATTGGGAGCACGATGTCACAACTAATCGTGGCCGAAGGCTTGAGCGTGCTGCAATTGTTTACCGTTATAGAGTAGTTTCACAGGGGAGGCTTGTATTTCACTAAGTCGGTCCTAAATAGGTTTGACATACAAAACGTTAGGAACTTCATATAATAGTTAATGACGCAGCAATCTAGTTGTGGTGGCTGATACTTTAATGTCCGACTAACGGTCGTCCGGTATCGACTGACTGATCAACTCTCTGACTGACGACTATTAATACTACTTCTACTTATTATAGGCGGTTGAATCTATTAACTATATAATAGGTGTGTTCCAGTATAACATTTACACAGTTGATCACGCCAGGTAATACGTTCTCTCCCAGACAATGTAACTAAGATCCGCTCAGCATAGTTTTAGCTCGATGCGTGTTGAACAAACACAAATTCGTTTGAGCAAGTGTTTGCAAAGGGATTGGCTAGCCGCCCTAATAGGCATGCATACTTGGTTACAAGACTCCGGTACTACTACCAGTAATACTACTACTGCTACTAGTACTACTACTACATACGTATGATATTCAGTAAAGCCAGGTGATATAAATATATTCACTCAATTTCGTAGTGCGGTTATTTTCTCCAGAGTTTGGGAAAGTGACACCGACAACAATCTTTTGGGGTGATATATAATACTTTACGTATCCCTGAGAAATTCTGTTTGTCCAATGAGTTTGCGAAATGTTTGCCTTTCAAAGCACATACTAGAATCTGACCAATTAAATAGATATCTGTATTTGGAAATGTTTTGTTCGTCAGGATTATAACTTTTCATCACTCTTCCGTAATTATTATTTAAAAAAAAAATCTTTTCTTGTAAATGAATATATTAGCTTAAATTTATTAAAAGGTGAAATGTTATACATACTTGTTAAAATAACTTCGCAGTTTTCATATAGAGAATAAATGTTCCTTTTTCTTCACGGTAGCATATGTCCTTTTCCTCCTCTTATAAATTTAAATTCACTGATTTAAAAAAAGAAAACTCAGGCTCCATGAAAGCTAATAGTAACACAAGAGCTTCGAGAATCTGTATTGGTTTTCGTTTAGTGGAAAAATCCTATTGTGTCTTCACCCAAAGATATTCCATAACGCACAGTCGCCGGACGGATAGTCTGATTTCATTCTCGAAGGAATTAAAAAAAAATGTGCTTACAACCAGTTCTTTTTTTTTTCCCCACGATGACCACTTGATGACAAACCTCTTTTTCGCCATGGCTGGGTTTTATTCATAACGACCATTCAACACAAGGCTGCTACTTCTCAAATGCAGCCAAGTTGTCGTATAAGAACGTCTGTTCATGAAACCCGCCGCAAAAGACGCTCAGATGATGCCAATTCCCCGATCTTTTTTCTATTCCATTTATCAACGACGTTATATGGATTTTATATGGCGCCATTCTGCCGATGATATTTTCCGCTGAATTGTCGACGCTGTGACGAGAAATGTTTTTATAGTGTAATCAAGACGAACAGAGAGAGAGAGAGAGAGAGAGAGAGAGAGAGAGAGAGAGAGAGAGAGAGAGAGAGAGGGGTAAGAAACTTGAATAAGGGTTTGAAAATCATATTCCTTTTGGAGAACTAATATAGCTTATCTATAAGGGCCCCGTTTTACTATTACGCTAATTGTCTCATACTTTCAGGCGCCAGTTAATATATGACCAGAAGTAAAGATTTTTTCTTTTTTTATTTTGCATCATTATCTCCTTAAAAGCTTTTACTTTCTACTGACTTAAGTAAAATTCAATAAACATTTACGCATGAAAATAACAGATATTTTTAATTGGAATCACTCACAAAAGGCACTAATGCTACTAAAACACAAGGGATCACAAGGTGTGTAAGAAGTAGGAACAGAAACATTAATGATGAGCAGAAAGAGAATAGGGTAATCAGGTGGACAGTAGATAGCGATTGATATTGCATTTAATTTTGATTAATGTTGGCTGGAAAGCATGCAGCCGAGAGGGAGTTCCAGCATCAAGAAGTGCGAGATATGAAAATGTTAGTATATAATTTACAGCTACCTCTTGCCAGCTCATCTGTAAACTGATGAGATCACGACGCCAATATAGGGCTGCGCTTAAATTAAAAAAAAACAAAAACAAAAAACTCTAGCAACCATAATGAAGAGCTCATCCGAACAATTGCCATGAAAGTATATAGAAAAGACAGAGCAGCAGTAGGGATATGAGTGTAGCTGAGCGGCAAGATCAATACCAATAATCTTGAAGATTCTCTTTTGGGTCTTTTCAAGAAGCTCAAGATAAATAGCAAGGGCACAGGACCATATGTGGAAGCAATCTTCTAAGCATATAAAATAAATGAAAGCTTACAAGCTATCTGCTCCGTCTCGAGATAATTTTTTTCTAGAAGATTTCTAATTTATTTTTATTGAGGATTATTTCTCATAAGTTTCAGCCTTAAGTTAAATTTATTATATACAGCATCATCAACATGATTATCATAATCATCATCATCTTCTTCCTCTTCTTCTTCCTCTTCTTCTTTGTGTTACCTTCTTTTAGGATGACGGTATATTCGTTTTTCTTTAGAGACTGTATTGGCGTAACTGCCAACACTCACATGTTGTGCGACTCCTTATTAAAACAATTATATATTAATGGCCAGGATCTGAAAAAGAAATCTTTTACTGAAGATATAGCTAAACTTGTAAAATCTCACATTGAGGAGAATTGGTATCTAAAGACGTTCTTTCTTCCGATATTTTACAATATCTGTCTATATCTCTGAGATGAGGTATCATAATTGCTTACATTATTTAGATTATTCGGACTGTTATTCTCATCTTCATTGCCATATTCACAACGTTTCAGACGTTGTATGCTCCGGCCTTCTTCAGGTGGCTGGAATTTCGAACCGAACCCTTTATTTCGTGCACCGGGGTAGATGGTTCTAGTTCCACGTGCCATGCCTTTTCCGGGTGTCTCAGTTATTTCCTCAAGCACACGTGGTCCAGTGGATAAAGACGTTGGGTAGATCCATTGACTAAACCCTAAGTGTTTTGAGTTCAATACCGGGCCTCAGAATTTGTGAACCAAACTTGGAGAGTTGAGTTAAAGGGGAAACAACTTTATCTATTTTTTTTTTGTCAATAGAAAGTGTCGTGATGCCATTTCTAACCTTATGTCTGTGGGTGGGACCCGGAAAGAAATGTATAAACGCCAGAAATCAAAGAAAATAAAAATAAAAAATAATAATAATAATAATATCCCAATAGACTCATTGAAGAAAAATGTACTCGCAAGTACAGCCCACACCTTTCGATCTATGTAAAATATGTGTGATTTTTATTTAAAAAATGATCAGTGGAAAATGTCATCATGCTATTTTCCCTTAGGTCTCTAGTCGGGACCCGGAAGGAAACGAGTATAAATCAGAAACCAAAGGAAATAAAATACTAATAGTAATATGCGGGGAATGAAGACTGAGACTGTGCCACTAGTAATCGGAGCTCTGTGCCTCATGAGGAAAGGTGTAGACAATAAATAGCAACATACAATTTTCTCAGATAATCGTTCTACTAACAACATCCCATATACTATGAAAAGTGCTATCAATTAAGGACCATAGTTTGGAGCCGGCACTACAGAATACAAAGCAGGAGACATACGTAAATGATAATTAAATTATTATTAAAGAAAGAAAGGTAAACGGTAATAGAAAGAAGCAGATTTGACTGGAAGGCTTCGGAATGAACATTAAGAAGGTTATTAAAAGAAGACGAAATGTCAACAAAGGAATTTTAATTTCGATATATTAACTGGAAAAGAAAAGAAAAACACTGTAAAATCGCATTGTCCCCATGAATATATTTAGCTTTTCCTAATTCAGATGATTCTATATATTGATTTGTTAGTTTAGAAACACGCGTCATTTTAAATAAATATGCCTCGGCCGTTATCTAGACAGAATGAACCGTTTCTAGAAAATGTCTCTCTAGACTAAAAAGAATAATGCTTAAAAATGCTTTGAGTTTATCTCAGTCTGTTTAAAAAAAATAGAAAAAAAAATCTTTTCGCACAAAGCCTCAGATGCTTTGGAGCGGAGAATGGGGCTTTTAAGAATTCCCTCCCTTAGTTTATTTCTTGAACAGATTTCTGTTCAGGTTAAAGTGCTTTCCGAGAAAAATTGTTGCCATGATTGGCGTCAGTGAGACAGAGAATGGAACATAATGGAGGCTTTTGCGTACTAGCTGGGAAAATGTCGATCAAAATTAGGTTTAATGCCGAACTGCACGTTCCTTTTTCATATCAATTGATTTTCTGATTGTTTTAGTTTTGATTTTCTTTACTCCCAATCTTAGTTATATATCAAACCAAATGAATTATTATTTTTTATTTCAGTCCTGTACTTTTTTGTTGTTGTTTTTTGCAATCATGTCCGCTTTGAGTTTTAACCTTCAACTATTTATGTTTATGATCTCCCTTTTACTATTTAGTAAAAACTGTACCTACAAATACAGTTCACATTGTTTGAAGAGCGTTATCTATGTAAAATATGTGTCTATTGTTTTGGGGGTTAAAATAATGTTTAATCTTACTAATATAAAGACGGTATTCTATTGATAATTATAATTTTGGATATAAATGAGATTTAGGGAAAAAACTCTGTGCAAAAAAAGTGACTCACTTATTTCCTGCAACTAGTAATCAATAGAAACATAACCGAACAGCTTTAAATAAAGAATAATAGAGGTATAATTTATTTATAATAGGTAATATAGTTCGAAATATTTAATAATCTATGGGTCTTCCTTTATTTTGAATAGCCTTTTCAACCCTTTTTGACATTGACTTGATTAGGTTCTGGCAAATCTCATCTCCAAGCATTGAATTCCATTCGGATATGAAATTCATAATCAAATCCTCTTTGTTGCTCAACTGCTTTCTCGAGAGCCTGAACTTTATAATGCTCCCTAAGTTTTTTATGGGGTTGAGGTCAGGAGATTGGGGCGGCCATGTCATAACACTCACCTGCTTCTCATCAAAGTATTCCTTCATCAATTTTGATTTGTGACAGGGAGCATTATCCTGTATAAAAATGAACTTGGTCGATTTGCACCATTTCAGCAGAAGGGAACAGACAAGACTCTCAAATTTTCTTGCACTGCTCGCTCCTGAGTGTCATTTCAA
This sequence comes from Acanthosepion pharaonis, assembly GCA_903632075.3. NCBI lineage: Eukaryota > Metazoa > Mollusca > Cephalopoda > Sepiida > Sepiidae > Acanthosepion > Acanthosepion pharaonis. The sequence goes on from CAHIKZ030002888.1 coordinate 42,333, forward strand.
TAGGTTTTAAGAAACCAGTTCCATGAAAAGAAAAGCATATTCAGAACATTATACTGAACGGATACTTGGCAGCACTTACTGCTAAATTCAAAGAGCTTTCAAACCTTCTTCCTTGGATTTTAGATCGCTTATCCTTTGAATTTAGTTCAACTTTCGTTTCATCGGAGAAGAGAAAATTCTTCCAGTCTTCTACGGTGAAATGTTTGTAATAGTGAGCTCATTCAAGTCTCTTGGCTTTGTTGGCTTTGCTTATTAGCGGCTTAAACCTTCGTGTACAAGATTTGTAGCCTTGTTCTAACAAGATTTGTAACCTTGTTCTGACGGACTGTTGAAGAGGCAAGACTAACACCTAGCTCTTCGCTTAGACTGGCTGCAGTTTCTTGGCAATTATAGTCCTATTTTTCCCAACTTCTCTCTTGAATACCTTGCCAGTTCTATCATCAATCGTTTTCTCTAGTCCCCTTGTTTTCTTCCTTGAAGCCGGAGTGGCATTATTATGTGCCCTAAGCACTCAAGAGACAGTTGATTACGAGGTTATAGTAATTTCTGCAATTTCTCTCGTAGACTTGCCTGCTTTTGAGAGGGCAATGATAGATGCCTTAAGTGGTTCTGAGTGGCTATTTCAAGCTGTTTTTTTACCGTATGAGGCTTTCTGGAATATTCTGTAATACTCTAGATTTAATTTAACCTGTTCTAGAATTCGCTAGAATATCGTTCTCTAGTTTTCAATATTTTGTCAAAAGCTCTTTAAATTTTCTATTTTAATCATTAGAATGCGATATCTGAGTCACTTTTTTCCTGAATCTCATTTATATCTAAATTTATAATTATCAGTAGAATACCTTAGGGTGAATAAACTTTTTTCCTAAGTGGTTGGGAAAGGGTCTTTATATTAGTAAGATTAAAAATTATTTTAACCCCAAAAACAATAGACAAAAAATATTTAAATAAAAAATATCAGGTGAGTCACTTTTATCGAACAGCACTGTATATGTTGAGTGATCCACCTTTTAATATTAACTTATTTATCGATTCAAAATAAAGCGTTTAATTGCTTTCATGATAGAAAAACCGAAGTAGACAAAAATATCGCTTAATAGCTTTGTAGAGAGACAATTTCAAATTACTTTTGTTGTGGTGCAAGAAACTCTCGCATTAAATCTGAAGCTAACATTTTTATCATATAACAGGTGAATATTGAAAAAAAAAAGCTTTTACTGCTAAGTAGATTCATTTTTGTCCAAATTTCGTGATGAAGTTATCATTATTTACATTATTTATATTCGGATGCTTATCCTCATTTTTGTTGTTATTATCAGAACATTTCGGCCGTTATGACGTTCGGCCTTTCCCCCGCAATCAAAATATGGGCGACAGCAGCAGCAGCAGCAGTCAAAACATAACAGCCAGCAGCAGTAGTTTCAACCTAATCAGCAATCAGGTTAAATTTAAGTTTCTAAGTTTACAACAGCAAACTTGCGAAAGTTGTGTGTAAAAGCGTTGGTTTGTGTATTTGATGAAAGAGTGATTGATTAGTTTGCTTTGTTTTACGGCATATCAACTTCTATGGGTTATTTAATACCGACATGATTTTTACTGCTAGTAATATTTTTTTTTTCTTTTTTCATTTTTTTTTGCTGCTAGTATTTTTTTCCATAAAAAATGTTGCTGGTAATATTTTTTTTAATGTGTTGCTGGTAATAATCTTTTTCTTCAAAAATTAATTGCTGATAATAATCTTTTACAAGAAAGTATTACTGCTATTAAAACCTATTTTTACCCTTTAATAGTGTTTTGACCCCAGTTTGGATGTCAGCTATTTGCTCATAGCTGGGACCCTTACAGATGCTACCTCCGCGAGTGAGGGTGAACCTGGGATCATCAGCCCTAAAGAAGTGTTTCCACGCTCCTCAAAATCTGACCACAGGCCTTGCTTTTGAATGTATTTTCTCGTCTTACCCAGGACACGGACGTAGTTTATTGTCATACCCTTGACATGAAATTGTGGTTGAGTTCAATCTCTTGTCAGCTAGTGGGTACTTGCATTCGGTGGAAACGGACAATAATTAAATAAGAACTAGAATATATCCCTAGACATCTGCAGTGGAACGATAACAGTCTACCTCCGGAGATTAAATAAATGTTTCCGTTCGCAGTAGATTACCCAGATCGTTATCCACTTTATATAGGAACGAGCGAAAGGTTGTGAAAGCAAAAATAAAGATGGGGATATTAGTTCGAATATAAATGGTGTAAATAATTCGAAACAGATGACTTCTTTTTCTGGAGCGATAGGACGATTGAAATCTTAGACATTTTAATTTCTGCTGTTCGAATGTTCGCACACTGTAACCAAAAATTAAAAATATTTGATAGCCGGCTGCAGATGGTATAATCTTGCTCTTCCACTTACTGGAAACGGAGTAAATGAAAAGACATATCAGACGAGAATATATCAAATGTTGAATTAAGATTCCGTCACGTGTGCTGGACATTGATATCTCTTCTGTATTTTGATTGGATTACGAAGCCAATCCCCTCTGAACCTTCAGCTATAATGACACACGTGACACATTTTGTGATAGCGGCAGGTCGGCAATGGACATTTCCTGTTACTCATTCATCGTACAATGACAGTTTTCGCTTTTCGAATTCAACTTGAATGAGACGCGGTGATCTCATTCAAGCGTTATTCTTTCCTTACACAAAGAGTTTTTGATCGTCAAGGCCTACGTGAATAAGAAGCGCAAAATTCGGTTTCTCTTTCGTCTGACAACGACACTTTGCTCTTCGTAGTCGAGCGGAAAGAAATGCAGAGAGATCTTGTTCATGTGTTTCGGTTTCGTCACATGAAGACGTTTGAGTCTTCGAAGTTGACCTCGACCCGGACACAGAATTAAAAAAGAAACCCACGAAAATTTAGTTGTGAGCCTCACGTGACCAGGGCGCAGTAAATGTGTATGTGTGTGTATGTATGTGTATTTGTGTGTATGTATATTTATGTGCATGTATGTATATGTCTATAGAATATATATATATATATATATATATATATATATATATATATATATATATATATATATAACGAAATATAGTCTCAAGGTGTGCTATATTTATGGAATAAAGTGCTCAATATAAGAGATAGAGCGTGTGTAAATATAAAAGTGAACATAGAAGTCAACACTTAGAGCCTCTAAGTGTTGACTTCTATGTTCACTTTTTATATATATATATATATATATATGCATGCATGTGTATATGTATGTATGAGTGTGTTTATTTATGAATGTATATGTATACATGTATGTGTATGTGTGTTTATGTATGTGTATGTGTATGTATGTATATGTATATGAGAATATATATATATAGATATATATATGGATGTATGTGTATATGTATGTATGTGTGTGTATTTATGTATGTATATGTATACATGTATGTGTATGTGTGTGTATGAATGTGTATGTATGTATATATATATATATATCTATCTATCTTACTTATTATAAAACGCAGATTTTGTTTTGTGTGTGTGTGTGTGTGTGTGTGTGTGTGTGTGTGTGTGTGTGTGTGTGTGTGTGTGTCTGTAACGTTTATATATTGGATCGGATTTCCTACATTTTTTAGCCGATTTCAATAAAACTTCACAGGACTACATAAAATTATATTGTGGTGGTTCTAACGGTGCCGAAAATGGGAAAAACACAATTGTTTTTTAACAAAATCAATTTGAAAACACGATTAAGAGACATCATGAGAATGAAAGGGGGACAACTCACATCAGTTTAAAAAAACCCAGGTTGTTTGTGTGTGTGTGTGTTCCTTTATATATGGGATCGGATTTCTTACATTTTTCAGCCGATAAAACAAACATCCACTTTTTTTGTGGCAGGTAGTGTTTCTTATTGTCTTGCACACGTTTTTCTTTATGTATACATTCTGAATGCTTTAAAAATTCCATTTACAAGACAATTGTTTATAATAAAATTCTATTCATCAATCGATAGACTCATAACGATTGTAAACAATGTTTTTGTTTGAGTTTGGGTTTGACCAATTCGTAAAAAAAAACAAAAAAACTAAGACATGCGTATCCGTCAACCTAAACAATAATCTAACTATCTCTACTGATTGTACGAATCGAAAAATCGGATAATTCTTTATCTTTAGGGAAAGATAATTCCACGTACTTTAGGGCCGTTTTTACAATTCCCTTTGCAATTTGTTACAAGGTAGATCAATAAGGCATTGGTTTTATTTGAAATTAATTCAATATTTAAAAGAAAGTATTAAGAAATAATTTAAAAATGCCGACGTAAGAAATCTGATCTGACAAAAAACAACAATATTTCGAAGATGATAATTATTAAGGAAAGAACACAGTACTTGTAATAAATTAATAAACCCAAATAAAGTTAATATTTTTTGTATTAGAAACAACGAGTGGAAAATATATTCAAACCAGAATTCTAATTATGAATCACCACAAGCAAAATATGCAATTTTTTTTTTACTGTATTCAATAAATAAAAATCATAAATTATAAAAGATTACAGAGAAAGGCTACCTACATTTTTCAACCGATTTCAACAAAACTTCACTTTTTTTTGGCAGGTAGTGTTTCTTATTGTCTTGCACATTTTTTCTTTATTTTTACATTCAGAATGCTTTAAAAATTCCATTTACAAGACAATTGTTTATAATAAAATTCTATTCATCAATCGATAGACTCATAACGATTGTAAACAATGTTTTTGTTTGAGTTTGGGTTTGACCAATTCGTAAAAAAAAAAAAAAAACTAATTAAGACATGCGTATCCGTCAACCTTAAACACTAATCTTTGTCAATTTTATTTTTCAGTCTTTATTATGGTCGATACTTGATATATCTCTTACTGTTACATCCCCGGGCAACGCCGGGCTCTACTGCTAGTATATATATATATATATATATATATGTGTGTATGTGTGTACATGGGTATATATATGTGTGTATGTGGGTACAGGCCTATATGTATGTATGTACGTGTATATGTTATTGTGCATGTGTGTATACGCTTGTGTTTTTAAGCATAGAAATATGGGTCCTTGCTAGATTAGATTATCGTTATATTTATTTTTTATGTGTTTATATTTGATTTGTAACCTGTAGTCGATATTAATTTTGTCAAATTTTCTTAATTACACAGCGGCCCTTTCAGTAAATGCACTTCAGTTATAGTTTCCCCCTCCCCATCTCTCTCCCCCACCCCTTTTTCTTTTCTTTTCCTCTCCCTCCCTCTTCTTCTGATCTTTAAGATTAGATCGTCTATTGTGTGTGTATGTCACCACAAAATGTATCCTTTCCTGTTACATCCTTAATGTATTAGACATCCGACAACATTCATATTTCTCTCTCTTAAACCGTCTTTAACTCACCTCTCTAAAACCTCTCTCTGTTAAGTTTTACTCTCTCACATTCTCTCGTCTGTTACCCTCTCTTTAGCTCTAACATTCGTCCCACACTCTCATACTTACACTCTCTTTATATTCTATTTTTTATTTCCGGAGTTGTTTTTTCAGTTTTCTTTTCGAATTTGTAGGTCTGATGAATTGAATCGTATTTACGATTCCAATGGAATAAATTATAACCATGGAATATTAGTGTTTAAGCTTTTTTTTATATATATATATATATATATATATATATATATATATATATATTATTAATAGGGTTAATCATATACTACACTAAATCTAGTATATGCAACTTAATTATTCGCAATGATTCTTCCCTCTCCCTCCTCGTTAATGATTTGCAAAAAAACATTATAGTTTACAAATTCAAGTGCCCTTTGTATCTCCAAAGGTTAAATAATATTTATGTTGGTCACACCACAAACTCGCGTTCGCGACGCTTGACTCTACATTTGAATGATAATTCTAACATTTTAGGCATTTAAAACAACATGCCTGGCCGCGTACACAATTCCGGAAAATCCTCGTTGAAAACACAACTATACTTAAACATGAAAACGATAAACAATAACTAAAAAAATTCTTGAGGCTATATACATAAAACAGTTGAAAACTAACCTGAGCAAAATAAATTATGAAATGTCCACAAATATTCTTAAATGCCTATAATTGATAACAGAAGCCATTGGTTTATACAAACGGCTTCCCATACTTATTACTTTCGTTTTCACTCTCGCGTGTGACGTCACGAGCTGCGACACCATTTTCGATTCCGCGTCTCGCATACACGAGTTTGTCGTTGCTTTGAAATTATAGTTTTGTCCGTGTATTGTTTGATGTATTGTAACGTAATATTGAAGTGTAATTACCACCTTTGATAATGGCTTGTGTAAACCGAAAGCTTAGATAGGATATAAACATGTATCAATGTGGTGTTTTCGTTTTGTCTTTCAATAATAATGTTATTAAGCTTATCATACAATATGAAAGGAACATACTTAAAATAAATTTTTATTTACGAAACATGCATCAATGAAAATTGCTGCCTAAATACACACACAATATATATATATATATATATATATATATATATATATATATATATATATAATTTCCCAAATCAGTTAGCATTCATATTTGTTCTACTTCAATATTCACCACTAAGAGTAGTTAGTACACTAAAGCAAAACAAATGAATAAGGCCGATCCTCTCATGGTTTCGCTATTGGTTACGAAATGACTAAGATCATTTAAAACCACTCTCATTTTCCTCCGACAACCGGTAATCATGCAAACCTCCTAGAAATCTTTCTCACATCCTGCAGGGAAATATAGTCGCGCTCTTTCTGACAATGCTCTGATCATTGATAAGATTCATGCCAAAGTGAAATTATTATCTGATTTCCCATTTCACAGGACGATCTTTCGCTACGCAATAGCTGACTGGGACAGCTACAGATTTTACATTGCGCAACATCCTTTTTCATATATATTCAAAAATAGATTTTCTAGATTTGCTTTCCTCATTTCTGAATGAATCCTCTCAGCAATGAATAATTTTATCTCTACCAATAGAAAATTAGCTTTAGTTCACACTAGAATTTCCTGTAACCATAGCCTACCTTAGACACTACTAACATCTCTATCACAGAAAACGGGTTCTGCTTTCAAATCATACAGCAATTATTGAAAGAGAGTTTTCATAAATGCAAAGAATACCTTTGAACAGTGAGTTAAAGCCGAGAATGAAAACAAAGGACTTGAATAAAAATCTCCATATAGACTAAGTTTCAGTGTCAACAATTATAGATGACCTTGAGATTATTTCCATGCGTGGCATTTTGCAATGAACTTTGCTTCTAATTCTATGCTAAATGATAAGGACCGCTGTTACCTGATTTTCTTCTACTCGGAGCACACAACATTTGTAATATTACGGTACGGTAAGTTTCCAAACTTATCAAAAGCCATGAATCTACTGCGCTTAAGAACACAGTTATCTCCAATTTATTTAAAACTACATGAAGGATAGATGCTTCCTAAATCCGAGTAAGGAATCAGCTTAGTGTCCTGTTTTTAAGAAGGTGAGAGTTCATCCACGTCAAAACATCGTTTCATTAACTTAGTGTCATCTGCAAATTCTTCCATTACAGAATTAAGAGGAAGGTTGTTGAACACCTTAACAGAAACAACCTCACGATCGATATTCTTTGCAGTTCACTGGTGATGTTCTGTCTTCAAGCACAGAATGAGTAAGACACTTGAAAATGAATTCATCACGAAGACGTTTGCCATAGATATACCAGAGGAGGCCTTTGACATGCTAGGGCATCGGTGGTTACCACAAAAAACTCTCTAGTTATGGAATCTCTCTGTGTGTTTTCTCAGTTATCAAGTCCTTCGTTACAGGTAGATCCATAAAGGTCGTTACTAACTGTCGGTCAATGGAAGCCCATGAGAACAACGCCAGCGATCCCTAGAGTTCTCTTCTCCATCCTACCATCATTATGCTCTATATTAATGATTTGCCTTAGAACATATTCATATCCCGACTGAACATCATCAGATGATAGAACAGTTTATAGTGGCCTCTCCAAAAGCTGGTAGATGATCTCTTCTCTGGCCTATCCTTGGTGATGTAATGAGGAAAGGACTGACTTGTAACATTTAATACCTGCAAAATCAAACTGGTGACATTCCGCCACCACTATGCAGACCCTATCAGGATGAATGGGGTTCTCTCACGAAGTAGACTAATTAACTTGATCCATTTTTTACTACGTATTCGCCCAAAAGAAAATCTAAAAAAACTACTGAGGGTATATGACCATTGAATGAGGTTGCTCTATAAGAGGATAAGGCAAATATATATTATGAGGATATGTAGGATAGATAATGATTAGCTCGAGAATAAAATTGTAATGATCAGAGAAGTATCTTCTTGGGAGTCTGTAACAGTTTTACTCAGTGGAAAGGAAGGGCAAGGAAATGATCTGACCCTGATATGGTGTTTTCTAGCTGTAATGGTTTGAATTGGTATGACTAAGGAAAGTAGATCGTCTGAAAATTTGTCCTTGCAATAGTAATATAGTATCGGGTGGCTGACGAAGCATCGATTGGCAGTGAGCTGTCGGGTTGAAATTCTTTCATCACACACAATCACATATTGTCCAGTTAAACACAAATGCTTAAATTTTAAATGAACTCCCACCAGTCACAGAGAATAGATGCATCTATCAGATAATCTTCGTGCCATGAGAGATTATTGCGCCTTAGAATCACACCCGACCTCAAGTGGAACTCCTGCATAAGATCCACTGCTTAAGGTAATGGAAAAATGTACAGTTCCTTGTACTGCTCCAAGAGTACCTGGCTCCTCATTCCATCCTGTTTTTTCACTCCAAGCAAGTCGGGTGTGCCACTAGCACGCAAGATGTTACAGAGAATTAGTGCAAGACTAAACATTGGTCTTTGAGGAAAGGTTATAGAGAAGGACGGGGTTCAGGAATAAAGCCTCAGAAGATGTCGATTGACATTGCATTTGAATATTCGAAGATTCTAGCTATAATAGAAGCAAGTAGGAGGAAGGCAGTTCCACTGTTTGAAAGTGCGAGATAATAAGCTGTTGGAGTAGAATAAGCGGTTACATTTAACTGTTTCGACAATGAAAGGGTGGGTTCGAGATGCCAAACTAGTAGCACGCTTAAATTAATGTCGTTGAGGTACCAGTGATAATAGCTCGTCAGGACATTTGCCATGAAAATATTTGTAGAAAAGACAGAGGGAAGCCAGATCACGTCTGTAAGAAAGTGGCTGTAGACGAGATGCCAGATCAGGACCTATCACACTGCATATTCATCTCTGGATCTTTAAAAGAACCAGATCAGGTCTAAGATGGAGTACTGCTGATATATTTCGGCGTGAATTGCCCCATCTTCACTTTCCAGTCTCGATAGAATCCAAAAGCGTCTCAGAGCGCTTGTAGGTGGCAAATTATTTTCCAGCATCTCACTCCCTGGCGGGATGTAGCGAGTATCTCAGTGCTCTATCGCTACTTCCATGAAAAGTGCTCGGATGAAATACATTCCTTGGTTCCGCTAGGTCGACCCTTCACAGCTAGGACCCGCGGTGACACTTACATTGTAGCAAAGCACCTACATTCTCTCCGTATTCAATCGGCAAGAAGTAAGTTACACTCAAACAGCTTCTTCCTGCCAAACACGGCTCTGTGGAACAGAGTCCCAAGTGGATGTTTCTCTGATCAATACAATCTTAACAAGTTTATCTTCCTCCACTAACCGCTTAAAATGCCTTTTACTGTAAATCTGTATCTCGAATTCACTCCGAGTTTGGCACAAGGTGAACCTCACTGTTAAACAACAACAACAACAAAAATATGTATGCAACAAAGGAAATTTAATTTTTTATTTGAGTTCGCAGTATTAAATTTAACAAAAAAAAAAGCCTCCTTCGTGTATTAGTCGGGGAAGAGCGAATTAATTACTGACGGACAGTATAATTGTATTAGGCCCTCACGTGGAATGTCCTTCCTAAGCAAAGAAAAACACAGAAGTATTTACATGTGAAAAAGAAACCAAAATCTTATTTACTTTAGTAACTCTAGCATATGATTACTAATATGAAGTATTCAGATGTAATCAAACTCACTACAGTGTTTATGATATATTTCTTTTCATTTTTTTTAATAATTTCCCCCCAAACAAGGTGAGAAGGCCACTAGTACACAGAGGGTCACATGGAGTGAAAGAAATGAGTATGGGAGATGGGCAAGCTAGTAACGTGATTCTAGAAAATAAAATATGGCGATTCAAGTTGCATTTACATATTTGAAGATTGTAGTTATCAGGGAAGCAAATAAACGGAAGGGACTTCCATAGGCGAGAAATTAAACTATTGGAGTAGAAGGGGCAGTAACATTTAGCTATTTCAACAGTAAACCTAGGGGGACCTAAATGCCAACCAAGTAGCTCAAGTAAATTCATGAAGTAGGGGCAACAGCGAAAAAAAAGCTCGTTAGAGCAGTTGCCATGATAATATTTGTAGAGAAGACAGAGGGAAAGGACATCACGTCGGTGAGAAAGTGAATGACATCGAGATGCCAAGTCAGGAATGATTGCCTTTTAAATTCTTCTTTGAGAAAAGACTGATATTTACTTTTAAGAGGGTCAAGCAATTAATCGAGAAATACCGAAAATGAAATCACAAATTATACGGATTTATGTATGACTGATGAAGATCATAGTTAATTATCAAGTCTTGCAAATCATTCAGTAAGGTGGTATGTTCAGTCTTGTGGTTCATAATTTTTGAAGAGTTACGAGGCCTAATTAAAAAGTATCGGGACTGATGCTATAAAAATAAAACTGCAACACATATCAATTCGGTATTTAATCTCCTTCGAAGAAGTTCTTCCATGAAGTTACACACCTCTCCTCCGTGCTTTCCATTGATGGAATCATTCTGGGAACTCATCTTTTAGGATAGCGAGCGGCTGCCTTGACGCATTCTCTTGAATTGCCACGTCATCTTAAAATTCTGTGCCTTTCCAGTGGGATTTGAGTTTTAGAGAGAGGGAAAAGTCGCAAGGGGAATAGAGGTAGAAATATGGTTCTTATGCGAGCTGAAGAATTCTGTGCTTAGCCAAAAACTACTGCCCAAGCCATGGTCACTGCTGGAATATCTGTAGTGTGGTGTAGTGAAACGACCACACTCTACACATTTTCCTTCCACAGCACTGCTATAAACAAAGGAAATCTAACAAAGTTCGAGATCAATATTTGCCAAGTGGATTCATTCTGCGTATTTAGATCCTTTACCATAGCAACAGTCCCGATACTTTTAGATGAGATCTCTTATATGCTCCGAAGCTGATTTTTGAACCGTAAAAATAACAATGATATTAACTGATAAAATACTAACTAGGTAGTAACGGTTGAATTGGTACATAAAACTTCCGCTGTTAAAAGGGAATTGTGTTAAACGAAATGGCTTTAGAAAGTATGCAGACTCATGTTATTACTGACTTTTAGACTAAACAAATGGCGAATAAATAAACCGTGAACGTAGTTATTAAAAAATTCCAATAAACAATAAAATAAAGCATTAGAAATGAAATGGAAATAATAAAGTGGAAAACAGAAAAATTATGAATACGATATATAATTTACCAATATAATCGAGATATGACCAAGATAGTTATACTACGAAATATTTTTTTCGTAATTCTTCTATTTATCAACTTATAAACTCAAGTGTTATTTCTGGAGCGTTTGACTTCATAGATTTCAATATTTTCTGAAAGGTTTTATTTATTCTACTGATATTTGCATATGACAGATTTCAGTGTGCAGGCCTCGATTCTGTGCAGCTCGAGATAAGAGCAGATGTTACAGATTAAACATCAATCGACCAGTGACATACGGGAATGTGTATGCTTAGTACACGAGCATAGGCCCACTAATGGAATTGTGTCTGACAGAAACAACAACGGAATTTAGCTGAACAAGAAAGGAAATTACTACTAAAGAATGAAACAGTACAGTTATTCTGATATAAATTGTGTGAAAGATCATTTTATATAAATTCGACGTCGACTTGCTCTTTCATATTTACATGTGTTTTACACCTGCTGTTAATTTCTATTAGCCGTAAATATAACATGCCTTAAAAATATATATTTTATCACACATACACACACATACATATATATATATATATATATATATAAAGGGTGTTTCATTAAGTCGGATCAAAGTCAGCTGTAAATAAATCTGTTATTGGTGAACATTTTTCAACAAAACATTTTTGTAAAAGAAATTACTAAGAAAATAAACTTACGCCATTAGAAGTTGATCTATGTTTAAACAATTAGATCAATGAAACGATTTATATTAAAAAATATCAACAATACATTTTAATCGTAAAAGAAAATTATCAGCAATACATTTTTGTAAAAGAAATTAATAATGTTCCCAGGAAAAATAAATTTCTGCATTAAATGACCCATAAAGGTGTTGATATGAAGCTAAACCAACAAAAAAAACCGTTGGGGCTGAGTGGTCAATTTAGAATTAAGAAAATATTTGCGGTTACCACAACGTCTCATATCCCACAACCAAAGTACAAGGCGTTTGCCACCTAGGAAAACCGCTCCATGATTATTGCTTAGAATTGTTCTGCTCGCAAAT
>CAHIKZ030002888.1:57500-297500 GCA_903632075.3 Acanthosepion pharaonis
TATAAAAAGTTATATATATATATATATATATATATATATATATATATATATATATATATATATATATATATATATATATATATATATATATAATAATAAAAAGGCTTAAACACTAATATTCCATGGTCATAATTTATTCCATTGGAATCGTAAATATGATCTAATTCATCAGAAATTTGTAGGTCTGATGAATTGGATCGTATTACGATTCAATGGAATAAATTATGTTCATGGAATATTAGTGTTTGCCTTTTTATTATACTACTCTGTCCTGGACATTGAGTTCTACCTGGATTCTATCCTCTTGGAATTTTATTAAAAAATATACATGTATGTGTATGCACCTATATATATATATGTGTGTATATTTACCACTAATATTATATATATATATATATATATACATATATATATATAAAAGTTAAATGGGTAAAATAGCAGGACAGACTGGGTTCTATAGCCTTGGATGGCAACTGGTCTAGGAGAAGGACAACTCTGAATTCAAAAACCTGCGGAGGGTCGTTTGGGAACCTTGTGGCATTCGGTGCACCAGGTCTCTGTATTCGTCCTTCAAAAGTGTGGATGGTCCTGCACGAGGCCTTCACCACTATAATCAAATCTCATGTGCCGTTGTCGAGCTGTCAGTTTCCTGGGAAACTGATTTGCTTGACCCTCATACGTCGAATCTCGACAGGAGAATCGATTATATATATATATATATATATATATATATATATATATATATATATATGATAAACACAAAAACAATCTTTCGGCTTGGAACTTTTTTATTTTAATTTATTTTGCCTCTTATCATGGAAAAATTCTAATGCATTTTCATTAAAGAAAATCGCATTAATTCCAACGTGAAGACACTGAGTCTAACACACATCGGCACAAAGTGTTTTCAATTCAAACAGCTTTTCGACTGTGCTCCATCATGTTTACTTCGGTTTTGGATAAGACTTGTGTTTTTATGTCCATCGTTTCCGTCATATTGAACTGAATTTGTATTTTAATGAATTTTGTCTTGAAAATGGTTTATTAAAACCGAAACGTCTGACGTCGACAATTCTTTCATTTTAACTACATTTATGGATTTTTGTTTGTTTTTCAAAATTTCTACATTCTGTCGGATTTATATCCATTTACACTTGCTTATATACTGTCTACTGAAAACACAAACCTAAATTCGTTTTTTACAACATGGAAGATTGCAGGCTTATCCGGAAATACAGGAATTTTAAAATAATCACGAACTTTTAGGAATACGTTATGAAAGCGTCGCCCATGTGACTACGGCGTGACCACGTTAAACGGAAAGCTGATCTTTTAAAAATTGTCAGTTATCTGTTTTACTCTTGGATAAGACTTGTGTTTTTTTTTTATGTCCATCGTTTTCGTCATATTGAACTGAATTTGTATTTTAATAAATTTTGTCTTGAAAATGGTTTATTAAAACCGAAACGTCTGACGTCGACAATTCTTTCATTTTAACTACATTTATGGATTTTTGTTTGTTTTTTCAAAATTTCTACATTCTGTCGGATTTATATCCATTTACACTTATATTATATATATATATATATATATATATATATATATATATATATATATATATATATGAAAATTATGAAAAAGGACTTAATATAAAGTTTCATGCTACCAAATAATTTTTGTAAATATTGATACTGAACTTCAATCACATTCTGATTCAATCCATTCTGGTGACCACTTCTTGGAGTGAACAAGTATTTAGAATCTAATTTCTAAGATAACAAAAACAGTGTCGTTAGATATTTTTGTTGTGGACATTTACTTTCAGTTTCTTTCGTGAAACTTCTAGGCTGAAAATATAGTTGATCGAAGTACTACAATTTAAAGGTTGAACAACGTCACATTAGCTGAAAGATTTTGACATGTCAATTCCGTCTATGATTCATTACAGACTTTTCATATCTGGATCATTTTATTTTTGAAATCCGAAAATGGGTTATGAAATGTAGATCAAATCGGATCGTGAACTGATGAAAGATTCGTTGATTTTCCAAGATACTAAATTTTTCTACGCTCAGTTGTAATTGTTCTACCGATCTATACTTCATTAACCGTTATTCTGCGCGCCATTGCATTCGAACATTGTCATTTTTTTTCCGGTTTTCAGCATGAGTAAGAAGACAAGATATGAATTAAAATTGGAAATACTAAAATTTACTGAATACAATAATATGAATACCTGGGAAGTTTTTAACAGAAGACGGAAAGCGTTAAGCAGAAATCCGAAGGTGCATTGACATAGCGAAATATGCCTTCGAAAAAATAAGCAAAATATTAAGAAACAGGAAAATTTCGTTAAAAACTAAGAAAACTGTTAGGCGCTTATGTAATATCAGCCGTCCTATACGTTCGTGAATTCTGCATAATCTCCTCACAGATGCAAGTGAGACAAGGCAACAAAATTGTCGTTCTACACGAATATTGTAACCTAGGTAAGGGGATTCTGTAAATGGATGGCTGAACATTGAAATGGATGCAAGGAAGATTACACTTTTCAACATTTACAAGGAATTGAATTTGTGGAGAGTCATGATCGTCCGCTTCCTTAAGGCTCACGCCACATAGAAGATCTACCAAGTTAGATTATATCAACTGAATCTCTTCATTATAGTTGAAAATCAATGAGTAATTTTCTGTTTCAGTCTGGTTTAACAAGTAAATGAAATCTTGTTATAACAAGTTCATGATAGGGTCGAACAAAAACCGGATAATATCTGTGATATTAATTACCTGAATGATAAAACTCAATGATATTTAGGAGATAATATTGTTTTTCAGTAGTAAGCCTACAACTTAAAAAACAATGTGTCTTGAAAACCATTAAATCTTTTCAGATAATAGATAATTGGCTTTTAACTGCGGCCCAGTTTAAGAGAATTAAAATTGTCCTCAATCTATGAGAGTAATGTTGTCAAAACATATAACTCAGTATCACCTCATCAATGAGGTGTGGTGTTTTGTATATATGACCTTCATGTTCATGAAAATGAGGCTGAATCAAAAGAATATCATTACTCGTCAATTTATTGATAATTTAATATCCTACTGTCGTAAGTACATGCTATCTGTAAAATGCAGCAAAGAGATCTACTTACCCAACCATTTGTGAGTTTACAGTATTTGTTTTGTGTCCTAATGGAATTATACTCATTCAGAGATTCACAATTGTTTTTACACATTTCACACTAAACAAGGCAATAAAGCTACAAAAATACAATTATTATTGAGTATGAATGAATATCTTAAAATACACAGAATTAAGAAGTAAGAACAATAAACAAACAAGAATTAAAGAGACTGTTGATAAAGATTGACATTGCATTTGAATTTAAATTTAAACCCTTGTGCAAATTAATTGAAACAACCGCTTTAGTTTCTTTTCTTTCCCCATGCGGTCAGTTTAAGATCCACTGGAGTAAAAGGGTGTAATCGATTTCTATTTTATTTCTCAGATTAGGCCAATTGCTGTGTTGTGCAGTAATATGAAACTATTTTCTGATTGTATGATGAAATTTGTTTGGCTTTGAAAAATATTGCTTCAGATTTTCATCTCGCACATCTCGACTGTTAATTAGTTGTCCTACGACACTATTGTCTCGACTGTTGATTAGTTGTCTTGCGGCCATTGTCTGCGACGGACGTTAGTCTAAGGAAGCGAACGAAAAGTATAACGCTGCACGAATACATTGGCAAACCTTAATAGTGATCAAATCAAAGTACTATAGACTGGCCCGGAAATTCTCCTGATTTAAATCCAATCGAGAATCTGTGGTCAGTCTACAAGGAAAGATTTCATGGAATGGGCATACGAAGTACTAACATGTACAATGGGTCATGTTTCATTGGAAAAATACGAAAAAAAGTAAATGATAACGGAATTATTCGTTTTGTTTCAATTAATTTGCACAAGGTTGTATAAGATTAATAAGCCTTATTTTCTACTTCCGCATTTAGATGCAACCTTTACATTTTTTTCCTCTTTGAGTAAAGCGGAAGAGTTTTTCTCTTACCTTAATAATCAACGGAGATCGAATAATCAGCTTCCTTTCTTGGATTTAAGATAGAAAGAAAACCTTTGGGCTTTCTTACCAGTGTTTACCGAGAACCCACTTTTTTGTGGGGGGATTCTTTTGCAACCAGATCCAGGAAAATTCTTCTTATTAATATCCTTACTTATCGTGCATCGATGTTGTATTCTGAGTGTCCCGGGAGTCAATCATATGCCGATAAGATTGCTTGGGCACCTCAAGGCGGTGTAATGGTTAGCAAACGTGTCTCGCTAGAACAATTACGACTGAGTAGTGAGTTCGATCCACACTGGGTTCCCCCTACTTTCGGTCTTGTGCCACATCTTAGCTCCGCTTAGAAAATCACTATGCCAATAGAATTGCTAATTCTATCAAACGGTGTTCTAACGCCCTTATGGTACTTTTTCAACTAAAAAACTCACCCGCCTTTGTCGTAATGATGCCTTGCCTACCAGTCAACAAAGTCTAGTAATATATCAATATAAATGTCAATGTGAGATTGACTATGTGGGCAAGACCATTCAAAAGTTTGAGGTCAGGATCGCCCAACATGCCTATGGTCGGGTGCGGAGACGTGATCACTTTTTAAATTCTGTTGCTTGCAGTAAGAATTATTGTCCTGATTTAATTTTCTGTCATTCACAGGGCTAGGGCGAGACTCCATTTAGACATCTTGGAGTCTATTATTATTAACATGCAACCTCCTTCCCTGTGTTGACAACGGGTGCTGAAATATTGGTTGGCCTTCTTCGGGGAAACTACTGTCTAAGAACATATTTAGTAATATTTTTTCCTCCCCTCTAAATGCCCTTTGGGTAATTTTTAGACACCCGCATCTACATCGATAAAAGCAGAAAACTACAAACAACACTACACACTAAAATCACTACACTTTAAGTCTTCTCATCCAAAACACCCAAGATTAAGCTTCCCTATGCACAATCACTTAGACTCAAAAGGATATGTTCTAACAATAAAGATCTAAGTAGACTACAAATCTAGAGCATCAATTCACAACACGTGTTTATAAACAGCACCTAATCAGGGAACAAATAAATAAAGCAATTTCCGCAAATAGATAAGACAATCTAATATATAAAATAAATAATAAATCCAGACGGATTCCTCTAGTAACCACTTTCAACACCATTCTCCCTCCGCTATATCAGATAATCAAAAGTCTATCGGAAATACTACATCTCAAACCAGACCTTAAAACCTTGTTGCAGGAACCCGACCTTATAGCTGATTGTAGACCTAAGATCCTTAAGAAAATTATAGATAGAAATAAATATCAGACGACAATATAAGCCGTAATAGACGAACCATAAAAACAACCATGTAACGAAAAAAAGAGGCTATGTGTAACTAATTCGTTTACTGACTCAGTCACTAAATCTACTTTCAAAATCTGACATAACTCTGACTTTAGATGTTATAACATAATTTACCTATTAGAATACCCACTATGCCAAAAACAATAAGCGGGTAAATCTGAATGGACCTTTCACTACAGAATTAATAATTATCGAAATCGGATTAAGTCGGCTCCCCACGAAAGACCTGTAGAACAACATTTCCGCCTAGAAAAACATGATTTTAAAAGTCAGGCAAATTCACTATAATTGAAAAAATAAAAAAAAACTAAAAAAAAAAACCAAAAAACAAAAAAACAAAAAAAAAACGATAACTTCAGAAAAATTCTAGAGGAACATGAAGACAAATGGATTTTGCACCTCAAAACATTTTGTCCAGAAAGGGATAACCACAAATTTAACAACAAACATTAAATTAATATATAATCCCATAAATCAAGTCTTACCCTCATTTCTCCTGCAACAAAA
This sequence comes from Acanthosepion pharaonis, assembly GCA_903632075.3. Lineage (NCBI taxonomy): Eukaryota > Metazoa > Mollusca > Cephalopoda > Sepiida > Sepiidae > Acanthosepion > Acanthosepion pharaonis. The sequence continues at coordinate 63,430 of CAHIKZ030002888.1, forward strand.
GACAGACATGCTTGCAGAGGTGTTGAGGTCTTACATTTATACATACCCTTACACAAATAAATACAGATACACACATCATACACACTCCCAAAATATTAAAAGATCGCATACACTAAACACAAGCATCCCCTTCTCAGTAACCAATAAAACTGTCAAAATAACCAAGGAGGGAATTCTGAGAATTATAAATCTCTCATCCCCTATCTTGAAAACAACTTGAAAAGAACCGTTTAACCATCACAAAGACTGACCAAAATTAACGATAAAGAAACAAGTGAAAACTAAAGATAAATTCACTTTCTTTGGAGACAGTTATTCAATCTTGTAGTTCACTGCTACTAATAAAAAGGGATTTCTTTTTCTTGCTGATGGCCATGCTGGACGAAAATAATCGAAAAAACCAAGTGAAATAATAAAGCAAAAAATATCAATATACAAATCTCTGTGTCTGAAAATATTAATTTTTGAATATTTTTTATTGTTCAAAACATTCCAATTCTCCTGAAATCATCCCAATAATAGAAAAAATATTTCCAGCAGGCCATCGGAGAAGTCAGATGCATCAAGGGGTTGACCTGAAAGGTTGCCCTCTAGATATGTGGGAAATTTTCGCGCCTCTTACAATGACAGTGTTCGCCAGCGCCATATAAGCAGGTGTCTACTCAACTGCCCTTAGCAGCTGCACACGTAGAAAAAGCGATGACAGAAAGATATATAAGCATACGATTGAAATTAAGACTTATTTGCCTGTATCTCTGTCCATCGGTAATCGACGCAAACAAAAAAAGAGATATTACTAAGTGTTTTTAAGAATTATATACGAAATAAATATGATTGTTATACAACCTGATACAGCAAAACAGTACTGTCTGCAAATGACATAATTTAGTTCTTGAAAATATATTTTCAATTGAGCACTTGAACTACAAGCTAATTCAAAAACAACGCTGAACTGCGTAAATGCGAAGATTTTTAGTAAAATGGATGGAGCGCTATGGCTGCTCGACGTTTGTTTACATTTGTAAAAACAATACGCTATATTTGGCTGATTCGTTCTGTCGAGTGAAGATGGCTCAGTGGTAGAATCGGTTGGGTTTCGATCCGGGCTTGAGGCATTCCGTTGTCTATTCTCACTGAGGAGCTGTGATACAGCGAAACACTACTGTCTTTGAATGAAATATATATATATATATATATATATATATATATATATATATATATATATATATATATATATATATTAATGAATCTAATGGTTGCGCCTTCATAACCCGCACACAAACTCATGATATGAGTGAGCACCGAAATATATTGTGGTCTTCGCTGATATAATATTGATTACTCACTGACAAAGTTCTTGAGGCTATCGTCATTGTTCATAATATGAAATCGGCTGACGTATAAACGAATTACTGGTATTTATAGAGTTCCGTTTCGGATCAATATCTAACTTCGAATATCTACTAACATTTCTGTGGTGAAAAGAAACCAAACTCATTCATATTAATTCCAATTTTGTTAAATCGGACACGACTGTACTGAAGGATTTATCAAAAAACTCCGACATTGGAAACCTTGAAATATGGAAAATAGACTCAACGGTAAAACCAAGTAACATGTGCCCTCAAGTCAGAGCCTATTTGACAGCAGTTCAATGTTCGGATTTAAAAATGTGGGGGTGGTATGTTATTTAATCTGTCAGGTTAGAAGAGTCTTTGAGAAAATAAGGAAGATTCAAAACCAAGTATAATAGTGGCATTTGCTTGATATGTTTATCTCATTAAGAGCTAAGTTGTATTGAAAACAAAAGATTAAACTATTGAAAAAATATATACATTCCATGAAGCACAGTGTGACAAATTAATTCTGAAAGGAAATTTTGCTTACCTGGTTTCTATAGGTTACTGTGAACCTATGCTCTTCGTGAGATTTAGTTACGTGTTCTGGATGGCAGTAAAACTTGGCCGTTTCAGAACATTTTTCAAGTAACAGCGATGTAGGGGGAGGGATGAATCTAGTGAGTAAACCAATTTTTGTAATAGTTTTACAAATCTTGCGAAATAATAACGCAGCATTTTTATTATTCTCTAAAAATCCACTTCACTATTTCTCAACTCTTTTACTTTTAAATCATTTCACCCCAAGCAAGACGGGAAAGCCACTGGTATGAAAAAAAGAGTAAGCATAGAGCAAACAACAAAAAAAAATGAATAAAATGGTACCCATCTATATAATAAATGCGAATGCCAGTTTGTCACTGAGTATCACATTGTCAACGCTATTCCTAGAGGCCGTAGCTAAGCATGCTATACCATTTTGGAATCAGGCTGATTCCGTGAGCAAATTAAAACATTTCGAGCCGAATCTGAATCCGTAATCCTGAAATTCTGGATTCCGAAGTTTTCGATTGTTTTCGGCGATTTTTAAAGGGATTTTTTGTACAATAACAATTTTTATAACTTGGATATAAATTTGGGAAAAATGGAAAACCAAGGAAAGCCGCCCATAAAATAAAAATAATTGTTTATACAGAAAGTAAAACCTAGGTATATCAAAGTGTCTTTAAATTAAGGGGCGGAAGAATTATCATTAAACTTTTAAAAGTTAAGCTAAAATATTAATGGAATAATTAAATGCAGCAATCAATTTTTAGTCCTGGATTTTATTGTTGTCTATCACGTCTACTCATTCCTACCTATTGAGATGAAGGCCCGATGAAGAGCTCTCCACAGGATCTAGTTTAAGTACCACCCGATAAGTCGGCTTGTAAGCTAGTAATTATATCCGGAAAATATTTAACCCAAGAATACAATATACTAATTTTAGGCGGGGGTGTCAATTTATTCTACTAGTAGTGATTTTTCAAGCATAGCTTAGATGTGGCACAAGGCCGAAAGTATGGGGCACCCAGTGAGGACCGAAGTCACGTCTCAGTTGTAATTGTTCTAGCGAGACAAGCTTGCTAACCATTACACCGCCTCGAGATGCCCAATTTATTCTACTAGTAACAGAATACCGTTTCTACAATTTCTGTTCATCTTGTATTATAGTAGTATTTTAAGTAGTAAAGAGTTTAACATGTGAGTTCTTAAATATATTTTTCTATTTATTGAAAATTTACTTATTTACCAGTGTGACGTCGCCCCCTGGTCGCAGCGCCAACTGTGACGTTCTATTCTGGTCTACCACGGCACCAACTGTGACGTCCCTAAACAGCACCAATTGTGAAGTCCTCGCCGCGGCGCCAGCCGTTCGCTCCTCGCTGCTCCGTTCGGGTGTCGCTGCTCCAAACGTGACGTCCGCCTGTCGCGTCAGTCGTCTTGTCTCGTCCTGTGACGACCAACTGGCTTGGTATCGGCCGCGGCACCCAAATGTGACGTTCTAACCTTTTGGTGATTCGGGTGGGAATCTGGTTAGATTTGATATCAGCCTCGTCGTTCCCAACTCCCTTCCAACGCCTGGTTACCAAGGTAACTGCATTGATCTCCAGTCTGCCTACCCACGTTGTGAATTGATCTTAGGCAGACGAGATCAAACAGTGGTTGGGGCCGTAATGCAAACCGAGTTCAACAGGGGTGATACCACACAAATATGCATGAAAGAAAATAAAATGAAAACTCAAAAGTTCAAAGTATCAAAGAAAAAGGTAACAAACTTTATGTCTAGTTGTTCGATACATAGGACTGCATCTATCTCCCGACCCGTTCTATGGATTGTAACACGTCGTTTTCCGTTAGGCAAGTTTTAATGCTTCAAGTTGTTTGCTCTCTAAGAAATTGGTGTTTCGGTGTGTCTTTGGACGAAAGTCGAAAAAAAAACTTATTGTGGCGGTCTGGATCTAAGTCGCTCTTCAAAATAATTGTTCTTGGGTTGAAGAGGAGTCCGGAATTTGCGTGAATCTTGGTCAGCTATCTACGAGGCGGCTTCAATTGGAGACTCACTCTTCGCTGCAACTCCAACTCAAACTGACATTGGAACTGGAACTGATTTCTGCTCGTTGTGGCTTCGCTTATATGGACGCCGACCAAAACCGGGGTGGGTCTGTCGGCGTCGGGTTTTCCTCGATAATTCTAAATACATATCCACCTCTCTGGTTAGGAATTTCCACTTTTTTCCATTTTTGGGAAACTTTCCTCACTCCCACCTTCTCACCATACTTCAGAGGGCGTGAACTGCCCTCCCCACTTCTTCGTAGCAGCTTCTCATACCTATACTCTAGATGGGCGGCGACAGCCTCCTTCGTGCGTCATGTGATCACCCCTTGACCAATGATGTCTTAGTCGGGCGTGGACGAATCCGCGGCTTTGTTTCAGGAAGAAAAAAATATCTTGCTTAACTAAAAAAATTTTTCCCTTCTTTTCCTTTTCTTCCTCTTAATCGCCGTTATCATTTCTCTAGCCGCAAACGGGACAATATGAACAATGGCGGTCATAACTCTTGTTCTACACGTGGTTTTCGTCAGGTATTTTATCGCTAATTATCCGAATGGGTGGTCTTCTTAACAGGGCCAACGTCGCCCCGAAAAAACATTTCTAAATTCCCATTCATTCCCCTTCGGTACATATTTCTGATAACATAATTTTATTATCGCAGGCCAAGAATGTTCCGTCGAAGGAAATCGGTCAGCGGACACTCGTGGGTGGCTTTTATTTTTTCATATCTGTCCAAAGTCCTTTTAGTTGCCTGTTTTTCGTCACTTATCGAAATAACATTTTCATTTGAATTTTTCTTTGGCCAGTCGGTCTGTAGTTGATAATAAGATGCCTTCCCGTACCAATAGTTTGTTTTCATATCCTTAAATAACACAGCCGTCGCCAAAACATATCTGATTCTTTCTTTCTTTCCCTTTCTTTTTACTCAGATTTTCCCTGTCATTGTAATGACACCCCTTCGCCATTTGTTACTTATCAAAATATCCCTTATCCATTGTCTCTTAGCCGTGTGTGTGTTCTACTTATCATCCACGATTCGGTCCTTAGCCTCTCCTTTTCTTTCTTTTCTTTTTCTGCCTCGTTAAATGGTGCCACACCAGGATGTATGTTTTTTCTTTGTTTCTGTATTTGCGTTCGATTTGAGCATGAAATAATGCATTCTTTAATCGAACAGTCAGCGATTGCTATTAAAAAATACACTACACATAGCAGTCTTCAGTGCAAGGGAAATAAAAAACATCTTCCTTGAACTAGTGACATTAATAGAAGCAAACATTAACAAAATTAAGCAGATATACAACCTTGTGCAAATTAATTGAAACAGCCGCTTTAGTTTCCTTTTTTTAGCCATAGGGTCAATTTTAGACCCACTGGAGTGACAAGGTGTAATCCACTTCTATTTTCTCTTCAGATTAAGTCATTGGCAGTGGTGTGCAGTAATATGAATCTATTTTCGGGATCTATGATGAAATTTGTTTGGTCTTCAAAAATATTTCGTCATCTGTGATTGCCTCAGATTTTCATCAAGCCGAGACACTATTGTCTCGACTGTCGGTTAGCTGTCCTACGACCATTGTATGCGGTGGACGTTACTCCAAGGAAGCGTACGAAAATTGTAACGCTGCATGAACCCAAAAGCGTACGAAAATTGTAACGCTGCATGAACCCAAAAGCGTACGAAAATTGTAACGCGGTACTATAGACTGGCACTGGAAACTCTCTTGATTTAAATCCAGTCGAGAATCTGCGGTCAATCTGCAAAGAACGACTTCGTAGAATGGGTATACGAAGTACTAACATGTGCACTGGGTCATGTTACACTGAAAAAATAGGAAGAAAAGTAAATAAAATCGGAATTATTTGGTTTATGTCAATTAATTTTCACAAGGGGTTTACACTACGTATTATTTAATAAAATACTTTTTTTTTTAAATAATGCGCTGATGACAAAAGATCATAAAGCAACTTTGATTACGGTTACTTCGACGTGCTGCAAGGGTTATTAAGCTTCTCTTGCTACATCAATTACGACTTTCGATCCTCATTGTGTTCCCCATACTTTTGTCCTTGTGCCACAGCTAAGCTACGCTTTGAAAATCACTATAAATCAGATGTTAAGGTGTACTTGGACATGATGTAATGGTCAGCAATCTTGTCTCTTATGATCAATTACGATTGACGAGGTAGTTTGAATCCACTAGATGCTCCCTACTTTTGGCCTTGTCCAACATCTAAGCTAAGTTGAGTAAATCATTACAGCAACTCTTGAGAATCGAGCTCTCGAAATTGGCACATTAATATTCATCCTACATAAAAAAAAATATGCAATGGTTATTTACATAAGTTCGAGTTGTCAAATAGTATTTTTAGTTTAATTTGGTATTGATAACGGACTGGTATTTCTCCAAAATATTCTAAAAGAACATGTGACACAGAAATCCGGAGATGTATTGGAAAAGAGAAAGATGCCTTTCAAAAGCTAAGCAAAGTATTTAGAAAAATGATCTTTTTTTTTTTGAAGCGAATGAAATAGCCCTGAACAGTTGTGTAATATCAATTCTTCAAACAATGACAGTGAATAATGAAAACTTTCCTCATCGCTATCGAGGAAAGATGGGACAATACGGTTATGCGGCAATAGAATCCTAATGATTATACGAAGGTCGATACATGGGATCATCCTGGATGATTTATAGAAAATGGGAATGAAAAAGACACGTGTTATTAAGATCAGAAATTGAGAGTTGAAATTGTGCGGATAGATAATGAGGAAAGAGAGCTTTGAGAATTTATCACTCACTCACAAGCATTAGGAGCAAATGGAAAGTGTGAGTAACTTAACTAACGTGTAAAAGAATGTCAGAATATGGATAGAAACGAATAATTAGGGGAAAAATATTAATTAGATCTACAAAGAATAGAAAGCGTGTGTGAACTCTGATTACAAATGATCTGAAGGTAAATGGAGCATAAAAAGTTATGGAGACAGAGTTAGTATCCAATCGATATATTTTGCTAAACGACCTAGCTATACTTCATATTAATGCTATTTTGAATAAAACATTTCTCAGTGAACTCACTACTACATGCGTTAAAAGTTGAAGACAGATAAGCCACCAATATACACGAATGAAAAATGTAACCTAGTGTAAATGACAACACAGCTCCATGTACCGTAAACTTTTTCTAAAATTAATAACTTAAAAAAAGAAGGATTTTCGGATATATATTTATATGGTTTTTTTCCTTATGTTGGCGTGGGGAACCCGGCCTCAAAAATTTATATATATATATATATATATATATATATATATATATATATATATATATATATATATATATATATGTAGGGTCCGATGTATGGTCTGCAAATTACGCAAAGGTGAAAATAACACTGGCATCTCATTTTAACAGATAAATTTACCAAAATTTCAGCAAAATATCTTGAAAGATTTATTTAATAATATTACCTTTGGCTTCAAGCACTGCCCCCAGACGACTTCAGAATCTCCTGCATCTTTTCTGAGCAGTCTCCTTGTCTACGTTTATGAATAATAAGCCTTACCTTCAGTTCAAATTTTGTATCACAAGGAGTTTTTGGGTCTCTCATTCACCTGAATCCCACGCATAATAATCAAGTGTATTGCAGTCTGGGGAATTACGTGGCCAGATGTAAAGGATGATGTGATTGCAAAAATTGTCTGACAGCCATGACTTGGTTCTCCTGCTTTTACTGCATGTTGCAGCATCCTGTTGCCAACCAGAGGGTCTTCCAGCAGCCACCCTTTTGAAGCAGGGCATCATTACCTGCTCAGCGCACTTGATGTAAGACTCGGTGTTGAGTTTGAAGCCTTCAGCAACAAATTCTCTAGTTCTTTTCTCATCAGAATGATCAGAGTGGGTTATCCAAGTTGCTGTATCTTCGTATTCACTGTTAGGTTCATCCAACTCTTTCCGAATTCCAACTCTTTCCGAATCCTCTGGATTGTCCTCAGATTGAAACCCAAACAATCTGAAATGTTTGTATTAGAGCTTCTAGCACGAATGCCAAGCAGTACAACATGCCGTGTACAAATTTTTAGTGGAGTGAATTGCTTCATGTTGCTCTTTTTCTCATAGACGTTGCCCAACCGACCCTACTATACTGTGCCGTCAACGAATTAAAAAAACAAAGCGCATGCGCGAAATTAAAATTATAAAACGCGGCAATTTACCCATCCCACTCACACACACTCTCTCTCTCCCTCTCTCTCTCTCCCCCCATATACATTTAATACTACTGTGTCCTGGTCTGATTCAACTCCGACCATTAACCTTTTATGCATTATATAGAAGAAGAAGAAGAAGAAGAAGAAGAAGAAGAGGAGGAGGAGGAGGAGTAAGAAGAAGAGAGGAGTGAAGGAATGCAAGTGTATTGTAAATGTATTGTTTTATCCAGCGTCATGTGCCCTTAAGAAAAAAATTTCTGATATGAAAGTAAGGACTTAAGACTTCGGATTTCTGGTTTAAAATGTTCCTTGGATCATAGTTGTTTGACATAATCGACAATTTTCCTGTAAAGTTGAAACCAAGTTTGCGGATTCAGCTGAACTTCTGATTTTTAAAGTGTATATATATATAAATGGTCATTGAAGTCAAAGTCAGTACTCAGAGGCGACAGGCTGTTTGATGCTGAACGCAATCGTCAGGCCGCCGATTGTGTCCAGCATGAAACAGCCTGTCGCCTCTGAGTTGTTACTTCAATATAGGAGATAGTGGGTATATTGTTATAGTCTGCAAGGGTATGAGTGCGTGCGTGTGAATGTTTTCCAAGTGAGGATCGGTGAATCGGAATATGAAGAAACATGCAAAAGAATCACCTTTATCTATCCAGAAATTATTTTACATGTAAAACGCTTTAAACAATTTCTCCTGAGATCAAATCTCCATTAATCTTTCATGTAATTCCTTCCAATTCTTTTGTGTTTCATTGTCACTCGAAATAACGAGAAATAGTGGGAAGCATGAAGCATTTTATCGAAAATCGTTTCAGGCGTCATTTATGTTATACGACCTCGCGAAATATGAGATGTGGGAAGAAGCCTCGTCGGAATCTACTTCGGAACTTAAGATCTAGCTTTGCTTACTTGAAATTTCGGAAGGTACGTCGACCTAGGAACAGTATCGTACCCCTCAAAAGCTAAGGGTAGTTTTAACGTATAAATGGGCACTTTTGTTTGCTGTATCGGCGTACTCTAACTTTTATGTTCTACAGTGATTTTCACTCTGCAACAGTCCCCGTGGGTACTCGAAGTAGGGTTTACGTTCAGGTGGAGTTTATACGTTTCATGGCGAAGCCTAGCTGTTAATGTTAGACTTGGCGGAAGAAAGCTATACAGTAATAAAAAGCACAAGTACAGGATTCAGTTTATTCACTTTCATTGCCGCTGTCACACATTCATTGATGCTGTCTGTATGAACAGCATCATTTTCGTGGTACAAAATGATCCGGCGACATTTCCTTTGATATTTTACGAAGTTCTGCTTTGTAGATTGTTGCAAATGGCTCTCCGAATGGCGTCCTTCTAGTATTCTGGCATCATTCATATGAAAATCTCGAATAATATTCCACATATATGTTGGGATGACAGGACTTTCAAACCAAACTGTAGATCGTCGGAGCAATTTCCATGGTAGCAGCGATAGAGCAACGAGAATCTCGCCACATCCTGCCTTTGAGAGAGAGTTTAGAGAGCGAAAAACAGTTCATTACATAAAAGAACTCGAAGACTCTTTTCAACTCTATCAATACTGAAAATTGAGCAGTGGGCAGATCCCGTCAACTCAAAATTTTACTTCACAACTTTCTGTTTAGTTTTCAATCAAAACTATATTGCTGGTAACAACTCTTTCTTCACAAATGTATTTCTGGTAATAAGTTTTTCTTAAAAAATGTATTGCTGGTAATAATTTTTTCTTCAAAAATGTATTGCTGGTAATAACTCTTTCTTCAAAAATGTATTTCGGATAATAAGTTTTTCTTCAAAAATGTATTGCTGGTAATAACTCTTTCTTAAACAATGTATTTCTGGTAATAAGTTTTTCTTCAAAAATGTATTGCTGGTAATAACTCTTTCTTCAAAAATGTATTTCTGGTAATAAGTTTTTCTTCAAAAATGTATTGCTGGTAATAACTCTTTCTTCAAAAATGTATTTCGGATAAGTTTTTCTTCAAAAATGTATTGCTAGTAATAACTCTTTCTTAAACAATGTATTTCTGGTAATAAGTTTTTCTTCAAAAATGTATTGCTGGTAATAACTCTTTCTTCAAAAATGTATTTCTGGTAATAAGTTTTTCTTCAAAAATGTATTGCTGGTAATAACTCTTTCTTAAACAATGTATTTCTGGTAATAAGTTTTTCTTCAAAAACGTATTGCTGGTAATAACTCTTTCTTCAAAAATGTATTTCGGATAATAAGTTTTTTTTCAAACATGTATTGCTGGTAATAACTCTTTCTTAAACAATGTATTTCTGGTAATAAGTTTTTCTTCAAAAATGTATTGCTGGTAATAACTCTTTCTTCAAAAATGTATTTCGGATAATTCTTTTTTTCAAAAATGTATTGCTGGTAATAACTCTTTCTTAAACAATGTATTTCTGGTAATAAGTTTTTCTTCAAAAATGTATTGCTGGTAATAACTCTTTCTTCAAAAATGTATTTCTGGTAATAAGTTTTTCTTCAAAAATGTATTGTGGCAATAAGTTTTTCTTCAAAAATGTATTGCTGGTAATCACTCTTTCTTCAAAAATGTATTTCTGGTAATAAGTTTTTCTTCAAAAATGTATTGCTGGTAATAACACTTTCAGTTTTTCGTTTAACAAAATTAAACCTCGAATACTGACCGTAACTGTAACCCTTGGTCTCGGACTGCAGATCTCGACAAATGGCCACTGTTTTTTTTAGTTTGCTTATTATCCTTTTCTGATTGCGCTAAAAGAACAACGTTTCCTAATCATGTAAGATCAACATAAAAAAAAGATACGATAACATTATTTCGTCAATTTTAATTGCGCCTTTGAAGAAAATGAAATCATAATTAAAGATCGACATTAAACATATAATTGAAGAGTCGCACTGATATTATTAGAAAAAGGCATATACGAAGATTTCAGACTCTTTCAGGGCATATATTTATTAACTTCAAAGAAGTACAAAACGCTAATCTACTTCAAAATAGCATCCTCTGACTTCGATACACTTGCCGTGTGTGACGTCGTCCCCCGGTCGCAGCGTCGACTGTGTCGTTCGATCCCGTTCGCGGCGCCAATTGTGACGTCACGTGCTCCCCAGGCTCTGATATCCTGGTCACAGACAGCACCAGTTGTGACGTCTTTCGTCGCGGCGTCAGCTGTTCGCTCCTCGCTGCTCCAAACGTGACGTTCTAACCCTTTGGTTAGATTGATACCAGCCTCGTCGTTCTCAACCCGCTTCCAACACCTGGTTACCAGGGTAACTGCACTGATCTCCGGTCTGCCTACCCACGTTGTGACTTGATCTTAGACAGACGAGATCAAACAGGGGTAATGCAAGTTGAGTCTAACGGAGGTGATAACACACAATTATGAATATAAAAAAAAGAAGTATAAAATAAAAACTCACAAGGTCCAACGTATCAAGAAAAGGTAACAAACTTTTATGTCTAATTGCTCGGTACATAGGACTATATCTATTTCCCGACCCGTTCTGTGGATTGTGGCACGACGCTTTTACTAGGCAACTTTAAGGCTTCCAGTTGTCTGCTCTCTAAGAAATTTGTGTTTCGGTGTGTCTTTGGACGAAAGTCGAAAAAAAAACTTATTTCTGTGGTCTGATTCTAAGTCGCTCCTCAAACTACTTGTTCTTGGTTGAAGAAGAGTCCAGAAGTGTGCGTCAATCTTGGTTAGCTATCTTGACGCGGCTTCAACACTGGGCGCTCATCTCTGCTTGTCGTTCACGGCTCAAACTCCAACTCAAACTCACTCGCCGTCCGCTCTCAAAACTCTCGCGCCGTTCGCGGCGCAAAACTCTTCAGAGTCTGAATTACTGGTCACTCATCTCCGCCGTCGTTGCGCGAATTAACTACTTCTCTTCAGCTTGCACTGATTCCAACTTCTCCACTTAGGCCAAACGAGCTGCTTCACTTCGACCAAACGAGCTGGCCTCTCCTGCCCGCTAGGGGGGGGGGAACGAATCCGGCCTGCCGTCCGCGGCTGATCTCCAATCTGCTCGCCGTCCGCGGCTGATCTGATTTCTGTCGCTTGGGGTTTCGCCCCCACTGACGCCGTCAAAAACTGGGGTGGGTCTGTTTGGCGTCGGGGATTCTTGATAACTCCAAATACGTATCCACCCTTCTTATTTCTGGTTAGGGATTTTCCATTTTCGGTAATTCACTTTCACTCCTACTTCCTCACTGTGCCCCTGAGGGGCATATACCCTCTTTCCCGCCTTCTCTTATCGGCTCCCCACACCTACACCTCCGACAAGGGCGTCGACCGACTTCCCCCGTGCGCCACGCGACCGCTCTCTGCCAATGAGGTCCCGGTCGGGCATCCTTACTCCCCCCCCCGGGTGTCATGTGATCCCATTTAGCCAATGACGTCCTTAGTCGGGTGTGGACAATCCGTGGCCTTGTTTTGGGGAAAGAAACACCCTGCCAAAAAAACAAAATATTAACTTAAATCGCCCTTATCATACGCGACCGAGATGACGCTCTCGGCTTTTTTAACACGTGGCATCTGTCAAACAGCCCATCGCTAACTGGACATGACCTAAGAAAGGGATTTCTCAGACTGGGTGGCGTTTTCGTGAACGAATAAAAATATTTCACTTTTTCTTTCGCTCGAAGCTTGATAAAAAAATCTTCATTATCTCAAAAAAACATTTTCAGCCAACATCATCTTGTGTGGCTTTTTTTTCAATTCTGGAAATTGTCTGTGTTTTCGTATTAATGGTTTGTCTTCATATCCTTAGATACACTTCCCAACTGTCACTTATCATATGTTTTTCCATTGTCCCTAAACTTTGTTTCTTCAACCATTTGATAACAAACTTCAATTTTTCGTGGACACGGAAGTAGGTCAGGTGCTTGACCTGATATTTTTGACATCTGTTATGTGTCAGTCGAGCGTGTGTGTGCTCGCCTATGACCTGCTTTCGTATCATTCTCTCTTTCTCTCTTCTAGATCGCTTGAACGTAAAGAAAGAATTATTCTCAAAACCCAAATATTTTTCAGCTCTAAACAATTATGAAATGGTTGACAAACCGTAAAAAACAAATCATATATTTATGAATAATTCCTTTCAGCTTGCCAACTATGCATGGTGACACAATCCTCCCCTAACCGATTTGTCATTTACTCGTAAATGACACCTAAACCCAAATACATCATTTAACATACACCATGCATTTGTCTCATGCAATTCTATACTACTTTCTTAAATGCAGTGTAATGTTCTCTTTTAACTTCTTTTGTTCTACATGCAAATGTAATGTTCTTTTCATCTTCCTTTGTTCTACATGCAAAAGTAATGTTCTTCTTTTGTTCTACATGCAATGTAATGTTCTTTTCATCTTCTTTTGTTCTACATGCAAAAGTAATGTTCTTTTCGTCTTCTTTTGTTCTACATGCAATGTAATGTTCTTTTCATCTTCTTTTGTTCTACATGCAAAAGTAATGTTCTTTTCGTCTTCATTTGTTCTACATGCAAAAGTAATGTTCTTTTCGTCTTCTTTTGTCCTACATGCAATGTAATGTTCTTTTCATCTTCTTTTGTTCTACATGCAAAAGTAATGTTCTTTTCGTCTTCTTTTGTTCTACATGCAATGTAATGTTCTTTTCATCTTCTTTTGTTCTACATGCAAAAGTAATGTTCTTTTCGTCTTCTTTTGTTCTACATGCAATGTAATGTTCTTTTCATCTTCTTTTGTTCTACATGCAAAAGTAATGTTCTTTTCGTCTTCTTTTGTTCTACATGCAATGTAATGTTCTTTTCATCTTCTTTTGTTCTACATGCAAAAGTAATGTTCTTTTCGTCTTCTTTTGTTCTACATGCAATGTAATGTTCTTTTCATCTTCTTTTGTTCTACATGCAAAAGTAATATGTACGTGTGTCTGTGGGTGCAGATGTGGTTACTATGGTTTGTTCTTCTTGGTCAATGTTTTCTTCTCCGCTGTTGGAGGTTTTTCCGCCGCACGTGGTGGTCTCACACCAGCCTCCTCCATTGGTCTTTCAGCAATTTCTTCGCCAGTCCCGTCTGAGTAAGGAACACTGCTCGGCATTAACCTCTCGGGTTGCTGCATGCTCATTAGATTGTCGTTCGCTAATCTCTTCTTACTCTTAACCTTCCATATTAATACACCCCCGATGGCTATAACTAGGAATGTACCCATCACTATTGACCAACTTATCGCGATCTGCTCATCGTCTTCCCAAGCCACACCTTCGTTTCCCAACGCACTTAACTTGTCTCTCAATTGATCCATATCGATCTTTTTTATCGGCTTCATTAATACTGGCATTTTATTTAAGGTAACATTAGAGAATCCCTTCACTATCGGCTCCCACAATTCTGTACAATTGACTAAGCCTCTACCAATCATCTCTATGATTGAATCTTTCTATTCATATCTTTCTTCTTCCTGATAATAGGGGGGTAGGGAAATGGATATCCCAACCGCCGAACATCCCATGGGTAGCTTTAACAGGGATAACGGTGGCCTTATTTTTAATGTCCTTGTGGACTCTCCCCCACATACCTTAGACAAGCTGATAAGTTTCTGTGTGGCTACTGCCCACACCCCGTCTGAAACACTGATAGCTTGTGGTAATGCCGTGTTTGTTAATACCTCCACTTGGCAGGTTCTTTTGATTCCTTCCCTCTTCCCTTCTAGTATGCACATTCTGCGATTACCGGTTTTATAGATAAGGCTTAACGAGGTTCAAGTCCCTAGGGCATCATCTCTACATCTTCCAGCTTCTTCAGCTGATAGCAACATGAATTTCGTTCTCCCCGAATTTAAAGCTATGTAGTCTGCTTCCACCTTGTACCTTGCTATCATTCCCAAACCTTGATCTCTTCTGGGGTAGGGGATGGGTAAGTTTATAACCTGGTATATCTCGAATATATTCTCGCTATCTAACAACGGAACAGATATCACAACCAATAGTCGCCTATTTTCTAACAAGGTCACACATCCTAGTGCATTATAATACTTCCACAATTCTTTACTCAATTATCCTATAATTGCTTAATAAGTTCAGTTCTTCCTTCCTCTAACTAACGTCTAGCAGACAGAATGGCCAAGACAGAAACGCGTGGCGCTCACTCCAAGGTCGTACTTCATGACACCACTGATGGCCAATCAACAATGCCAATAATCTTCTTCCGTCCCTTGTGAGGTGCAGCCCGCGACTCCATCCCCCCGCACTCACATCCACCGCAGTCAGCCAGCAGGTTTTTTGATGGGCCAGTGTCGTTATCTATCGACACTGAATGCTTCTATTCTGCACAGCCCTCTTGTTCTACTGAGATTTGGGGTTCTTCACCCTCCCTGATCTCATCTTCCGAGGTGATTCCTGCTCAACCTCTAACCTTCTCTCTGTGTTTAACTCCCGCCCAGGAGGTGTTTTGTCCTCTTCTTCATCCCCTGATTCTTCTTTCTGTTTAGAGTCTTCGCCTTGAATGTCTTCAATACCTCTCGACTCTATGTCTAAATCTCTCCTCTTCCTTATCCTTTCCTTGAGCTGGGAAAGGGGTATTTGATCCTCCTCCTCCCACTCGCTGGGCCCTTCGTCTTGTTCAGGGTGCCTCTTTTTAGAGCCCTCGACTGCTTGATTGGGTCTCCTCGTTTTTTCTTCCTTTTCTTTGGACATGGGGGTGCGATGGCGACCTCACAGGGTTTTTTCTGCACCGATTCAGTCGACGACTGAACATCACAAATCCCCGCTGAGGGTTCCAAATCCGTCACTCGGATCGCTTCGTCTATCTGGCCAAGTCGACCTATCTCCTCATCTTCTTCGGAATCTTCTTCCGTCTCCATTTCTTCTGGTTCAACCAGGGTTACCTTCCTTGTCCTTGTCTTCTTAGGCCTCGGCTCGCTCATTTTCAGGTTAGCTATTTCAGCCTTCTTCAGATCATTGGCATGAACCCTCCTCGCTCGTCCTGCCACTTGATCCCATATTACATATGATACTGGACCCGTCTGCTCTACTATCCGGTAGTACGGTTCCCATCTCTGGTCCAGTTTTCCTTCCCTCTGGTGGATTTTATAGTAGACAGGGTCTCCAACCTTCAGTTCCACTACCTTTCTTTCAGCATTCACTCTCTCATTTCTTTTTTTCTGGGCCCTCTTTATTCTTCTTCTGGCCTGTTCAAACATTTTATGTTGTTATTCCAGCAATAGTTGATGATGATCTTCTCCCATATACATTCTTCGGGGCTTCAGTAGGTTATCCACAGGCAGGACCACGTCTCTACCAAACAACAAAAAGTAAGGAGAAAATCTGGAGGTTTCGTTTATCGTAAACCTCACGGCCGCCAGATCCTGCGTCAAATACAAGTCCCAATTTCCAGTGTTCTCCCTGACCAGCTTGGCCAATACATCTCCCAAGTTTTCTGAAACCTTTCCACTTTAGCATTTCCTTGGGGTGATATGGAGATGTTTTTACGTGCTCTATATTCAAACCTGTCAGAACTTCTCTCATTATGCTGTTCACATTCTCCGTGCCATTATCTGTTACCAATTGCACAGGGCGCCATACCTAGGGAAGATTTCACTTATTATCAACCCGGCCACAGTTCTGGCCTTTTGTCTGGTACTGCAAATGCTTCAGGCCAATTTGTTAGCCAATCGACAAAACTCACTATATAGTTATTTCCTTGTGCAGTTTCCCCATATGGTCCTGATACATCCATACTCACCTTCTCGAAGGGAAGTTTGGTACGTCCGTTTCCTCCAAAGGTGCCATTTCCTGCCTTCTGCTCTGCGACTGGCACACTACACAGCTCGAACATAGTTAGTGACCTCTCTGTACAGTTTGGGCCAATAGTACTTTCTTCCTATAAGATCACATGTCCTATCAATTCCCATGTGACCCAACCTCTCGTGGCACTGTTCCAATATCTCTGGTCTTAAACTTTTGGGCACATACAACTTCGGCTTGACTTCTTCATCCTTGCCTGAGAGATAATACAGCCTTTCCTCTATTATGGCATACTTGGTGGTCTCTCCTGCCTTCACCTTTTCTCTCAGAGCAGCTATTTCACTGTCTGCCTGCTCCTTCTCAATTCCTTCTGTCCAGCAGGGATCGGTTATTATCTGGGCGTCCCCTTCTTCATTCGATTCTAACATAGGGCGATCTTTTAGCTTATTAGAGTTAATTACGCCTATTCTATAGGCTTTATCATCTACTCCCTGCTCTACTTTTACAGATCTTTCTTCCAGTTGTTTCGGTATTCTTGAGAGTAAATCTGCGCACGTGTTTTCCTTCCCTGCCAAATACTCTATCTTACAGTGGTAGCCACTTAACTTAAGTGCCCACTGTTGAATTTTCTTATTATTTGTCCACTCTGCCTGCAATAGGTACTGCAGAGGTCCTCTCCCTACCCTTTTTCCTGACATTAACCTAAACCTTTCCCGACACCGCCGTCCTAGGGGTTAGCTTTACATCTTCCTCCACCACTATTGTTATCTCTTCCTCTGGTGGGCATCCCAATGGCGTTCTCTCGGCATTCACCACCAACACAGTGGGGTTAAATTCGATCTGGGCCCTCTGGCTCCGGAGCCAATCTTCTCCCAAGATTGCCTCCGTACACAGGTCGGGGGTTACGTAAAAGTTTTGGGTGCTTCTTACTTTCCCAATCCTCACCTGGAGCCTCACCATCCCTTTTATCTTCAGGGGGGGGCTCCATCTGCTTGCGTGACCTCTATGTCCGCTTCCCGTAACCTTCTCTTCCGTTTCACCCGCCTGTATGTCTCCTCTCTCATCAATGACACAGATGCTCCTGTGTCCACCAGAGCTCTCATCGCCCTACCCCCTATCTCCGCCCTACAGTATAGTTCTTTCTCTCGCGTTAGCGAAGAGAACACTTGAGCTTTCCTCTTCCTGGGTCCCCACCCTTGGGTTAACCCAGCCATAGGCGCCGGTAGTAATAAATCACCTTCATTTTTCTAATGAGGTGGAGTCCTGCGCCCCCTGCACCTGGGCGACCCCGGCCAGACCTCTCCCAGTCTCCCGCGGCTGTTTCTAAGGATACAGCTTCTCTTCAGGTGTCCTGGCCTCCTGCAAAACCAGCACCTTCTTGTCGGACAGCTTGCCGCAAAGTGGCCCGCCCGACCACACCTCAGCCTGATCTACCTCTAATTTAACCTTCTGATTCCACGCGGGGGATCTTCCGCCTACCCCACTTCTGCCGGCCTCCTGACTTAGTATCTGTTTCCTTCCACACCTCTTCACCTTTTCCCATACGCCCTGGCTCCCCCTGGCCAGCTCCACCGCTGTCGACAGTCCCGGCGGTCCCTCCCTTAGCACGTCGTGACGAACACGCTCGTCACCCAGCGCCTCCACACACAGGTCCGCCAGCTGGGCCCGCATAACCGCATTGTCTCTGACCACTTCCGGGAAGGCCAACGATGACAGCCTCCCCGTTCGCCCCCCCACCCCGGGGCCTCGTCCCGCAGCTGCGTCAGCTCTAGGAGGGCCTTCACGGCCCCCATAGCCGTGCCCTCGCCGGAGAACTCCCCGGTCAATAGTCCCCCCAACTCTTCCCAAGATAAGTGGGGTTGACTCTCCAAGAGCTCCATCACGAACTCAGACGCCCCCCCCCCCCACTGCGGCACCGCATGCCAAATACAGGGCCTCGTGGTCTGAAAGTTCGTAAATAACTCGGCTCCTCTCCAGGATTGCCAGCCAGTTTTTGAAGTCTTTCCCGCTGCCGTCAAATGCTAGGACCCTCGGTCTACCTAACAGCTTTCTTAGGTCAGCTGACAACCCTTGCCTTACTCCCTCTTCATCCCCCACTGCTCTATCTGAATCATAGTCCGACATATTTAAAGAGAAAGACAATCTACGCAGCAACAATCGAGGTTGGGAAATAAAATAAAGTGTCCTACCTTACAGACGATTCTGTTCTCGTTCCTCTCGGTCCCGGGTCGCCTTGAGTCCTATTTGAAATTTGTCAGCAACAGCGGTCGATCGATGTGACGTGACGTGGCTGTCTCAGGGTTGATCCTTTGGTCACGGCACCACCTGTGACGTGACGTGGTTCAGGGTTGATCCCTTGGTCACGGCACCATTTGTGACGTGATGTGGTCCAGGGTTGATCCCTTGGTCACGGCACCACCCATGACGTCTTTTGTCGCGGCGTCAGCTGTTCGCTCCTCGCTGCTCCAAACGTGACGTTCTAATCCTTTGGTTAGATTGATACCAGCCTCGTCGTTCTCAACCCGCTTCCAACACCTGGTTACCAGGGTAACTGCACTGATCTCCGGTCTGCCTACCCACGTTGTGACTTGATCTTAGACAGACGAGATCAAACAGGGGTTGGGGCCGTAATGCAAGTTGAGTCTAACGGGGGTGATAACACACAATGATGTATAAAAAAAAAAAGAAATATAAAATAAAAACTCTCAAGGTCCAACGTATCAAGAAAAGGTAACAAACTTTTATGTCTAATTGCTCGGTACATAGGACTATATCTATTTCCCGACCCGTTCTGTGGATTGTGGCAGGACGCTTTTACTAGGCAACTTTAAGGCTTCTAGTTGTCTGCTCTCTAAGAAATTTGTGTTTCGGTGTGTCTTTGGACGAAAGTCGAAAAAAAACTTATTTCTGTGGTCTGATTCTAAGTCGCTCCTCAAACTACTTGTTCTTGGTTGAAGAAGAGTCCAGAAGTGTGCGTCAATCTTGGTTAGCTATCTTGACGCGGCTTCAACACTGGGCGCTCATCTCTGCTTGTCGTTCACGGCTCAAACTCCAACTCAAACTCACTCGCCGTCCGCTCTCAAAACTCTCACGCCGTTCGCGGCGCAAATCTCTTCAGAGTCTGAATTACTGGTCACTCATCTCCGCCGTCGTTGCGCGAATTAACTACTTCTCTTCAGCTTGCACTGATTCCAACTTCTCCACTTAGGCCAAACAAGCTGCTTCACTTCGACCAAACGAGCTGCTTCACTTCGGCCAAACGAGCTGGCCTCTCCTGCCCGCTAGGGCGGGGGGAACGAATCCGGCCTGCCGTCCGCGGCTGATCTCCAATCCGCTCGCCGTCCGCGGCTGATCTGATTTCTGTCGTTTGGGGTTTCGCCCCCACTGACGCCGTCAAAAACTGGGGTGGGTCTGTTTGGCGTCGGGGATTCTTGATAACTCCAAATACGTATCCACCCTTCTTATTTCTGGTTAGGGATTTTCCATTTTCGGTAATTCACTTTCACTCCTACTTCCTCACTGTGCCCCTGAGGGGCGTATACCCTCTTTCCCGCCTTCTCTTATCGGCTCCCCACACCTACACCTCCGACAAAGGCGTCGACCGACTCCCCCCGTGCGCCACGCGACCGCTCGCGGCCAATGAGGTCCCGGTCGGGCATCCTTTCTCCCCCCCCCCGGGTGTCATGTGATCCCATTTAGCCAATGACGTCCTTAGTCGGGTGTGGACAATCCGTGGCCTTGTTTTGGGGAAAGAAACACCCTGCCCAAAAAAACAAAATATTAACTTAAATCGCCCTTATCATACGCGACCGAGATGACGCTCTCGGCTTTTTTAACACGTGGCATCTGTCAAGCAGCCCATCGCTAACTGGACATGACCAAAGAAAGGGATTTCTCAGACTGGGTGGCGTTTTCGTGAACGAATAAAAAATATTTCACTTTTTCTTTCGCTCGAAGCTTGATAACAAAAATCTTCATTATCTCAAAAAAACATTTTCAGCCAACATCATCTTGTGTGGCTTTTTTTTTCAATTCTGGAAATTGTCTGTGTTTTCGTATTAATGGTTTGTCTTCATATCCTTAGATACACTTCCCACCTGTTTCCTATCATATTTTTTCCATTGTCCCTAAACTTTGTTTCTTCAACCATTTGATAACAAACTTCCATTTTTCGTGGACACGGAAGTAGGTCAGGTGCTTGACCTGATATTTTTGACATCTGTTATGTGTCAGTCGAGCGTGTGTGTGCTCGTCTATGACCTGCTTTCGTATCATTCTCTCTTCTCTCTTCTAGATCGCTTGAACGTAAAGAAAGAATTATTCTCAAAACCCAAATATTTTTCAGCTCTAAACAATTATGAAATGGTTGACAAACCGTAAAAAACAAATCATATATTTATGAATATTTCCTTTCAGCTTGCCAACTATGCATGGTGCCACCCGTGGCGCTCCAGCCACTTCTGTGGACGGGTAGGGACAATTCAGCATCGCCGACGGAACAACTCTGGACTGGGACAAATCCGGAAAGAGACAACTCAGCAACACAAAAACATGACATTTTATAACCGAATAAAAGCAATTTATTAAGGATTAAAACCTTAATTAGTGAATATTTTTCTTCAAAAAGCATTATGCAAAATATGAACCATTTTTAAATTTTTTTAATTATATAATTATATTTATTAATTTAAAAATCCACCAACTGAGGTTTTAATCCTTAATAAATTTCATTTTTTCGGTTTAAAAAAAAAATGTTATGTTTTTCTCGTCCTGAGTGTCTCAGTAAGGAATTGTCCAGGCACTCAGTCAGCGGGGGTTGAGTTTTCATGCATCTCTTCGTGAAGACCCAATGGGAGTCATCAAAAGTTAAGTTGTCCAGGACACTTGTCACAGCCTCCTTCATTTTCTCAATATCTTCAAAACAACTGCAACGGAGGTTCTCTCTCATCTAAAAGCCACAGAGAGCAAGAGAATAAAAGATAGTTTTCACGCTAATCTCTGTCAACATATGACCTTATTGCATAGCGATCTTCCAAATTGTCTTCACGTACTGACAGCATTCAACAAACTAGTTATCTGTGACAAGGTGTTCGATGTGTTTAAAGAGCTGTTACAGCCGTCCCCTTGAATCTGTGAAAACAAAACTTGGCAGATCAGCTTAGTAGATTGATATACTAAAATTGAAATAATCTAGAACGGTTATAACTGCCTGTCCTAAAAAATTCTCAAAACTTCTGGAATGCGATCTGTAAATATATCAACAGTAATATTTATTTGACATAATCACAATACTTAATTCATTATATTTTCCAGCCTCAATAGTTTATGAACATTCACGATAGTGCTGAAAATGTCTTTGTTGCAACAGCATGTAGCACAGTATGATGTATTTAATATTAGCGATTTCAATATGCCTGACGTACGAATCATCTTAACAAACCTAAAAAGTCAAGGTATAATCATTATTTGTGATTGTTTTATGTTTGGGAGCAACTTCTGATTCAATTTTCTTTTTCGCAATCTGTTTTGTGATATATTTCTTCTCTGTGAAACAGTTGACAGAAGTTTGCAAATTGTGCAAGTTAAAACGTGAGCATATATTTAGAAAATGCCCTCTTAACTCACCTGTGATGTACCGTACTTGAACCTCTTGTGCCAGCGAAAAACAAATGCTCGGCTCATAAAATTTAATCCATAAGTAGTCTGATGCATTTCATAAATTTCAGTAGCGTTTAACACAAAACTTTATTGCATAGAGAGCTTCCAAATTGTCTTTACGTCCTGACTGCCTTCATAATTGCTTCTTCAAAAATTCTCAAATTTTCGTGAATGTACCTCATAGATGCAGGGTGCAATGGACAATCTGTCGTCTAAATGACGCAAATATGAAAATAATATTGACATCTCATTTTAACAGATATATTTACCAAAATTATAGAAAAATATATTGATATACTAAACAGTTTATGTGTTCAATGAAATCGCCATTAGCTTTAACAACGGCCTCCAGTCGACGTCAGAATCTTCCGCGACTCTTCTGGACGGTCTCCTTGTCTAAGTCGGTGAATGATGTATAATTCTTACCTTCAGTTCATCTTTGGTATTACAAAGAGTTTTGTTGGTCTCTCGCTCAACTGCGCCCCACGTATAATACCCAAGGTTGTTGCAATCTGGGGAGATAGGTGTCCAGATGTAAGGTGTGATGTCGTCGCAGAAATTGTCTAACAGCCATGACTGGGTTCTCCTGTTTGTATAACATGGTGCTGAGCCATGTCGCCAGGCAAATATTCTTCCAGTAGACACCTTTTTGACCCAGGGCAACAGTACCGCTTCAACGCAGTATATGTAAGCCTTCTTGTTAAGTCCGAGATCCCGTGGAAAGAGAAATGGAGACAAACAACTTCGTAAGCACTATTAGGATCATTCAAATCTTTTCGAAACCTCTGCCCTCTCCTGACATCGAAAGAATCTGAAATGTTCGTATTAGAACTGCTAAATAGTACAGAATGCAGTTGTGGCACCCTGCATTATTAGAAAAACTAAAAAGAAATATTCATAGAAATATGATTTAATTTTTATTCGGTTTATTAACCAGTTGTTAGTTATTTAGACGAAGAATAATTGAGTTTTGAGAATAATTCTCTAATTGTATTTAGGCGATCCTAAGGGAAGAAGAAGGAAAAAAGAAAAAGGAAAAGGAAGAAAAAGAGAGGGAGAAATGGATAATGCAAAAGCCGGTCATAAGCGAAAACAGGTGTCAAGAGATATCTAGGCCAACGCGCCTGACCGAATTTCACGAACAATAGAAATTGTTATTTGAAAGAATAAACTTTAGAGGTAATAAAAGAAAACAGACATGGTAAAAGTGGATGAACATACGTACGGTTGATAAAAATATCGGTCAAAACACCTGGCCTACTTTTTTTGTCCACGGAATGTGGGAGCTCATTATCAATTTGGAGAAATGGGTTTTTTAGAACAATGGAAAAGAAATATTAATCGAAAAGGGGTGTCTTTTGGGTGAGAGGTGACCGCTGGAATTGTATACAGTTTGACCAGCTCTAGAGTTGAAGATTAGAACCCCACGATGATAAAGTGAAGATATTTTCAATTCAGATAATTAAGATTTTGGCTATCAGGCCTGAGCGAAAATAAAGGAATGAAAACAATTGTTTTGGCTCACAGAAAGCGCCAGCAAGACGAGAAAAATTCTTCCTGAAGTCACATTTAATTAGCGGCGGGCTGTTTTGACAAAAGCCAAAAGGTGAGAAAGGCCGAGATTGTCATTTTCGTGCGTGCGAAAAGGGCCAAATTGGATTTTGTTTTTTTTAGCAAGGTGTTCTTCCCCAGAACAGAGCCCCGGATAGGCCACGCCCGATTGGAGACGTCACGAAGGACGGGAGACGCCCAACCAGAATCTCATTAGCCGAGAGCGGTCACGTGATATGCGAGAAAGAGGAGAAAGGACGCTCGACCAGGACCCATTGGTTGAAAACGGTCACCTGACATACGAGAGACCGGGAGAGATGGGTGTGCGCACCCCCCCCCCAGGCACTGTGAGGAAGTAGGGGTGAGAGTAAGAGCGATAATGGGAAATCAGAAATAGTGCGACTTTTGGAATTATCAAGAGAACCCTGACGCCGACAGATCCACCCCAGTTTGTTGCGGCGTCAATAAAAGCAGAACCCCAACATGATTATTTTGAAAGTACATTTGCAGTAGTTACGGTATAATAACAATTAATTTTTACGCTTTAATGTTTTGTTTTTGTTTTTTTTTTCTATTTTTATAGATTACCTAGAAAAAATCAATCCTTTTAAAATTAGATGAAGCTCATATCTAAATACATAGTGTAAGAATGAAAAATGGCTCTTTAACAGGACAGGAAGCAGGGGATTCTCGTTAAGTCCATGGAAGCAAAAGTATGCGTACATGACGGCAATGGTTTGACTAATCTCCACGGGAACATATCTCGATTTGAACGATAATGTTTTATTAGCATTGAGTTTCAGCAAAACACATTTGAATGAAATCCTAAGCAAAGTCCGGGAGAATTATCAAAACAGTCCAATACAATTGACACTTCTTTACATTATTTATACACTTTTGCTATCCTGTTTCGGTCATTGTAATTTCCAGCCTTCATCAGGTGCTTATTGTTCCATGTAAATTTCAGCGAATTTCGAATTTATTTAATCTACGGGAGTATATTGTTCTCGTTTCGTTGCCTACATCTAGGAATGTTTTGTCCTATTCTTATTTAGTATTGCTCAGATATTGCTCTCCCTGTTTCCACTAAGTACAAGAAGACACTGTTCGGCACAGAGATTGAACTCACAATTACTGTCACCAAATGCCCCAACCAACACTTTAATTCATGTGGCTATTATACTAAAAGACGAGACGAGATCCGTAGACATGGACAGACGAATGAGAACAGTCAACCTATGTAGACTAAATAAAGGTCTCAGTTTGAAACTTCCAGAAGGTGACTCGTATCGACAATCATAAAGAGATAAACTAAATCAAACATCTTAAAGTGTTGTCCTCAAGTGAAAGTCTTATTAAAAAAATAGCAGATAAAACGCAAATTGGTTAATCGTAAATGAAATTTGATCTTATATATTATACTATCCGAAGCACCCAGCGTTGCATGGGTGTACATGTCTAAAACTGTATAACGACACTCCCAAGTGTTTGACTGTTCTTAATAAAGGAAAACCTTCTTCTTTTGTTGTCCGGGGTTAAATTGTTTCAATGTTTTAGATATTCAGTAAATTTCCTATGGCCGTAATAACATTCAAATAGTATAGCATTGTTCACAAATTCTATAATTAATCAAAAAAGGGATGAAGCTTCAGAGCATGATTCGACTGCAAGGGGAAACGCATGAACGCCCTTCCTCTTTCTTCACACATTTACTGTAAATCTGTGGTTAATAAGAGGTTCTTTGGGTATTTTTCAATTTTTACACGTCAATAATTCTTCTGAAACAATCTTTGCCTCAAAGGTTGATCGAATGCTAGTTTAGGATGGAATCATATCTAGAAACTATTGGCTAAATGGCAAAAGCCGACTTTTGGACTTAATTTGTCGAAGATTTTTTCAACTTAAGAGAATTAATCTAAACCAAACATTCACACAAGACAATATGTGTGTTATATGTAATTGACATGACAAATTTGTAAAACATCGGATGAAAAACCAGGGAATTATGGCCGAAAAACTGGCTTTTGGAACAGTTTTTTGTGGTTTTTCGTTATACAAGGGAAAGTGAGCAATCTTTGCCTCAAAGGTTGATCGAATGCTAGTTTAGGATGGAATCATATCTAGAAACTATTGGCTAAATGGCAAAAGCCGACTTTTGGACTTAATTTGTCGAAGATTTTTTCAACTTAAGAGAATTAATCTAAACCAAACATTCACACAAGACAATATGTGTGTTATATGTAATTGACATGACAAATTTGTAAAACATCGGATGAAAAACCAGGGAATTATGGCCGAAAAACTGGCTTTTGGAACAGTTTTTTATGGTTTTTCGTTATACAAGGGGAAGTGAGCAATGCATGTTGATATATGTTTTGCGACATATTTGAAGAAAATCGGATAAAAAATCAGGAATTTTTTATTTCAAGTAGTACGAAAAACCCAAGTTTTTCACAGTTTTTTGCAATTTTTTGCGTGAAGACAATGTTGCAGGAAAACCTTTAAGAACTCTACATAAAGCTGATATAATGAGCTATGTTTTGGATTAAGTGCAAAGAACATCAGTAAAAACATCTGTTCGCATGTAACTTTGCCTTGATTTTTGCAAAAAAAGTCATATTCACCTTCAGTTTTATCGATTTTTCTGCCTACCCAGGGTGTGATCCTGAGATTGAAAAGGCGATCTTGAGGAATATCGATAGATTTGTACATCTATGTACAATTTCATTGAAATCGGTTAAGAAATGTGGACTTGAATAAATAACATAGAGACATACAAACACACAGAGATATCTTGTTTTATAGATATAGACTATATAATGCAAGACCACATATTGCCAGAGTTTCTCATAAATAGAATACTGTCCTAAATATGAAATATTTGACTCGTCCGTCTTAACCTTGTCATCCTTCCTCGCTGATAATCATCTTTTCAACTCATTGCAACATTTTTAGAGCGTAAGTAGTCCATTCATTTTGAGGGATTTAAAATTTATTTTCAGTGATTCTTTGGTGAAGAATTTTAGGGTGGAAGGATAAACATATTCTTGAAATAAATGCAATTATTTTATCGATACTGTGGTGAAATATTATTTTGATTTAAGATGTAACTGAGATGGAACGAAATTTCCCACTTTTTATCAATAGTTGACATTTGAACGGGTAATTTCATTTGATAAGTGACCGAAATATGTAATATATATACACATTCTGAAACCTAACACATAAACAGTTCTTTCTATATGATACGTGTGGATAGTGAATATTGAATAGGCTTTTACCTGTTAAAAGGAAACAGAAAGAAAATGAGATGCAATATTCTTCATTTAATTCTCTTACCTTGGAAAGGAAAAAAAAGCATTGTAAAATAAGCAAAAATAAGTGCGCCATTTATGGAGATGTGGTCATAGCTGAGAGTGCTGTTTGTAAGTAGTTCTTCTGATGTACAGAAGTAGAAAATCTGATCTGGAAATCCTAGAGACGTTGATAATAACCAGATAAAAGCGCTAATTAACAATAGCATAAGAGGTCTTAGAAGTAACATATATATATATATATATATATATATATATATATATATATATATATATATATATATATATATATATAAGATAAGCGTTGTAAAGAATTTTAATACGCTCGAATCACTATGTTATCTGGGTGCATCCCAATATACAGAATAAGATTAATTGACCGCATTTTCATTTGCGATTCTCTTCTCAGAATCAACGAAAATGATCACTGTATGAGGTTGCTACGCGGACGAAATGGGCAGAATTAAGATTATGAAGAGATGGATTATCAATAAGGGATGTTCCTATATTTGTAAATTTTAAGATCGTCGTGATCGGCGGATCCATCGTCGCGGGAGTCTTTCTCAGAGAGTAGCGATTCTTGGAAAGAACCTGAGCAAACTTACTTCGTAACAACGGAATACGAAAGCAATGAGGATCATTGGACCCTCTGTACATAGCGCAGCGGTTCTTAACTGTAATGCCCTGAACTGTTGTTACTTATGAATATAGCTCATTAGAAAAATTTCCATGGAATAGTGACGGAGTTTAATGTAGTTATCACATTGAATCTGCGAAAAACGGGGATTTAATCACCTAAAACGTCCTGTAGATGTTTTTAATATCTGTGAAGGCTGTAATCGTATGATTATATAGCTCCAGCTTAGATATAATATTAAAACTCCATTTAAGTGGAATTCCAATTCCGAATTTTTTTCCCAACCTCAAATCATTACACCACCATCATAACCATGATATATATATATATATATATATATATATATATAATTCCAGTCTGAATTACTTAAATATAATTATCAAATCCTCCTAATGATTTGTATCATATATATATATATATATATATATATATATATATATATATATAAATAAAGCTAAAGAGCCAGATAAACCTATTTAGGTTTCACCTAAACGGATCGTGAGGGTCAAACTGGACAAAGAGTTTAAAAATGAACAGAATATATAGGTTTATAAGGTTTTGGATTAAGCTATATATTCTGTTCCATTTTTACCTCTTTTGCCAGTTTGACCCTGAGATCCGTTTAGGTGAACCCTAGGTAGGTTTACATGGCTCTTTTGGTTTATATTAGGTTTGATCTACTTAGTGTATTGAGCTCTTTACGTAGTTACTTTTAATCGTTTTGGAGGTTTTTTTTTTCTTTGGACTCTGAGCTTCAATTCTGGACGATTGTGTTGTGTCCGCCTCAGTTTCATGTTCTTAGTTCTTTCTTTTTTTATTCCTCATTTTTCCTTGGGTATTGGTTTATTCAAGTACAAGCCGAAATACCTAAGGTTTTTCCAAGCGAGTACATCACTCTCTCTCTCTCTCTCTCTCTCTCTCTATATATATATATATATATATATATATATATATATATATATATATATATATTATGTAGATTGCGTGTATTTGTGTTATTGTGGAAGTGGTGGGGGAAATTTCGACGTTTTGTCATTCATCGTACTAACGCAAACATCGATGTATGCAGACACATATACATACTTGGTCGTCCGTCGGGACTCATACATATATAAACATATGTGGGCAGTTTCGGCTATGACACATGTATGTATACGGGTGGTGTTATATCTATACATACGCATTTGTATGTTGAAATTTAAACATTCGAAGTGTGGCGGAAATGTCTCGTTACTGTATACATGTCATATTAAGTGTTTTCGCGCTGAAAAATATTTCCTGGCATGTATGTATATGCGTGTGGTGGGCTTTGTGTAAAATTATGATAGGTAAAAATTATTATTATTTATATTTATTTTTAAATTTTTGAAAAAAAAAATGGGGGTTTATATGTTATATTTAAAGCTGGTTATTTGTTTGTTTTTGGTGACTGTGTATATGTAACAGGTAGAAATTTGTAATCCTTATTGGATAATTTATATGGTGATGTTTAGTTTAATATTCAATGTGCTGGGTGAGAGGATGGTTCAATTTAATAACGGGTCTATATGATATGATGTGATAGTAATGTTTCAAGGGATTGGAGACAATGATAGTTAGCTAATTGTTGTTGTAAATTGGTAGAAATTGTAAATTGGTAAAAATGATTAGTAACGGTGGTGGGAGAATGATAAGACCATGAATGTAGTTATAGTGGTGGTAGCTTGAACTAAAAAGTGGTTGTTGGTATTTTATTTTATTTTTGTTTTATTTTGTTATATGTATTAATTTATTTTGGTATAAATCCTGATAATAGGTATTCTGTGTAAAATTATGGTAGTTGGAGATTGCTATAATTTTTAATATTTTAATTAGAAAATTATTATTGTTACTATATTAAAGCTGCCTGGTAATAGGTGTTTATTCTCATGGTTACATATGGAAATTATATCTGATCATATTGTTTTAAGGTATTAAATATGCTGGGGGAGTAATAAAGATTGTAGTGGATTTATATGTTAATAGTGGGTGTGAGATGTAAGTGATGGTGCTGTGCGTTGGTGGTAATGATAATATTGTTAGTTAAAAGGTATTGTAGTAAAAGTGATTACTAATGGTGGTGTGATTATAATAATGATAGATGCAATTATATTGATGGTATCTTGAAATTAAATTGTCATTGTTGGTGGTTTGTCTGTTTTATCCGTTTGGTATGAATTCGGATAATAGGTACTTGTTCTCATGCCTACATTTGGAGATTATCTCATTTTTTTGTTTAGTAAGTTCTTTTGCGGTTTGTGTGATATTATTGCTACTTTTTCGTGTAGGCAAAGTAGGCATTTTTTTCGTAATGTTGTTGTAGGCAGGCGCTTTTTTCAATATTTCCCAACTTATTGTTGGTGTGATGTTTTTGTCTTTTTGCTGCCATATGTATGTAGAAAGTGTTGTGCTGTTCGAATATTTCCTGTTGTTGAATGAAAGGTTGTGATTGTTATTCCTCATCTTGAATGGACCTTCGGTGGCACCGATGTAGTGCATAGTGTTGTTGTTTGTACTTACCTTGGCCATGTATATAGTGTTCGTAAGTTGGCAATTTCCCTGGAGTGGACATGTTGTTCTGTTTCTGCAGTTGCATATTGGATCCTTGGTTACATTTTTGTAGGTTGTCATTTTTTTGTTGTGGCTTTTAATAATTTCTGTTATGTTTTTTGTACAGCTGTAACTGATCTTTACGTTATTTTTGTTAAATATTTTGAGAATTTGTTTTCTTCAGTGAAGTGTTTTTCTATTAAGTTTAGGAATATTTTGCCTATGTTCGTTTTAACAGTTTTGTTATATGGTGGATTAAACCAGATAATGTTTCTCTTTCTGTTTCTACGTTTTGGCTGTGGAGGTATATATTGTAGTTGTTGTGTGTAGCCACTTGCTTTTAGTGCTTCGTTGTATGGTGCTTTTTTGCTATTGAAAATGTGTATGTTAGATGAGTTCTCAGATAGTCTGCGGCTGATTGATTTTGGTATTTGTTTGATGATAGAAGGTGATATATATATATATATATATATATATATATATATATATATATACTATTAAGCATTACTCTTCAATTAAATTTAATTGAGTTCCCAGAGACGTATTTCGTATTAAAAAAAAAGCGTTAAAATTCTCTTCCTTTCTACCTTGCGACGAGGGTGTAACGTAAGAAATCTGACCGATCCCGGCTTGAAGCAATCGGACGTCAAGCCATACTGAGAAGCTGTGATAGAGCGAAACAGTCTATCTGGGAATTACTATTTTATATATATATATATATATATATATATATATACCGTATTTTAGGATTAATATCCTAAAATAAAGAATAGTACTCTACTTTTGCATTGAGCCCTCTTTTACATTGAATATCAAGAACGTCGGATTTGAATTCTATTCCATCTCATTTCACACACACATACACACAAGCACACACACATATATGTATGTGTATATATGCATGTATGTATATATAAGATTTACATATATATATATACATATATATATATATATATGTATGTATGTATGTGTGTATGTATATTATGTTTGTATCTATTTGTAGTGATGAATGTATGTACACATACGTATATATATATATATATATATATATATATATATATATATATACACACATACATATATATATATATATATATATATATATATATATATATATATATATATATATATATATTGTTATATATTTGTCTTCGTGTATGTGTATTCATGCGTTATGTAAGTCCATATGAGGTATTTATATATATTTTTGTATTTATGTGTTTTCTTTTTTATATATTAGCTGGGTTTATTTTATTTTAAGTGTCGCATTTTGCCTGGGCATTTGAATTTGTTTTTTTTTCTATATGTGTATGCGTATATATTTATTTCTATAGATTTTATTGTCTTTTTACTTTGCGTTGTTCATTGACGAATATTTGTTTTTCTATTCTACCCTCTCTTAAATTTTATCTATTGAACCCTCTTTTTATCTATATATCTTTGGCCCATGTAAGTAATATTTTAATAGTCTGTTTGAATTCCTTTACTAACACTTTTAAAATTGAAAATTTGGAAGTGTGTATATGTGTGTGTGTCTTTATTTATGTATGATCGCTTATATATGCCATTCATTGTATTTATATGTTTCATTCTTTGTAAGGTCGTTGATATTTACTTTCTGTTTCGTTAGTTTTTTTGAGTGTTTATATATGTAAATATGTCTACGTGTTTGCGTATTATAATCTGCTTGTGTATGTATTGTTTTTTGCAAGATTTCTTCCTCCTCTGCCCATATCACAACTTCAAATGTATCTAAGTTGTAACGAAGCTTTACATCCTCATTAGATTAACATTTACTCAAATATTTTGGCATTTCAATAAAAACAAAACAAATAATGAAATATATGTATATTTCCTCAGTTTCTTCTTTAAATGATTTTATAGTATTTTAAACTTAATACAGATTAAATTTTAAATTGAATGTTGGTAATTTTTAATTTTCAATTTTATAGTAAAATTTAATATTAATTTATATTTTAGTCTAACCCTAACATTAAGACATTAATAATTACAACCAAGTTCGTTGTCAAGTTTTTTTTTAAATTCTTATATACTTTTATTTTGAGTGGTTATTGCTGATTATATAACAGCGTTTCTCCTACCGAGTGGTGCTTGGTAGATTTGAACTTTTTAAAACTCTTTATTCTACATTCAACACCATCACTTGTACTGACTTTATAACATATCTATGTTATAATTTTCGAATAAATTATATATATATATATATATATATATATATATATATATATATATAATTATTTATTCTAAAAGTATAACGTAAATATGTTACAAAATCACTAAAAAAATAGCCATTTTGTTTCAACACTTCTGGTGTCTTATCAAGTGATGATCTTGAATGTAGAATAAAAACGCAAAATTAAACACATACACACATATATAAATATGTATATTATATATTCATGTGTTTGAATATGTGTATGTGAGTATATATGTATGCTTGTGTGTTTATGGATATATATCTCTATATATAAAACTGACTATATGTGCGTGTGTATGTATGTGTTCGCGAAATACTCGAGAACTATAAGGCATAATTCCACCAAATTTAGAACATAGATTTTACTCAATACTGGGTGTGTCTGGGCAAAAAATTAGTCATTTTTCAAATACCAATAACCGATAATCGACAAATATAATGTTTAAATGGGAAAATTCCATTAGATTGGTTGTGTTTAAACTTTCAGACTTGAAGTATAAACCCTAAGGCCAATTTTAAAGAAAACTTGATAAGTGTATGCAACCTACTATCACGTTTATTATACGCTATATTTATTTTCATTTCTCTCGTCTCTGCGACCCCCAGGGTGCCTCAAAGGACCCCCAAAATTCAAATTGCTTCGTTTTTGATGAAACTTTGTATGTTTGTTACGCTCTCACGATAAGATAGAAATCGGTTGTCAGATTTTTAAAAATGCATGAGGGGGCCCCCCAGGATGACGCTATAAACCCCTTGATGCCTCAATTGCTTTTCAGGTGTATTTTGTAGCAGAATTCCCCAATTTCAACGTAAATCTCAGTACATATTGAGATTATATCGAATAACAGAAGTATTCACTGAATCAACACTGGGACCCCCACGAGTTAAGGGACCAGCAGGGAACCCCGAAATTTTCAATTAAGTCTACAGCCTTGGCTATAAAGTTGATTAAATAGAAAACTTAAAAAAGATGTGCTTTATTATTTCAATTACTATTAGTCTTAAACATGTACTTTGGTTTGAAATTTGGGGCTCCTAAGGTGAACCAAGGGGACCCCAAAATTTTCAAATTGCTTCGATTTCGACGGAATTTACATGTATGTTACAATCTTAAAATGAATCAAAAACGATTATCAGATTTTGAAAACTACATAAGGGGCCCCAAGATGACCCATGAACAATTTGCTGACAATTAGTCTTTCAATTTTAGTGGTTAGCAGCATTCCGATGAAAATTTGAACATAATTTGTGTTTAGATCAATCAACTCAAAATCAAAACTGACACGCCTTGGGTCATAAATACATTATGAAAAATATCAGTTTTTCCCAAGGATTTCCCGTTTTGGCACTGTAATAGTTTAGTTAGCATTTACTTGACGGCAAATTAATATCCTTCCTTGAGAAAAAAAGAATAAGTGCAAACGAAATTGTGCACCGATGAGAGAAGTGCACGTAGGTATAAGACGCGTGTGCGCGATCGATCAAGATGTGTCGTGTGTACAATTGATTTTGCTCCACGTGCAATGATCGATCGAGTTATGTAGTGCGTACTATCGATTTTGCTTCACGTGTAGTGTTCATTAGTGCTATGTGATGAAATAAATGCACTTTTAATAATGTAAAGACTCTCTTTCGATACATTTATAATTATGCTAAACTTAGTGAGTAGGTTTCTAGCTGCACGTTAATTTTCATTTTTATCAGTAGAAAGTCTTTTTGGTAGTCTATTTTTAGATTAATCCTAACTTTACCAGCTTGCTTATAATTATTTACCACGATCCCATGGCTTATAAACTTGTATTTAATTTATTGGGGCTAAATTTCCATTAATGTGTATAATATTCTTGCTTTTTAATTGTTTACTTCATAGTTTATTCAAAAAGCTTAGCCAAACCCCTCCAACTACAGACTGACAGTAATGCCAAGAAAGCGAAATCCTTCATTTGGACGGGCTACTACTACAGCCAAACGCATGAAAGCACGGAAAAGGGAAGCTTCGCAACAAGAAACTCAAATTAGACTGACACAAAATGTTATTCGTACAACGAATGCAACGTCAGCAGAAACTAATGAGCAACGGTTAACTAGATGAGGAAGGAACATTGCCAGAACTACTGCTACTCGAGCTGTCGAAACTGAGGAGGAAAAGAACAATTCTATATAGTCTTTGTGAATGTTGGTTTTCAGCCTTGGCACGGCTACTAAAAGAAGTCTATATTGAATTTTTTTCTCCTTCCAATGCATGTTCATTCGATGTAATTTGAGCAAAAGCTGTCAACAAAGCATTTCTCCTCAACAACTTTCAAAGATTGATTGCGATTAATGTACTCTTCATTTGCTGACAATTTTTTTGTATCTTCTGTGCTTCTGTAAAAAACAACTTTCTCCTGTTATAAATGTTTTCACACTTCATGTCATTATAATTTTACGCCATATAGATAAGAGGCATGAAAGAAAAATCTTCTTTATTTTAACTTTACAGATTGGATGAGGTTCGTGATGTTTTTTATAAACCCAGGCAACGCTGGGTAATGCTGCTAGTATATATATATATATATATATATATATATATATATATATATATATATATATATATATATATATATATATATTTGGTTTGTTACTTTTTTATGTTTCAGTTTGGGTTGATATCTTTATAGTTGCTTCTGTATGTACATATGCATATACGTATGCATATATGCATGTCTCTATATGTGTACATATGTATATATATTTGTATAGATGTGTGTATTCGGGTATATATATGCGTGTGTATATGTTTGTCTGTAGAGAGGATTCTCTGTGTTTCTGTCTTTATTAAAGAATCTGTGTACACATATGTCTGTATGTAATTTCTATTTTCTTTCACCTACTGTTATATTTTTGTACTGCGTTTTCGTTATTTTATATTAGATGGTGTTATTTTTAAAAGTATATATCTATTTTTCTGCCCATGTCTATCTGTTTTAATGTCCTTTCTTTCCCTAATGTTTTTTTCTGTTCTGTCCAAGTTGAATTTTATCTATTCTACCATTTTTTCTATGTATATTTGCCCGTATATTTTATATTTTAATAAGTGGTTAGAATTCGTTTAATAACACTTTCAAACTTGAATATTTCTTGGTAGGTGTATCGACGTGTCTTTGTCAATGTATTTGTGTGTCTATACCTGTCTTTATCGGTGTCTGTGTGTATGGTCACTTTTGTGTACCTTTCATTGTGTATATATGTTGTAATTTGTTTTAAGAGTCGTGGAGATATTTCCTGTCTCGTCGCTTTTTTTGTGTGTATATATCTAAATACGTCTGCGTGTTTATGTATCATAATCTGATTGTGTATGTATTGTCTTTTGCAAGATGTCATCATCCCCTGCCTATGTTTAGAATTCAAATGTATCTATGTTGTCAGGAAGTTCAGAGCAACATTTCATCTTAACGTTTATTCCAACTTAATTTTAATAAAAACAAAATAAATAGAATAATATATGTATTTTTTCTTTTTTCCTCAGTAATTTTATAATTGTAAACTTAATAGAGATTAAATTTAAATTTCAAAATGTTTTTATTTTTTAATTTGTAAGTTAATATTAATTAGTTAGAATAAATTCCATTTTAGTCTAACCCCAACATTAAAGCATTAAATAATTAATATAAAGTTAGTTCATTGTCAATTTTTTTGAATTCCCGTATAATTGTATTTTGATTAGTCATTCCAGCTTATGTAACAGCATTTCACCTTAGCGATGGGGTGTTTGATTAATTCGAAACTTTTGAAACCCTTTATTGTACATTAAACATCATCACTTGATAAGACACCAGATGTGTTGAAACAAAATGGCTATTTTTGTAGTGATTTTATTATATTTTTATGTTATAATTTTCAAATAAATAATTCAATTTGCTCTACTCTGTATTGAGCACTCTTTTAAGAATTGTATTTATTATATATTATATATATATATATATATATATATATATATATATATATAATTAATGTATATATTTTTATTAATGGTCTTACCCAAATCATCATAGATACATTTGACATTTTTATTTTAGAGTGTAGGTAATACGCAGTCTATGTAGTCCAATGTTTAAAATATATATATATATATATATATATATATATATATATAATAAATTCACCCTGGCAAGAAGAGAGTGCCAATAAGTCACATTATCTGTTTTGTTTGAAAGAGAATGAGATATAACCACAAACTCATTCTAACCAGGATGCAAGAGATAAACTTTTTAAAAAAGTCCTGGGATTTTCGAACAATTTGTACATCAAAATTAGAATTGTCTAAAGTTGATATTTTATTCTGTTTTTGTTGAATTGTAACATTCCGGAAAATGCCAGGATAAAAGCAATAACATCTTTAAGTCAACTTTAATAACATTATTCACCTATCGATAATGCTTACTGCAATCGAATGTACTTGAATGAAAAAAAAAACTTAACAAAAAAGTGAATTTCAGACGGTTAATAGAAAATTTTGATTTAGTTGTATAATGTATGAGATAATTAGAAAAATTTACAGACATACTTTGTTTAATGAATTTAAGATAACCTATTCACATTCACTCACTCACACTCTCACTCAGACATATATATATATATATATATGTGTGTATGTGTGTGTCAGTCTGTGCGTGTGCGCGCGCG
The DNA here is from genome assembly GCA_903632075.3 of Acanthosepion pharaonis. Lineage (NCBI taxonomy): Eukaryota > Metazoa > Mollusca > Cephalopoda > Sepiida > Sepiidae > Acanthosepion > Acanthosepion pharaonis. Next base: position 100,918 of record CAHIKZ030002888.1, read on the forward strand.
CGTGTCTGTGTGTGCTTTTGTGTGTGAGTGTTTTATGTTAGAATTCACTTTTTCTTCTTGAAAAGTGTAAGTTTTCTATACTCCAAAACATTTCATTAGGCTCTGAAGGTTTTTTTTTTTACGCGGTTTAATAAAAATAAAAGATCAAGCGGAAAGATGGGATCAGCAAGCAAGGTTCAAATTCCGATCGATACTGTATCATTCACTTTCTCACAAATAATTCTGCAAAAAGTATGAATCCATCTTTATCCAAGCTTTACCCCAACTCATGTATATGTTCAATAGCTGAATAGATTCGGATCACTAGCCTTGGTTTTCAAAGAGTCGAAAAGAAAGAAATTCTTAATTCCTAAAGAGTGATGAAAAAAACCGGAAACAATTCCATTATATATTTCACCTACCATAAAAAAGGCATTGGTTGTGTCACAGATAATGAATTAAAAGAAATCTAGAGAGACAAGGTATTTTTTAAGAATCAGATAAAAAACATTTGCCACCCACGTTTGACACGGAGAGTTCGTACCAGTTCACCGCCAGCACAAGGTTGATTTTTTTTTTACATCATATCGATCAAGAATTTGATTTCAATTGGCAGAACAACTCTTCTAGTTTTTGTTTAATGGATGTTATATTTTAAAAAACTCTCTTGGTGCTTAGTAATTTGACATTTGCCACAAGGAAAACTGACAGAGGAGAGTTTTGAATCAATTCGAAATTCAAATAAAAAAGTCAATTAAGTTTCATTGCCGTGGGGGGGGGGAAATCAACGAACACCACTGAGATTCGTTTTGTTTTTTATTTCCATCATAATAATGATGATGATTTTAATATTCTTTTGCCCATGGTCTGATTTTACGTTTTTTTCTTTCTTTTCTAACTTCTCCATTTCTATCGGTTGTTTCTTTTCTCTCTTTGTTTATGCTTACATTTTCATTCTCTACATTTCCCTATTCTTTTCCCACCTTGTCTAAATTTTTTCGCTTTCACTGTTTATTTTACCTTTTAATATCTGCTTTAAATATTATTCTTTTTTTTTTTTCATTTTGAATATTTTTTATTCTACTTTCTTTTTTTTTTTGGCAAATATCTCCTAGACTTGAGTTCTTGAATTTTCATTACTTGAACCTTTTCATTTTGATTCAGATCGATAGCTTCATATTTATTTTCTACTTAAATATCTCCTTACAAAAAACAAACTGCTTCTCGACTCAACCATTTTCATCTTGCTTACCTGTGCCAACATTTGACACTGAAAGTATTCGGAAAGCTGATTTTGAAAGCAAAGATGGAGATTATAGATTAAAGATTATCTTAAAAGGGGAAGATTATACACTTTTATCATCCCATATTACAATTACCCTATTTCGTCTTGTATCGGATTGTATTTAGCTTAAAAGGTACGAAGAACTTAAAAGACTAACTTCCCATGAAAGATCCTCTGAGATTCCTACCTAGAGTCAATTTATTCACCTGAATCTTTATTTATTTATTTTGAAATTTTATACGAAGTGAACTGTTATATCTTGGATATATTCATTTTCAGATGTTATGAAATTCCCATTATTTCTTAGCGACTTTCCTAATGTTGTACATTTGCTATTATATACGATGGGTGGCTGATTTTGTATAGAGGGATATCAACCTCTATGGGTAATTGAATGCCGAAATTTAAATGTTTTGTACGCAATTTTATGCTTTCAACTAGATATTTTGTTCATAATTCTATACTTTTAGAGGGAAGGTATTTATTTGTAGATATATAACTTGTATATTATAAAATGCATTGTTGACAATTGTACTATAAATATATATTGTTCGTATTGTGGATTCCGAGATGAAACCCGGTCTGAATAGAATGACAAACGCAGGAATTAAATATATCAAATAAATGTATTGACGTAATAATACAATTGGTGAAACGGTTAGGATTAGATCCAAAAATGCGGTTAGTTTTTTTTAATTTTATATATACAGTTTGGGAAACTTTTATCGAAAGAGGATTTCCTTCTGAATCTACGTGCTCGCAACTGGCACTCCTACAAATTTTTTACCTCACACTCTCACTGTTTCTATCAGAGTATAGTTTTTACTCACTCTATCTATTTTGTTTATTCACTGGCAGCATTAAATTTAACCGGTCGAGTCCACTTGGATGAAAAAAGGGGTGGAACACTTAACACTTCGTTAGATGAGTTTGCCTAGCGTAATATCAACCTCTATGTCTTATTTAATGCCGATATTTAAATATTATGTACATAATTTTATACTTCCAGGACAAAGGTATGTTTTTCAATATAGATAGTAGATCATAAAATGTATTGTTGGTAATTTCAGTATGAAACTTTATTACTGGTAATTTTACTGCAAATCTGTATTGTTGACGATTTAACAATAAAACTATATTGTTGGTCATTTTATTATAAAATTTACTGCTGATTTTTGTTTTGGTGTTCACTATTTGCCCATAGATGGGACCCAAACAGATTCTACAACCCCAGGTCAGAGTGAACTTGGGAAAAGCGGCAATCTCCCGATCGGAGGACTTACTCCCAGACATGGTTTGACATCCAATAATATTGATATTACAGGTTTTAATGCCAGTACGTAGTTGATCAAGTCTTTGTTCTTTATGCTGTGTTACTTTAACGATGTGGTGATCATGGCTTTCCACTATTTCCTATTTTTTGAAACTTTTAGCAACATTTATCTCTTCATTATATTTCCCAATCGCCCATCTACCATCCATTTCTTCAAGCATGTTATAAAGGTTATTCTGTGCTCTCCTAAGTTCAACCAGATTACAGTATCTCTTGTGGGTATCAGATTCTCTAGACCGTCTTTCCTCGTTATGAATTTCAACTGACTCTTTCTGATTCTAAGTATAAGCGTCCTTTTTGTTTTCGTTTTCCTTAAAAAAACTTTTTCGTTATTCACTTGTGACACCATTTAGGGAAATAGAAAAAAGAAAAAGAGGAGATAATTCTTTTTTCTTTGAGCAAGATATATTTTTTTAAGAAACAAGGCTAGTCTTGTCACACCCACACTGTTGATCGGCCATTGGTTGAATGTTAACGAGAGCCAGGCGGAGGTGATCATGTGATGCAGGGGGGAGGCCTGCTACCACTCCTTAAAGAGGATAGGTATGAGATGTTACTGCGAAGAAGTAGGAAAATCGTTGACGCCCTCTGAAGGTAGGGGTAAGAGAAGACTTCCAAAAATAGAAATAATAAATTTTTCCTGACCGAAAACAAAAAAAAAGGGGATTGTGTATTTAAAATTGTCAGGGAACCTCAAACCCCGACAAAGCCCACCCCGATTTTGGTCGGCGTCCATATAAGCAAAGTCGCAGCGAGCGAAAATGATTTGGAGTTCCAGTTTTCCAGAGTTTCCAGTTCGCAGTTGAAGTGGGTCCCGCCTCGCAGAGCTGACTTGTAAGATTCGCACAACTTCCGAGCTCATCTTCAATCCGAGAACAATTTAATTTTGAAGAGCGACTCATACCACCAAAACAAGTTTTACGACTATCGCCTGAAGACACACCAAGAACCAGTTTCTTAAAGAACAGACAACTTAAGATGTTAAAACTCACCTAACAAAAACAACGTGTCACGAATCCATATTGCGGGTCGGGAGATACACGCAGTCCTATGTATCCAGCAACCAGATATAAAGTATTGTTATCCTTTTTTTGATACTTTTGAACTTTTGAGTTATTACTTTTATTTTCTTTTACACATATTTGTGCGATACCACCCTTATTCGAACTCAACTTGCATTACGGCCCCGACGACTGATTGATTTCGTCTGTCTAAGATCAATTCACAACGTGGGTAGGCAGACTGTGTATCAAAGCATTTACTTTGGAAGCGTAACCAAACGTTGGAAGCGAGTTGGGAACGACGAGGCTGATATCGAATCTAACCAGAATCACCAAAAGGTTAGAACGTCACAACTTGTTCCATCCATATTGTTCTCCGCATCCTACTCTTGAAGCATATTTCTATTTCTTCAAGACTTCTTCATTTGTGAGGAGATTGTTCCGCGTTCACCACCCGCCAGAGAGGAAGACATATATTACATATTATCATATTAAAGTTATAAGAAAACGGTAGCAGATTATCATCCAGTGTCAAAGACCCCAAGTACACATTTCCTCCTTATGAACCTTGGTAATATCAACTGTCTCTTTCCGATGTTAAGTGTCCTTTTCGTTTTCATTTTCCCTAAAACATCATCATCGCTCAAATGTTCTGTTCATGATATCCTCAGGATCCTTCTGTATCACTACACTTCCACTGCCTCTAGTCACTTCATCTTCTGTGAGGGATTGTTCAGAATTTATTGCCATATAGAAGGACTACTATTACATAATAGTTCATTATGCTTCCTTTCTTTGTAACGAAATGCTTCTACTTTGCTTAGATTTGGGATGGCATCTTTCGCTATTCCAGTGCCCTTTCGGATTTCGGGGTTATATATGGCATTTCTAAACATGCTTTTTTCTTTATTATATATGAATTAACATGGAAAAAAAGCTAATGAATTATTTTCCGTTGAAATCCCCAAGGTTTAGAATTAGAAGTTTTCATTTTCTTCGCCACAAGAGATTCGTTATACTTGACTATCCACTAACCTGGAAAAATCATTTTCTATGAATTACTATTTTTAATTTATCGATCTGTTTAGGAACTGGGATGATGTACATTATGTGGATTTGGAATCTGTAAGTTTTTGAATCAATTCCACACAAATTCTAAGTGACCGTAAATAATGGCACCACTTTATGGTCACTTAAAATTGTGGGGAATGGATTCAAAAACTTCCAGATTCCAAAATGAAAGATTCTAAACGCACATGATGTACAACATTACAGTTCCTAAACTGATAGATAAATTAAAAATAACCATTCATAGAAAATGATTTTTCCAGGTTAGTGGCTAATTGTAGGATAGTCAAGTATAACGGAATTCTTGTGGCGAAGAAAATGAAAAATCGTAATTCCAAACCTTGGAGATTGCAACAGGAAAATAATTTATTAGCTTTTTCCATGGTAATTCATAGATAATAAGGAAAAAAAAAACATCTGTAAAAATGCCATATATAACCCCGAAATTCGAAAGGGCACTGGAATAGCGAAAGATGCCATCCCAAATCTCAGCAAATTAGGAATTGATTCAAAAATATACAGATTCTAAAACTACATGATGTACAACATCACAGTTCCTAAAGCGACAGATAAATTTAAAATAGCCATTCAATTTGAGCTGTAAGATTTTTAATTCATTCACCACAATTTTAAGTGGCCGTAAAGTGGTGCCAATATTCTGGAACTAGCAGATTCCATTCAAAGATTTTGAAATGAAAGCAATTGATGCTGGTATAGTTGTATGGATTAACATAGATTTTCTTTTAATATTTGATTTTCTCGCCTGTCTGTACTTCGATTCAAAAGATTAAACTGAGCATTTCATTGTGTATGCTATTACAGGCAATATTTGGTGATTAAATGAATGAATTCAATGTTTGCTCATACGCTAACACTATTGTGTGCTTGCGGGCACAAATTGAAATAAATTTTGGAAGAATGATTATTTCAAACTAATGAAATATTTAACAGGACATAATATTTTGTAATTAAATCATTAGCGAAGATATGAGAATCGATTATTTATTGTGATGCAGTTTAACATTGCACCCGATTATAAAAGGTCTAACTAGACTGGCGCCACCAGTGTTGAACTTCTTGTAACGTTTGGGAATTACGACTTATACTACCATCTTGCTAAGTTTCCTTTGGCCTACAAACACTTAAATATTTAATTTGACGAATGTCTTGATTCTTCTGACCTTTTTGAAAACGAAAAAAGTTATCTGGAAAAATTGTTTTTAAATCATTAATTGTTTCACACCAGTAATAAAATGGCAACATGAACGGGAGATTAACTGACAACAAGCCTGCTCAATACCCTTTCATTCTTCTAAGTATTGTAGCTGTTTTTAATAGGACAATCATTTAGATGCTTCTCGAATTTTCCCTTAATTTCCGACTCTTCTACGCTCTTTGTTCTACATTCTCCGGTACGATTCACAGTACCCAATAGAAAAATGGCATGTCTGTCATGTCAATGTTTCACGATTTCCCCAGTTTTCAAGAAAGTTCGAAATGATTATTTATATTGAAAACGGTTAGAATATTGAGAAGTTTCAAAACGTGTTCTCACTTTGTGTTCTATTAGCGCTGTATTCTTTAAGGACATAGGTGATCATGGCTCTCCACTAATTCTTTTCCTTTATAGCTCTTACTAAGATTTTCTTTTCTCTATACCTACCACTCGCGGTTCTATAAACAATTTATACAAGATTGATAAGTATGTTATTTACTGGTTCTCTTTGTTCCTCTTGCCTTCAATATGTCCTGTGAGGATCATATTCTTCAAGCCTTCTTTCCTCATTAGGTTCTTTTTATTTAAATTCTACTGTTTATAACTAATTCTAAATATAAACCACTTTTTATTTTCCACTACTTTAAGACTTCAGCATTGTTTGCACTCGAATACTAAACTCTAAAAATCTTCAAGAGTTTTAATTCTTCCATATCCACATATACCACATTTCTTATTTACTACGTTTACATTCCTATCATGCACCTTATTCAGTAACCCTCCACCTTGAGTGGCTCTTGCAATGGGTGAGCCTCAGTAAACATTAAGGACAAACAAGTTGAATGGGTTATAATAAGATGATAAAATAAAAGTCTGTCGATAAATGATGCAACCAGTTGTGTGAAGTACGTACTGGGGAGGTCAGTACCAAGACGGTAAAGAATTTTCTCTAGGTAACGAAGTAACAGACGAAAGATAGATAGACACAGAAATAAGAATAAAGAAAGATGCTTTCTAGAAACAAAACAATGTAGTAAGAAAATGAAAATATAATTAAAAACAAAGAAATAATGGGGAGCTACTAATATCTTATTTCTTAATTGGTAGATAATTTTCGAAAACGTCTTTACAGCATCAGGCTTGTGGTTCTAGCGACAAATGCCGAGAATATCATGAAGAAATCATGCCCAATGATGTTTTAAGTATAAAAAGAAGTACAAAGAAATGTATACTTACAATCAAAAAGAGACATTCATAGTTTCAGGGACAAATAATAATAATAATAATAATAATAATAATAATAATAATAATAATGGACTACACAATACACACTGACAGAACAATCAAGGTCAACCGCCCAGATATTGTTATTAAAGACCACAAACAAAAACGGTGCCTCCTTATTGATATGGCAGTCCCTGCTGACTGCAATGTATCTTTGAAGATATTCAAAAATCTGTCAAAATACAAGGACATTGAAATAGAAATCTCGAAAATGTGGCATATGGGAACATCAACAATCCCTGTTGTAGTTGGAGCCCTAGGACTGGTTGGAAAAGATTCCAGTAGACTAATTGAAGAGATTCCTGGAAGTCTATGCCTCAAGGAGATACAAAAAATTGTTCTGACAAGTACAGCCCATACTTTACAAAGAAGCATCTAAATGATTGTTCTATGTAATTTTTTTTTTTTTTTTTTTTGTCAGTGGAAAGTGTTATGATGCCATTTCTAAGCTTAGGTCCCTGGGCGGGACCCGGAAAGAAATGTGTAAACGCCAGAAATCAAACAAAATAATAATAATAATAATAATAATAATAATAATAAACTTTAATATTTAATTTACCATTCGCAGATCATGCTAAACGGAAGTGAAGTGTAGGAAACAATGAGTAAAACTATTTAATGAGTGATAGAGAATGTATTACAAAGCCAAGAGCAAGAAGAACATGGTATATGAATGATAATGTGATAGAAAATATGAATTGAGAAATCAAATATTTTCTTATTTCACAATGAAGAGCTTGATCAGTGAAAGTGTCCAGAAACATTCTGATATCATGTGAAGCAGGTATCAACAGACAACCCGGTTATTATTGTATTAAGCCAAATATATTTAAAGATATATGTATATCTACAATTAGCCGCGTTCTGAAAATATCTTATCGCGAAGCAGATCCCACAATTTGACTAAATAATTAAGCACGAAAATTTGTCGAATTAATATCATTTAAGAATTCCCACATCTACATATATGTGTGTATATATATATATGTGTGTGTGTGTCCGATTTTTAATCGGACACACATGCATACACACACGCACATATATAACATTTCGAAAAAAATCTGTTTCCTTAAAAAATAGAAAACAAAAACTTGCTTCCTGCAGCAGTTTTCCGTGCCTAAGAGTTAAAAGAAACTGGATGATTTGCGTACACACAAACACCACCCATATATATATATATATATATATATATATATGTAGCGCCAGCAAGTATGGACGTTGATATCAACAGGCCTGAACATTGCGTTCAAGTATTATAAACAGTGCATTTACTTAAATATTTGTGTTTATATAAAGAATGTATAAAAATAAAATATATTAAAACACACAGACATATATATATATATATATATATATATATATTACAAGAAAATATATATATATATATATATATATATATATATATATATATATATATATATATATATATATATATATATATATATATGGAGAAATATAATTTTTAAGGTGTGCTATATCTATGGGATAAATTGCTGAAAATCAGAGATCGAGCCTATGTAAATATAAATATAAAAGTGAACATTGAAGTCAATACTCAGGGACGACAGGCTGTTGCATACTAGATGCCATCGTCAGGCAACCTGACGATGGCGTCAAGCATGAAATAGCCTGTCGCATCTGAGTGTTGACTTCAATGTTCACTATATATATATATATATATATATATATATATATATATATATATATATATGTGTGTGTGTGTGTGTGTCTGTCTGTGTGTGTCTGTCTGTGTGTGTGAATATATAGAAAAATAAGAAAGAACCGTTAGGATAATAATCCAAACTTCTTTACTATTTTTGCTTTTATTTAAAAAAAAAAACAGTGGTCAATACACAAGCAGAGCCTATATAATATTTTTTTTTTGAATATGATTCCAACGCTACATAAGATTTCTCATATTTCAAAAACAGAAACTAAAAACTTCAATTCAATTATAGAAATTAAATTACATTAAAGCAACTAGTTCTTTTTCATCCTCATGCCAATTTTGGGATATCTAATTTTGAAATATACGGAGCTTTATAAGTATATACATTCGTAATATTAATTTCTATGGATATCGAGAAAACCAATCATTTTAATAAGGTGAGGTAGGGTATTCATTTTTACTGACAACTATTGTATCAACATATTAGTTAAGTCAAGGTAGGGTCGGGGTGTCTTTTTTCAAACGAATAATGACATCCGTTCAACGCATATCGTCTGGGATATTTCAACGAGAAAGTTTTTTGGCACTTTTGTTACGCCGTTAAATGTGTATTTTTATACATAACGATTTTTTCCTAAAAAGTTTGTTTGTATATAAATACGTCGTATAGAACAACATTTTTTTTTTGTCGACGACATCTTTAAGGGTTTTTTTTAACTTATTATTTGGTTATGTTTTTAAACCTATTGCTTTAATTGAACTCGTTAATAGGCACTGAAATTTGGAAATTTTTAAGTTAACACAAAGTTGAAAAGGGTAAACTTACTCGACATAACTTTAGACTTAATGAACAACATATATCTACCTTACAGAAAACCCAACACTAACCCCTTGTATGTACACCCCAGGTCAAACCATCCTCCATCCACCATTAAGCATATACCCACATCAATAGAGAAAAGAATCAGCCGGAACTCCGCAAATGAAGAACACAGTCATTTTTACAACATAAAAATAGTGGATACAAAAACGCTAACATCAATATATATATATATATATATATATATATATATATATATATATATATATATATATATATATATATATATATATGTATGTGTATGTAATTTATGTATGAATATGTATAGGTACCTGAGTATATCGCTACATGTGTGTCTATGTGTGTATTTGCGCATGTAAATGAACGTATGTATATATGGGATTTGCATGAATATGTATGTGAGATATATAAGAAGCAAGCAAAATCTTTAATATTACCCTCAAATATTATTCCATGATGAAACCTAAAGTTTAAGTAATTAAGATTACCCATATAAAAATAATGACAAATTGCATTCATAAATTAGATTAAAAGTAAAACTAATGAAGATGTTAACGTAACTATTTTTTACAATATTAAAAAAGTACGATTGGTCGGGTAAACAAACTATTTTGATTTAATTTTTTTTTAATGTTCTCTATAAATGTGTTAATAAATATAGTATTTAACTTATATTAAATCCCTAAACTATTTGTTTTAAAAAAAATAAATAAATATTTAAATTGATAGTAAACATCAAATTATGGTTTTTTAGACATCTAAATTTCTATCCAGCATTAAAATCTATTCTTTACATAAATTGCTAAAACCCAATTACAGCCTCTTTCCCTTTACTTCCCTCTCCCTTGCCCTCTTCATTCTTTTTCCTTCTTCCTTTTTCTTTTCTCCCTACTCCCCTCTCATTTCAATATATCACTTCCGTTAAGTTAACCGTCTAAATAGGTCATGGTCTGGTCACTCCTCCTCCCCCAATATAAAGTACACTTGAGAGAGATATGAAATTAATCCCTCCCTATACTCTACCATGTCTCTTTAACTACTCCTTTTACACTCTCTGTTAAATTACAAAAAAATTATACTATCCATCAATTTTAATTTCAATTTTCGCTACATTTCATTCTTGGAAGTGCGATCTGATGATCCACCGTCCTTTAAAACGACTCTGGTGAAATAAATTATTATAATTGTACCTTAAAGTGGTCTGTTTTTTTTTTATATATATATATATATATATATATATATATATATATATATATAAAATAGTACAAGCCAGAAGAAAAACAGAAAAAAGAAGATACCCCAGCCGTTCAACAAAATGATTAGCAATAAGCTTGGGCAAAAATCCTTAGCTTTAATTGGAAAAACATTTTCCTACTGATACCAAAAATTAAAGTTTTTAGCTTCTGTTTTTGAAACACGAGAACTCTTATATAGCTAAGGAAACATATTTTAAAAAAATTATATATATATATATATATATATATATATATATATATATATATATATATATATATATATATATAGCGACGATCGCTAAAGCGTGAAACCCAGGGTCACAAACTCATATCTATCCAACCAAATATGTTAGCTCTATCTCTGATATTGAGCGCTTTCTAATAAGTACCGCGCATATAATATATAAATAATTAAACATACTTATATTTATTTATATTTATATACACTTTTCACACACACACACACACATATATATATATATATATATATATATATATATATATATATGTATGGTGAGAATAACCGTTTCCTACAAGGAAACAATATGTATTTACTGACCGAAGAAATATAATCACTGTCGATTAAAATTTATAAAATATTTGTTTTAAAACAGTTTTTTTTTCAGGTAAATTGTCTCTCGAGTTAGAAATCAGTTTACGATTAACTTTATGTCTAAAGCCATATTTTCATCTTTCATTATATTCCTTATTAGTCACATGGCGTTGAGTAAAAGTAAACCTGTCGGATATTTTGTTAACTTATTTATCGTACATAACTCATTGTTGCTATGTATTAAAACTAAACAAACATCGAATATTTCGAGAAATGATGTTAAAAAAAACACTTGATGCAAGCTAAATAAGGAGGATATTGTGAAAAACATAGTCTGAACATGTTATTTATACAGAAAATAGTAAGCAAAAAGGCATCTTATACATTACATAAGAAAAGTTGCACGCATAATGAAGAAAGAGGCCTGGGAAAATTTGATACCCACAGAAGCGATTGCAAACACCAACCACAGAGGAAAACCACGCATAGCTACTCTAGGGAACTTGAATAAATGGAAGGCAGACCAAAATATAGGAGTGATTAAGAAAAACGATTAACACATATTAAGAATTATAAAGGACAAAAAAAATGTATAAATTCGTGATTGCCAACGTCCTGAAGGGACACGGTATATAAAAGAATATCAATGATAATATTAGAAGACAATAGAATTGAAATGGTTTGAATGTTTTTCAACAGTAGGTTATTTAAAGCCGAAAAATATTTCGGATTGTAAGAGGTCGCTTACAGTACTCGATGTTCGCACGTGGAGCCCTATCTCAATAATGACCATGATCGCCGTTGCTTAACCGCATAAATTAAACGAAAAACTCATTTCAGTGTGACCGCAGGCAAAATTGACTCAAAAATTTAGAATATAGGGATTTTCCAAGCGTAGATTTGATGCGGCACGAAAATATGGGGTACCCAGTGAGGATCGAATTCACTACTCAGACGTAATTATTCTAGCGAGACAAGCTTACTAACCATTACACTGCCTTGAGGTATACCGACAATTTAGGATATATTGATTATGAAATATGCAAGGTTATTATGGAACTAAATCATGAAGAAATCGGACGACTTTGACACTTGTCTATGAAACTGTCAATAACAGATTTCTACTTCCATGCCTTTAGACAAGCTATTGTATTCATGACCTTAGAGCAGCAATCAAAATGGCATAGAATGAGTTATAAAAGACTGGAAAATATTGGGCATCTCCAGTGCTAAACGCTACCAACGCAATGTTCTACCAGAAGGCCAACCAAACGGTCGTTCCTCGTGATGACCTTTTCATCTTCGCCAGGAAAGGATATACGAAGCTTTCAGGGTATGTCAGTATATCAGACGTTCTTGCAATGAGCATCCTGCGGGGCAACGTATAGCATCAAGAAGAGAGGCTTTCAAGGAAAGAGGTTAGATGGCATTATCAGAGAATGCACAGATCAGTCAATTCTCCGAAAGATTCAAAGAACAGTGCCGGACTAAGAGCTATGTGTTTCATTCGACACTTGACAAGGGAATGGAATCTAATTAAATATATAAGTCATCAATTGCATTAACGCACAGAAAGTGAAAGTAACTTGTACAGTACAATGCGGAACAATTTTGAACATGTCAGGTCATTCCATAAATTCTGTCCGAATTTTGAATAAAGAAAACAAGTGACCAAATGTTACATTTCATTACAAATTCAATCAAAAATGTATTTTCCCTGATTATCCGATACTTCCTTCCATCTATTAATAAGCTTATTACGGTAAAATTCTTTTGGCATTGATTCGAAGAATTCACAAATGTCAGTTTTAACCTCTTCCTGTGTTGCAAAAGCTGTTTCTTCCAAATAATTCTGTAAGCTACGAAACAAATGGTAGTCTGAAGGAGCAAGATCGGGAGAATAAGGTGGATGAGGAATTTTCACCCAACCAAGTTCTTCGATCTTTTATGACGTGATTCTAGCTGTGTCGCGTCGCGCATTGTCCTGATGAAAAATCACCCCTTTTCGATTCTCTAGAGCAGGTCTTTTCTTCCTCAAAGCTTGGTTCAAACGCTCTAATTGATGACAGTATATTTGAGCATTAATTGTTGCATTAGGTGGTAAGAATTCAAAGAGGATTATTCCTTGGCGATCTCACCAGATTGAAAGAAAAAACTTTTGTCCATGAAGTTCCCTTCTCGGCTGTGGCTGGGGTCCTTCCACTTTACCAAGTCACTGTCTACGACGCTTAACAATTCGATAAAAGTTCCATTTTTCGTGACCAGTCACAAGTCTATACAAAAAAGGTGAAACAAGTTGGCGAGAATGGAGAGAAGAGCAGATGTCAACTCGGGATTTGATGTTGTTTTCAGACAATTCATGAGGCACCCATTTTCCAAGTTGAGGAACTTTTCCAAGTTGTTGAAGATGATGATGAGCAGTTGTATAGTTTGATCTGAGAACCACTGCAAATTCCTGAACTGATAAAGCAGGATTTTCTTCAGGGGCTGCTTCAAGAAGCTTATCATCAAACTCAACTGGACGTCCAGATCGATCTTCATCTTCAAGGGTGAAATCTCCACCTTTGAATTTTGCAAATCATCTTCTGCAAGTTCTTTCATTCACACATTCCTCTCCATAAACTGAGTGAATGTTTCTAGCCGCTTCGGCTGCTGAGTTTCCTTTCTTGAACTCATAAAGCATTATGTGCCTCAAATGATTCTTGGGTACTTCCATGTTAGCAGGGTTTTAATCAAACAAAATGTAATTTTATTGTTCTCTGAAATAAAATTTGATCAGTTTAAATGCATCTAAACATAAACATAAAGTTCAGCTCCATTAGACTTTATAAAATACTCTTTAAATTTCGTTCATTTTAACAAAAAGTTAAAATTCGGACAGAACTTATGGGATGAACTGATAGTTACTGATTCGTTCGTTTTTTCACTTTGATTTAGACTTCAAAATTACAGTTAGTTTTATTCTGTCACGTCAAGTTTTCTGCCTACAGCCAACCTCGAGAATATGCACAATTGTACTGATTTGCCAATAGCACTTCTCTTATCACTTTGCGTTCAAAATGTTAAGAAAAATGATTAATAAAATAATATTTAGTTTTTTTTTCAATTAATATAGCATAATATGAATTCATTAATGTTGAATGTAACGTTATATGTAGAGAGTTAACGGTCGGGAGGAGATTGATTCTGTGAGACAATGCGATGTGAGGTAAATGTGTGCTTTATTAATTTCCATCTTATGTAAATTTTAAACCCATACAATAAAATGAGCACAAATATACTAGATACAGTATTTTATGTCGCTTTATACAAAGTGAGGGTATTCTGTTGCATGCAAACCTTACGTGATACAGAAAAACTGGGACCATGTTTGGATTCAAAAGCCAAATTTCGTCAAAATCCAGTGTCAAACCGAAACCCGACAAAAATGTGTTGGCAATGTTATCATTAAAACTTAAATTATTTTATTTCGTATTTGCCATCATTTTACAGAACGAATTATTATTATTTTTTTTTTGCATATAAGGAATATTGTCTCAAATTCCTTCAGTTATTCTTTGGATTCACTGATAGGTCTTCCCCTCAAGGATTTTCTTGACCTATTTGCTTATGTGTTTCCAATCAGATGAGCTACGAGCTTCTGGTACATTCTCGGCTGTGACATGTGAGTGTGTCGTGCGAAGCAGACATCTGCTGTACATTTATGATCAAATCAACGTACAGGAGTCTCATGGATAACCGCTTAATGTATAAGAATTGAATAAAAGGGACCATGAAAATATTATATATATTAGATAGGAAAAGACAAACTTTATAATTCATTTAAAAAAAAAAAGCTAAAAAAACGGTTTCGTCAGAGGACTTATCAAGTTTATTTTTCTGGGAATAGAAAATTTAAAAAGCGTGTAAATTAATTTAAATTAACGAAGAGAAAAAAAATCATTTAATTTTTTTTCTCTTCAATTCCATTCCATTAGTTAATTTAAATATATATATATATATATATATATATATATATATATATATATATATAGAGAGAGAGAGAGAGAGAGAGAGAGAGAGAGAAACTATTGTTTTCATATTTTCTGATATAGAGTTCCGTTCAAGTACCTCCTGGTCAGCATCTGATGTCTGTTGTTTTAGGTTTGATATATTATAAGATTTTTGTATCATTTGTCACTACGATGTCATTCTTGTTCATTACCGATGAACCGTATGATTCCATTTTGTCTCTCCACGCTATGGAAAAATCATTATCTTAAAATATTGTTAATATAATATTCCCTTAAAAAAATGAAAAACATTATTCGTACCATCCAAAATATTTTTCCGCTTTAGATTATCCACAAAGGGTTGATAGGCCTTAAAAAAACAAAGCAATCGATCCTACTGAAGCCGTGGTTCATTATCTGAACTTGTAGAGACTAGATGACAGTAACACATATAGAAATAACTCTATATATTCAGTCACTGTCCCAAATAATAAATTCCATATCAACCGCAACAATTGAATCCAGATGATGGTCAGAGGGTATTGGTCGGAACGTTATATCGACCAAAATGAAAAAAAAATACTTCGAAAAAATAAAAGTATCCTGTTTTAATTTACTTAAAGGATATATATTTTCTAAGTAAATATCAATTATTATGCGTGTCTACGTACAAGGTTTACGCATTTTTGAAGGTATATACAATCTTTGATTCCACGCGTGGAATCAGACATCTCAGAGTTCAATAAGAAGTTTCCTTTTCATAAATCATCAGCCTCCCTTCTCTCGTTGTCTAAATCCAGAGCGACATGTTCTAAAAGCGGAAATTCTGTTTCGATCTGTTATTGCAGAAGACGAACTCGCATCTTGCCAAGGATGTGCTCTAAAGATAATCTTTTCCGGCAAAGGCTGCTATAAACGGATGTTTTCATACTGTATGACTTAAAAGGAGCAGGATTTAGGAGTAATCATAGGTTGCTTAAATTAACATCAACATTCACGTCGATTCAACGGTTCGCTCTTTCATAGCCGGAAGTGAACCACAGGTATCTAATCGTTGCAGACGCTTGAGTGATCTGTCTTCCTATTTTCAATTCTCTTCCTCGACTATAATTTCGCAACTCTTGTCAGTCATTTTAAGATATCGTCGCCTGTGGTAAAAGTTAATTAATCTTCGGTCGCCTGTGGCGAGAGAGTTTTAATATGTATTTGAAATATTTAAAATAGATATAAAACATTCAAATAGATTATATTCTATTACATATATTCATTTTCTCTTGATGTCAATCTTTACGAAACCGTTCTATATATTAAATGTAACGTTCCAAATATGGCGGGATTGAACGAACCGTTTATTTTTCATATACCAACATCAATTATTACCTGGTAATAACAAGGAGAGTTCAAAGCACTTAAACAAAAACAAAACATGAACTTTGCAGAATTTATCGACTGTTTTTATTTCAGGTCACAAAAAACTATTAGAAAATTATCAAAATAAAATATAACGTTTAAACAAGCAGATTTTGTTTGTCGAATTAAAAAAAAAAGTTTAAATGAATCCCAGCTGTCTAATTATTTATTATACAGCCTGTCTTCGAATACTGATATGGGAACATCTGAGTAACTATATGTTCCAGTCAGATGAAATTATGTAGGCTTCATAAACAATAAAAGACTCATTTATCAAAAATCGAACAAGATATACAAAGTTATTATTTTCATACAGTTTCGCAAATGTTCAACATACGCACCATCTGTGACACGACACACGTCCAGTCAGTAGTTCAGCTCCTGCCAAACACGCTGTTGCATGGCTTGCGTAACATTCTCTAGTGATTTTCTGCTTAAGTTTATCTAGACTTGCAAGAAGAGGGGGATATAGACTTTTCCTTTTACGTAGATCCACAGGGTGTCAAGTCAAGGGAAACGTACTGGACATTTCACCAGCACATTGTCATTATCAATGGCACGCCCGATCTTCCTGGTAAATTTTCATTGAGTTAAGCTCACACTGTCAATTTAGATTTACACAAAAATCAGGACGAAAACACTGCGATCTGATAGCAAAACACTCGTAATTTTTTTGTAAGATTATACAAAGAAAGAAATAGAAAATTAGTTAGATAGAGATATATCAGTGGAACATGCAATGCGCTACACAAGTTATAACTGGGGAATATAGAATCAGCAATGTCTAAAGATCTAATTGCGTGTACAGAAATGAAATAATGTGATGAAAACAAACATATCTAATCAAAATTAGGGTTAAAATTGACAGGAAGCGAAATACAATCACTGGTTATCACACTCTTTGGGTCCTGTCACTGTGCCGAAGTGCACATGGCACAGATAAAGGCGTTGGTTACAGCCAGTGGCATGACCCAAATAGTGTGAGTTCAATACCCGGTGGAGAGGGGTATTTACGGCAGATAACTGATAACTGATATCTATTAAACATTGCACGTGGAACTAGAACAGTTTAAAAGTTTCAGTTCGACAGTCCATTTACCTGAAGAAGACCGGAGCGTACAACGGCTGAAACGTTGTAATAAATATGGCCACAATGATGAGGACAATAGTCAGAATAATGTAAATAGTGTTGAAGGTGAGTTACTAAAGGGAAATAACTGAAGTTGATGTATCTAGAAAAATGCATGGTACGTGGAACTAGAAGAGTCTACCCTTGTAGACGAAATAAAGAATTCGATTTGACATTCCAATGTATATCACCGAAAGAAGACCGGAACATACATCAACCGAACCGTCGTGAATATGACAAAGATGAGGACAATAATCCGAACAATGCAAATAGTTACACTACCTCATCGCAGAAATATAGACAGATCCTGAAGATGGCTGGCGCGTACATCAGCCGAACCGTTGTTAATATGACAAAAATGAGGACAATAATCTGAACAATGCAAATAGTTACAATACCTCATCTCAGAAATATTGACAGATACAATGTTTTGTATCTCAAATAGTGATGAATTTTTAATTATATTACTGTACGCATCAGTACTAGTTAAAATAATTCATAGTGCTCATGTTATTATTGGAATAGTGGCCGTAATTAAATGCTACATTTTAGCAATTTCTATTTCAAGTTCCTTAAAACTTGGAAATTTATCAAATTCTTTTGCTGAGATGTTTTATCAGAAGGGATTTTTTTTATAGTTTTCGGTCTCTAATAAAAATGACTGGACGATTAGCATTGATTGTTTTGTCTCTGTGTAGTGCGTAGTCCCATAAAGTTTTTACGGGTCCTGTCTCTGTAATCGGTTCTGGGTGTTGTTATTATCATTATATTTCTTTTGATTTCTGGCGTGTACACAATTCTTTTCGGGTCCAGCTCAGAGACCTAAGGTTAGAAATGGTATCATGGCATGTTCCAGTGACTAATTAAAAAAAAAATACAGAAAAATACAAACATATGTTATATAGATAAAGCCCTTCGTTAGGTGTGGGCTGTAATCGTGAGAAATTATTATTATTATTATTATTATTATTATTATTATTATTATTGTTATTATTATTATTATTATTATTTCCTATAAATGTTCACTTTTGTAGATTATTTGTTCTATAAATATTTGTCTGATCAATTTTCATAATCGTTGAGAAAGGGTTTGTACTGTGTGTGGCAAGATGATGTCTGTGATTACAGCTCTTTCAACATACCTTCTTCGCGTATGTAAATAAGGATATTATTATCATTCTATTTTCGATGACGCTTCTTCAGCTGACATCTTCGTCTTCATTCCAAGTTCTGCTCTTATTCCGGACTTCAACTGCCACGTCACCATTTGTGAAGGGGAAACTTCTCTTTCAACAGCTGTTCGTTTAGACTGCATTAATATTCCGTGTCTATCCCATTGACCCATTCATTGATTTTACTGTCCGATTAAACTTCCCCTTTTCTTCTACATCACGCATATATTTATTCCATTTCAGTTCCTTGAATTTTTGTCCTTTTAGTATATTACTTTTATTAATTTTACCAACTCTTTCCAAACATTCAAAAGGGCGATAAACCGTAAAAAGCAAATCAATTTAATTAGTACACGTCTCTTTCAATTCCTTTGTAGCTTCTGACATGCCGTGTTCAATCCTGGACATTTCCAATTCGTTATTTTCATTATTTATAGACGGGCTAACATAAGAAAGATCAGAAAGAAACAGTTGAACATTCTAGGAGACATGAGGAAGATAGTCTTGGAAAATTAGACACTCTCAGGGCATAATTAAGACAGAGAGAAACAGCGAGTAAAGTACCTGATAAGTTTGGATAGCAGAATAAGAAACGGGGTAGATAGTTAAAAAATAAATATTGCTAAGATCCGCAAAGGATAGAAAGCTGTGGAGAACCACTATCGAACACGTCTTGAAGGATCACGACACAGAAGAAAAATTAACCCTTCTTTGTTGTTACTACAGCATCGTCCTGTCGTGGAAATAGCGTAACTGATTAAAGCAGGGATTAATGAATTCGGTGTTATAGAATTGTGAGTTCAATCCCACTCTCGGGTAGTGCTGATATGATATGATATGATATGATAAGTATATATATATATATATATATATATATATATATATATATAACAGAGGAGTATTAAAAAGCAGTTAATCAAGAAGAGTTATCGTTGTACATGGACAGCGGAATGAGAACTATTTACCCACGAGAATTGAATAAAGTGTTAAGTTCAAAATCGTTGGACATTATCCGGATCGAAAGACACCTAAAGATGACGGGAAAACACGGCGGCTGAAATGTTGTGATATTAATAACAAAAATTTGATCCTTAGTCCGAATTCTTACCACAGAAATTTAGACTTTCTGTATCGTCTGTTTCCTTTCAATTACCCATCTTCCAATATATAATACTTGCTGCTTTTGTCTCGTTAAGTTTTCTTGTTAACCTTCCTTACTTAATTTATGATAGCGTGCTTTCTTTTTATTTCTATTCCATGCAAGTGTGTTTTCCGATCCATCTTTCTGTTTCCTTCCTATTTCTTTCCCATTTTCTGTATTCTCTATGTCATATGCTTTCCTATCTCTTCGCCGTATATCTCTTTCTTTCCGTTCCTTTCCATCTCTCACTTATACATTTTCAACCACCACCTCCATTGAAGCCATTTTATTTCAAGCATTTTCGCGCGCTTCTGAATTATTTCATCCGAGCGTTTCCATTTCACTCTTCTCTCTCTCTCTCTCTCTCTCTCTCTCTCTTTCCTTTCGTTCTTTTATCTTTTCTCTTTGTCTCTCACTGTTCTTCCTTTTCGTTTCTTATTCTTTACCCACCTCCTCCACTTCCTCAACATTACTTACAATTTTACCTACAAGCCAATTCACTCCACTTATTTTCGAGCAAAACCATGCTCCTAAATTTAGTTCATCTAACCCCGGAAGACTTTAACCAAATTCGATATCCTGCCAATAGAAATATGATACGATTCCGTCGTCGCCTCAGGATTGGTTTCATTGACACTATTTATGATTGTGAGCCGTTCTCGATTATTTTAATTGAGCTAGCCAGGCACAAATCCATCCTGACTGTTTTTCAACCGTTCATTTCCAAATTCTAAGTCTCGGAAAATAGATAACATTGTTATGAATGCCGATATGAGTAGAAGAATTGTCTGCATCTGATACAGTTTCTGAAAATTGGTCAGCACTTTAAAAAGGTATTCAGTCCTTCATTTTTCCAAATATAACTTTGTGAACTGCTGTTCAATTCTGGAATTTCATGTTTACTGAGTGATCGTTTCTTTTACCTAAAGTTCAAGGCATAATGAGTGGGTTTCTACGTCTATAACGTGACTGTGAACATAATCGCTCGATTAGTATGTCTAGTTTTCACTGTTTCAGCAAGTGTAGCTCTCAAGAAAAAGAAAGCTACACTCCGTGTATCTATCTATCTATCTATCTATCTATCTATCTATCTCTCTCTCTCTCTCTCTCTCTCTCTATATATATATATATATATATATATATATATATATATATATAATGGAAAAAAACAGACAACTTTAAGGTACCATTACAATAATTTATTTCACCAAAATGTTTTTTGAAGGACACCGGATCATCAGGTGACACTTCCAACAACGAAATGAAAGGAAAAATGGGATTAGAAATTGATGGGTAGTGTAATTTTTTGTAATTTAACAGGGAGGGTGATCAAAGAGACAAGGTATAGTATAGAGAGGGGTAAATTTCATATTTCTCTTAAGCGTGTTTTATATTGGGGTAGGAGGAGTGACCTAATCGTGACCTATTTAGGTGGTTAACTTAACGGAAATGATATATAGGAATGGGAGGGGAGTGGGGAGAAAAGAAAAGGAAAAATGGAAAGGAGAGAGGAGACAGACAAGTAATACAGATATATCTAAATGAGTGTTACAGCAAAGAGAGAGGGGGAGGGAAGTGAATCGAAAAGGCTGTAATTTTGTTTTAACAAAATTATGTAAAATATAGATTTCAATGCTTGATAGAAATGAAATTTACCCCTCTCTATCATTTCTTTGTTGCAAGTGTTACCTGATGATATATATATATATTACTCCAAGCTTTAGAATAGCGTTATATACACTTGTATTTGAAATAGACGGCCCATTTTTGTTTTAAGCAATGTTCATTAAGTTCTTTTTCTAACTGCCGCCGTGGATTTAATAAATCTCACTAAAAAAACTTTTCGCAACTGCGTCCCCACGTTTTAGGGGTATCCCGCGTTTGATACAACGTGCTTTAGCGCTCTGCCACGAAGAACCTCTCGGCATGGTTATAATTTTCATTCTTTTTTTAAGGAGTGCACATACTCTTCCCTCAGAACGTTTTTCTCCAAAAAGTTCTTTACACACACACACACACACACACACACATGTATATATATATATATATATATATATATATACTTTAAAAATCAGGAGGTCAGTTGAATCCGCTAGTTTGGTTTCAGCTATACGGTATCCTCAGGCGATGTTTTTTTTTATTTTCTTACGTGCATACGAGGCTCAAAAAAGGAATTTAACCCCTCCCCACCGATGCATTTACAATACACCTGCTTTTATCAATTTCTTCTTCTTCTTCTTCTTATTCTTCTTCTTCCTTTAGGTTCACCCAACGTCCTCCGTTTGCTTTTTTCAAATAATAATGTAGCATTCTTTAGTTTCCTTCAAAAAACTGAATAGGCGTTAGGTAGTCATTTGATAAGAAATCACCTGAGGATACCCTCAGATTGAAAAGATTAGATAGCAGCAAACAAAACTAATTTTATTGCTACTTTCTGGTCTGATTCAACTGTAACCATTAACCATTAACCACACACACACACACACACACACACACACACACACACATATATATATATATATATATATATATATATATATATATATATATATATATAATGATAAAGTTAATTGTTAACCCGTATGGATAATTCCAGGGAAGATACAAGAGAGCTCAATCTAATAAACAGAGCAATTAATCATTAATTAACAAATCGTAGATTTCAGAAAGTCATGGATAATATTTTATATTTCGTGTGACGGATAAAATTCAGTTTCGCTTCCTAAGACCTTGCGGTTTCAAAACAATGAGTGGATTAAAAAAATTCTCCCAAGAATCAACCGAAAAACGTAATGAAAAACAAGATTAGCGGAATATGTGTTTTAAGATAGTTACATAGAGTACTAAGGGGGGAGCAGGTATAAGTCCCTAGGAGATACGATGGTTGTGGCATTGACCTCTCATTCACCGGACAAGAGAAAGGAATAAAGAATAAAGGAGAGTCAGGGAACAGAAAGGAGAAAGGGAGAAATCTGAGATCTTACACAAATCCCTATACGTACATACATACACAATTTTCTATATATTAAATTAATTAAATTTACACATATGTTCCTACATCCATACACATATTCGCATCCACTGTATGCACACACATATACACTCATACTCATCTATTTGTCTATTCGTATTCATAAACACTTATACACAATTTAACTAGTACATTTCTAAATCAATACTTACATAACATGCAACATGCCCTCAGTTTCGTTACTAATCGTATAGCAATAAACACTGATATATAACCTTACAAAACAGGACGTACCTACATTTTTCACCCACACAAGACAGACATATTACGGAGGTGTTGAGGCCTCACACTTATACACACACCGACACGAACATA
Organism: Acanthosepion pharaonis; assembly: GCA_903632075.3. Lineage (NCBI taxonomy): Eukaryota > Metazoa > Mollusca > Cephalopoda > Sepiida > Sepiidae > Acanthosepion > Acanthosepion pharaonis. Next base: position 124,572 of record CAHIKZ030002888.1, read on the forward strand.
CACACTTACACACATCATACTCACTCACTCCCTAATGAGCCAAATGATAACACACACCCACAGCAATATACACGCTTACACATATCTTACTGCGACGTCGCCCCCTGGTCGCAGCGCCAACTGTGACGTTCTATCCTGGTCTACCACGGCACCAGTTGTGACGTCCTCGCCGCGGCGCCAGCTGTTCGCTCCCCGCTGCTCCATTCGGGTGTCGCTGCTCCAAACGTGACGTCCGCCTGTCGCGTCAGTCGTGTTGTCTCCTCCTGTGACTACCAACTGGCTTGGTATCGGTCGCGGCACCCAAATGTGTCGTTCTAACCTTTTGGAGATTCGGGTGGGAATCTGGTTAGATTTGATATCAGCCTCGTCGTTCCCAACTCGTTTCCAACGCCTGGTTACCAAGGTAACTGCATAGATCTCCAGTCTGCCTACCCACGTTGTGAATGGATCTTAGGCAGACGAGATCAATCAGTAGTTGGGGCCGTAATACAAACCGAGTTCAACGGGGGTGATACCACACAAATATGCATAAAAGAAAAGAAAATGAAAACTCAAAAGTTCAAAGTATCAAAGAAAAATGTAACAAACTTTATGTCTAGTTGTTCGATACATAGGACTGCATCTATCTCCCGACCCGTTCTATGGATTGTGACACGTCGTTTTCCGTTAGGCGAGTTTTAACGCTTCAAGTTATTTGCTTTCTAATAAATTGGTTTTTCGGTGTGTCTTTGGACGAAAGTTGAAGAAAACTTATTTTGGTGGTCTGGATCTAAGTCGCTCTTCAAAATAATTGTTCTTGGGTTGAGGAGGAGTCCAGAATTTGCGTGAATCTTGGTCAGCTATCTGCGAGGCGGCTTCAACTGGAGACTGACTCTAGGAACTGAATTCCTGGAACTCTGGAACTCAACTGATTTCTGCTCGTTGGGGCTTCGCTTATATGGACGCCGACCAAAACCGGGGTGGATCTGTCGGCGTCGGGGTTTCCTCGATAATTCTAAATACATATCAACCTCTCTGGTTAGGAATTTCTACTTTTTTTTCCATTTTTGGGAGCCTTTGCTTACCCCCTCCTTCTCACCATACTTCAGAGGGCGTGAACTGCCCTCCCCACTTCTTCGTAGCAGCTTCTCATGCCTACACTCTGGATGAAGCGGCGACAGCCTCCTTCGTGCGTCACGTGATCACCACTCGACCAATGATGTCTTAGTCGGGCGTGGACGAATCCGCGGCTTTGTTTCAGGAAGAAAAAAAATATCTTGCTTAACTAAAAAAAATTATCCCTTCCTTTCCTTTTCTTCCTCTTAATCGCCGTTATCATTTCTCTAGCCGCAAACGGGACAATATGAACAATGGCGGTCATTACTCTTGTTCTACACGTGGTTTTCCTCAGGTATTTTATCGCCAATTATCAGAATGGGTGGTCTTCTTAACACGGCCAACGTCGCCCCGAAAAGACATTTCTAAATTCCCATTCATTCCCCTTCGGTACATATTTCTGATAACATAATTTTATTATCGCAGGCCAAGAATGTTCTGTCGAAAGAATTCGGTCAGTCGTGCGTGTGGCTTTGATAAAATTAATTTTTCCTATCTGTCCAAAGTCCTTTTAGTTGCCTGTTTTTCGTCACTTATCGAAATAACATTTTCATTGGAATTTTTCTTTGGCCAGTCGGTCTGTAGTTGATGCCTTCTCGTACCAATAGTTTGTTTTCATATCCTTAGATAACACAGCCGACGCCAAAACATATCTGATTCTTTCTTTCTTTCCCCTTCTTTTTACTCAGAATTTCCCTGTCATTATAATGACACCTTTTCGCCATTTGTTACTTATCAAAATATCAATTGTCTCTTAGCCGTGTGTGTGTTCTGCTTATCACCCACGATTCGTCTCGCCTTTCTTTCTGCCTTCTTTTCTTTCTTTTCCTTTTCTGCCTCGTTAAATGGTGCCACATTACTCACTCACTCCCTAAGAACCAAATAACACACACACAAACAATTAAGAGAGACACATCCCCTCTCCCGGAACCAATAAAACTGTCAAAATGACCAGGGGAATTCAGTGCAGTATGGATCCATCCAGCTCTTATCTCAAATAACAACTTAAAAGAGACTGTTTGATCAACACAAGGAATGTTAAAAGATTCATGTTAAAAAGATAAAAAAATGAAAGAAACAAATGAAAACTACAGACAAAAGTTCATTTTCTCCAACAAAAGACATTCATTTCTGGAGCAGAAATATTTCTCCTCCCGATGATGGCCATTTTGGTCGAAACTAGCCGAGGAATCTAAATGAAATAACAATAAAAAAAAAATGAAAGAATATTAATCTACAACCCAGTGTGTCTGAAGATTTTAATTTTCTAATATTTTTTATTATTATATATATATATATATATATATATATATATATATATATATATATATGCGCACTTGGCGGAGTTGTTAGAAAGTTCGCTTTCTTACCATGAGACTCGGATTCGAGTTTCAGCATGGTTGATTTGTTACGAAGGTGGCTTCTTCATGTTATCTGTCTGGGGGGCGATTCCAGCCTGCAGAAAATGCCTGAAAACGGGTTGAGCCAAATGGAGTATTTGAGCGTGTTGTCCTTGTTCAGGCTGTTCATCCCCCACCCCCCAGATAATCCGCTCACACCTAGAAATTGTAACTATGGCCTGCTCAGCATAAAGTTAACACGCATTATTTTTATCTAAAAAATTATCTTGCTTCCCATTATTTTTATACTTTCTAAGGTATAAAAATTAATGTATCTCACTTCGCTGCTTATATCTGAGATTCACTGAACACCCTTAATCAAAATTTGAAGGAAGAATTCGGAAACAAAATTGTTTTTGTTGTACTTCATAGACCCCCACAACCGACACCACTTTTCCCAATTCTGCCTATGAAATTGCATATTTCAGTATGAAAACCTGATTAATCATGACAACTGATGAAAGAGAACCGCTGTTAGTCAACTGGCCGCTGAGCTTGCAATACTATATTGTGAAGATCTCGAATCGCATATTATGCGTCATTGTCAGTGAGGATAAACAAAAATGTATGTTTCAGCTGTTGGCGAACCGTTGTATTTGCTCAGCAATATCTGTCACCGTTAAAATCAAGTAGAAAATACCCAGATTATACTCACAAAGGAGTGTTTACCATAATGGACGCTGTTTCGAGACAGGTTGTTTAAGAAGCAAGGAAGAAAGAAAGGTGTTACGCAAAAAGGTACGACTGTCGCATGAATTTCGTTTCCTGTCAATATCTCAGTGTTTCAACTGCATAAATAGCTTCTCTTAAAACGTTGTTAATTTAATTTTGAATCACTAGACATGTTTTACTTTCAAGGGCTTAGAATTAGATGTAAGTGGAAAGCTGACGCTCACCCCCCACGCTCTATAATTATAAATTCAATCACCGTCTTTGCATTTATAGGACGCAGGGTAGGATTTAAAGATATTTTATAGGGAAAAGAATGCTGGGCTGTTTCACGTTCTCTTGAACTCTCTCTCCAAAGTTCTTTTCAACTTTCCCTCACGGTACTTGTCGACTATCGGACTCGTCCCGGTAATTAGCCTTGGATGTAGCTTAGCACCCGATTTGGGCTGCGTTCCCAAGCAACCCGACTCTCGGATCGAAGGCCGTCGCCTGCCGTCCGTAGCGAATGGGCCTGGCACCCGCCGCGGGCGGCCCCGATCGAGGGAACTCCGAACTACGCGAGACGAAAACGAGCGGCTGCCTTCGACCCATGCGCCACACGTCCCGAAGCCTTTTGCTTGCGACGGGATTCGGCGTTGGGCTTCTCCCGGTTCACTCGCCGTTACTAAGGGAATCCCGGTTGGTTGCTTTTCCTCCGCTTAGCGATATACTTAAGTTCAGCGGGTCGTCTCGTTATTTTTCTTATACAGCAAGCATCTCTAAACAAGTAAAAATATTTGTTAGTCGATTTGTTTAACGACATATCACTTGCTTATGGTTATTCTGCTTTCACAATTGAATACATGGTAGATGATGCCCAGATTTTCTGTATATAACAAGTTTGTGTGGACAGGATTTATAGAGACATAGGTATCTGTGTTTTATGTTGTTTTTTTAAAGTTATTTTGGGATGCAGTCTGATTTAAGATATTTTTTTTAATCTTATATGGATTAACATCATAAAACTTTATGTTGGTTGGTTGATTTTGTTTCGCGGCATATCAACACATCTATGGGTTATTTCATGCTGAAATATAAATAATTTGAACACGATTGTTTGGCTTTAAGTATATTTTGAACTACGAATAAAATGCATTGCTGGTTATGAATTATCTGTCTTTTTTATATAAATATATATTGCTGTTATTTTTACTATGAAAACGGATTCTATATTTTCATCGTGTTTTCGCTTTTGGGGGTCACTATTTGCTCAAAGCTGGGACCCTAACTGGTGTACCGCCCCTGTTCAGGGTGGACGGGGAAACAACAGCAACTAAGAAATGGTTTCCGCCTCCTCAAAACTTCCAATCTCCCGATCAGAGGCGTTGCTACCGGGTGTAGTTTATCGTCATACCCTGGACTTAATGAAAAATATTTAAAAGTGTACTTATTGTAAGATACTAATAAATAATCTGAGAAATAATTTGGTGTAATTTTTTTAAAAAAAGGGAATCGACAATTGTAGAGGTCATTGACTTTATGCGAATAATCCTTTTCTTAATTGCATAGTATGTGCTTCTCAAGGGCCACATCCAATTTGAATTCAGAGTTTTCCTTCTCGCAGACCGGTTGCCAACCAAGGCTAAATGACCCAAACTATTATTTATCTCTAGTGGTGTCGGTGAGAAAAATTGGATTCCTACCTCTCCAAAGTGTATTAGTAAGGAAGTGAATGTAATTCGAACTTTCCGCTTTCCGTAACCATTACTCTACCGAGCCTGTCATTAATTCTGTCTACCCAATTTCACTCACAAGGCTCAGCTCAATTCGTGATATGGCTCCACGCTAGGATCACCTATAACATCAAGAAATAATCTTTCGTATTAATAAACCATGATGAGATTCGAACACGTGTTTCATGGTCAGAAAGCGAACTTTCTAACCACTCGGCTACGCGCTCACATAAAAGGAATTTATTATATTTGTTTCCAAATTTCTAAAATCTAAATATTACATTGATAATATTCGTTTGTAATCGTCCAAAACATTCCATAATAAAATCATGGTATTATCTTGTAAACTTCTAAAACGGTCTAGAAGCCTTTGTTTTCATCTAAGACTTTGGAGCACGTTGCAATTAAAATCGAAATTTCAGATTGATAACCGAATTATTAAAGCAACGAAGTCAACACATTTTAGCAGTGAAACAAGCAAATTCATGAAAATAAATGAAAGAAAAATTGATAAAATATGTTAAATCTGAGACTTTCCCTCAAAGAGAGAAAAATGGAGAGTTTGTCCTAAACAAAAGCAACGAAACAAGGAAAGCCCACGAGATGAGAATTAGCAAAATGAAGGACGTTTCTTTGAAATTCAAAATTAAAAGAACTGAATTTGCGATTGAACAATGACTGATTTTTAAATTAAGTTTCTTCTAGAAACCATTAAACAGAGAGAATAGAAATCTTTTAAAATCTCCTGTAATCCTCTAGCTCGAGTGCCTCTTGGGCCATGTACATTTTTTTAGGTTCACATCGAAATTTTGAATTCATATCGTAATAGTGAATAGGCCTTAAGGAAAGTTTAATTTAACTTTACTTATCTGTCTACTAATCTTTAATCAGAAAGAGATTAGTGCTAAATGATTTTTGAAAATATATGCTTACAATTTAGAAAATTAGTTTATTGAAAGCAAAGTTCGAATTCTAGTCAAGTTATCTGCATTCACTTACGAGCAAACACCCAGAGAAAAGTCATGAATCTATCAATTTTCCTCTAATTATGGGCTAAATAACTGAGTTCTATAGCCTTGGTTGTCGACCAGTCTACCGCAGAAATAAACGGCAACCTACTGCAGGAAAATCTTCTGCTTAGTCAGTCATGATTTGAAAGAGACATGATCACCCAAGCTTGTATCACGTATGACATCGAATTGACTGACTTCGTTTATTGTAATAAAATATGTAGAAATGGACAAAGAAGGAATGATTTTTGCATAAAATAATGATACCTTTCTGATAATAATGCATATAAATTTGTAGAATAAATTATTTATCTACATAAATATCTTTCTCAAAATAATCTATATCCCGATCAATTGTACATTTTTTGCTGTGCTGATGTTAGAAAATATTTCGTTTTATCATTTCAACCCGAGGAAAGTTAATAAAGCCGTTATGACGCAATACGAAAAAAAAAAAAAACATTTTTATGGGTAATGGACAACAAAAGAATAGGATTTGACAAAACAGTAGATGACGATTGATATTGCATTGAAGTTTTTGATGATCAAAGGTGCTTAGAAAGCAAAAGGCCGGAAGAGTGTTTCAGAGGCGAGAGGAAAACTTTAGCATAGAAGATACGGTTAACTCTAGCCATTTCAACTGTAAAATGATGAGACCTGGCTGCCAATCTAGTACTGTGCTTAGAGTCGTGAAGTCGATTTACCAAATAGTAAAGCTAATCCAAGCATTAAAAATAATTATAGAATAGGCACGGGGTGGGACAGTGAGTAACTCCGAAATGTCAACTCAGGACCGATTTTGAACCAAACCCTTTATTTCATCCACTAGGGTAGATTGTTCTAGTTCCACGATGAATCGGTTATCTTCCTTTAAATCAACAGGTTTTTGTTCACCACTGCAATAGCTAGGTATCGAGCTCATAACTCTCTTGGTCAAGTCACTGGACCCAACTAACGCTTTCATCCACTGGGCCTTGAGGACATTTATTTTTTAATTCTTGGAACTTTAAAACTTAATGTTTCTGTAACCATTTTTACCAAAGCTTATATTACAATTTGTGTTGTTATTACTGCATTTCTCTAGCACTCATTATTAGTGGTTCTCAGATTGTATTCATTTCTATGTCTGGCCGACTTTTTGTGGCTTAGCATATGCGCTGATTCCTTAAGTTTTCATATTTTCCATTGATTTCATCTTTCATTTATTTCAACCCCAAGCAATGCAGAAATACTATTAATACGCAGGGGGGTATAGGGAGTGATAGTGAGAGAAAAGACTGAATTTAGGGAGGATTGAAGAAAAGACAAAAGATGAACGGGGTTCACGATAATAGAACAAGGCTATTGCATTTAAATGTTTGAAGATTTTTGTTATCAGGTAAGCAAGGAAATGGAAAAAAAGTTCCACAGGTGGGAAGTGCGAGAAAGTAAATTGTTGGAGTAGAAGTGCCTGTTGCATTTAGTTATTTCAACAGTAAAATGTGGGATCTAGATGACAATCTAGAAGAAGGTTTAAATTCATGTTGACAGGCACCAGGGAAAAATGCACGTCGGAGTAGTTGCCATATGGCTTGAAAATAGCCATAGAATATCGAGGAGCTGGGGACATTTAACCTGTAGAAAAGTGGTTGTAGAGTGGAAAAAGACGAATCAACCACAAGGTTGCGTAGGAGCTTATGAGCACTATTGTTATGGGATGGAACCATAGAAACATAACACGGACTCGGAGATAAGGTTAAATAGTATATTCTTGGAAACGTAGTTCAAAGGTAAATGTGGAATGGAAAGTACTTTCTCTCACTGGTGTCCTGACTCACTCATTCCCTCACTCGGTGTCTACTACTCGGTGACCCTCACTTGGTGACCCCCTTTACTCAGACTTGGTAGGTGTGTAAGAGTCCATTTGTAGGTAGGTCCCCACAATATCCCCTTCCCAAGACTTTTACCTCGGTAAAAGGGTCTATAATTTCCAGGAATTTAATGTCTTTTCTTTTTGGGGGTTGATTGTTAAAGTCTCGGTAAATTTCCTCTTTCTCACCAACCTTCGTTGTTCAGGCGTACGTTGCGGGGGGGGGTCAAATGTGTCGTAAATGATCTCGATGGGTTCTTCCACTTCATCCTGTGTGCTGTTAGAATCTATTTCATGCTGTTTTTTTTTTTTAAATTTGATTAATATGTCTTTTGTGGGTATGTCTTGGTCCTTGTATTATATTCACCATCTCGCCAATCCTGCTAGTGATCGTGCCCTCCTCCCAATACGGCATATTCTTCTGAAAACTTTTTAAAAAAATTTCTAACCTGGAAGAAATCGTTTTTTTGGTCCTTTTTCGGTCTTACAAATTTTTGACTGTTTGGGAATTAATTTGTCAAAAACGGATCTCGCATCTCTGGCAAACATGATTTCTGTGGGTGAGCCAGTTGACAGTGTATTCGGGTTCAGCGTAATGTGATAAACTTGCAGAAACTGCTGTAATGCTATGTCGGTAGGAGTTCCTTGAGCTTTATTTTTAAATGCTCTTTTCAGCGTGTCTACGAACCTCTCTGCCTGCCCATTTGATCTAGTGTGGTATTGAGGCGTAGTTGTGTGCTTGACTTGGAAGATGTCTCAAAAATTCTTAAATTCTGCTGACGTAAACTGTGTACTATTGTCGCTGACAACGCAATCCACTACTCCAAATCTCGTTAACAGCTCCTGTAGGAAACTGATTGTTACAGCCGTTGTCGGCGTCTTGCATATTAAAACCTCCGGCCACTTGGAGTAACTCTCAAAAACGATTAAGTAATAATAATCGTCAATCGGCCCAGAAAAGTCAATATGTATACGTGACCAAGGTTGGTCCGTTTTTGGCCAGGGTTTGAAAGTGGTAGGTGGAGCTTTGACCGCCAAGGCGCATCCTCTGCATGTGTTAATCATTTCCATTATGTCCTTGTCCATCGCCGGCCTGTAGACATAGCTCCGCATGAGACTCTTCATACGGTTTCTACCGGGGTGTCCACCGTGGAAGTCTTTTAAAATTCGCTTCTGTAACTTTTTCGGAATTACAACACTTTCGCTGTATAATAAGACATTATCACACAGCGAGTAGTCGTCTGACACGCTATTATCTTTTGTTGAGATTTTACGCTTTATCTCGGAAATGAATTCATCTTCTAGCGTTTCGTTTTTGGTTTCCGACAATGTTACAGGTAAATCCCGGACGGTATTCGCTATTATTGATTTTATTTCACAGTCAGAACGAAGAGCTGCTATAACTGAGTCTTCGAGTGGTTGATTTTGATTAGTGATTAGTCTGAAGAGACCATCTGCATGGCCAATTTTAATAGTTGGTAAATAATTTAATTTAAAATTATCGTTGAGAAGGATGGTACCCCATCTCAGAAGTCTTTTTGTCGTATTAACCGGTAAACCCTTTTTAGAGCCAAATATCTTTAATAACGGTTTATGATCGGTCTGTAGATTGAAATACCTTCCATGCAGATATCTGTGAAATTTTGTTACCGCGAAAATGATACCGAGGTCTTCTTCCTCAATTTGGCTGTACGCTTTTTCTGCGGGTAGCAACGTTCTTGATACGTGTGCTATGGAATTAAGTGTACCGTCTTTGCATTCTTTATATTTTCCAGAGTAGTAATTTTATGGCTTGTACTTAATTCTCCTAACATACGATATGCCTGATTCCTCGATGTTTTTGGAATCGCTTTTAACACTGATAACTCGTTGGCAATCTTCAGCTAGTTTTTGTAATGTGAGACCTGGTTCGCTTTCTAGCCTTGATAGAACTCTCCGTGTAATCTCCGAATTTTTTACGGAGACTAAACCCTGGGCAAATATTAAACATTTGAAAAAGTCAGCTGACAATACTGCCAAATGAAAATCGTCACAGTGCTTATTTACAATGGACGCAAATGTAAGATAATCCTGGTCATCCCGTTTTGACAAGTTAAAACATTTCCATCTCTTATGAAATAAGAGTTGTATTCGGGCTAAATAACTCGGACAAAAATTTTACTGCTTCATCAAACCCCAATTCATTTGTTTTCTTTGAAAGAATGTAATCGACGAACTTACTATGTTCAGCTGTTCCTAACTTTCTCAAAAGTAAGCGAACTTTTTTAGCATTCGGCCAATCCTCACAATCGCAAAAAGATCTTCGTATCTTTTATAGAAAGCTTCAAATGTTTTATCTTCTTCAGGAAGATAATTGAATGTCTCCATAGAATTCCAAATTGTGTTGTGAGAAAATGCAGTGTTGTTTTCTCTAACATCCTTTTTACTTAATGTTTTTAGAAGTAATTCTTCTTGTTTTTGGAATTCAAAAAAAAAAAAAAAAAACTGTTGTTTTTCTGTTGCAGAAGCAATTTTTCTTCCCGTACTTTTCGCTTTTCTTCCTGTTCTTTTTGTTGTAGGAGCAATTTTTCTTGCCGTACTTTTTGCTTTTCTTCCTGTTCTTTTTGTTGTAGGAGCAATTTTTCTTCTAACATTTGTTGCCGTTCCTCGGTCTTCTGTTGAAGATCAAGTTGTGCCTTCATCATCTGAACAATAGTTCTCCATAATGACTTCAAATACGTGTTTTCAGAGAAAAAAAACGTAATTTAGACAAATTTTCTTCTATAAGAGGGGGAATGAAAGTAATTCCTTTCCTTAATATTTCTCAGCTCTGGTTGGTAATAACTGTAAAAAAAAATCTTTTTTTTTTCTAATACGGTCTAAGTGCTTCTATTTTCTCTAAGAGGAGAAAGAAAAAAATGCATAAACAACCAGGTTGCCAACAGAAAATATTTTTTTTTCCCTTTTTTCCCTGTGTGGTCAAGAGAAGCAAAGAACAATGCAATGCTTTCTTCCGTGAAAATTTCTCTTTGGTTCGCCAGACTTGAGGTTAACACACTGGGATCTTTAAACGTCTTTAGAGTTATGGCGTGACCTTTTTTTGTGTGGATTTTTTTCTTTTAGGTAGAGGTTTCTCTTTGTGTTTCGAATATTCTTCGTCGCCAGATAACACGGACTCGGATATAAGGTTAAATAGTATATTCTTGGAAACGTAGTACAAAGGTAAATGTGGACTGGAGAGTACTTTCTCTCACTGGTGTCCTGACTCATTCATTCACTCACTCTATGGCTACTACTCAGTGACCCTTACTTGGTGACTCCCTTTACTCAACGTTGGCTGGTGTGGAAGAGTCTATTTGTAGGTAGGTCCCCACAATACCCCTCTCGCAAGCCTTTTACCTCGGTAAAAGGGTTTATTACTTTCCAGAAATTTAATATCTTTTCTTTTTGGGTGTTGATTGTTATATATATATATCTAGGTTACTGTGGGGAAATTGTCGCCATTTGAAATTTGACTTTCGCGCATAGGCGTTGTTTGTTTCCGTTTTTGTCAACTTAACAGTATACTATTGTCAGTTGGGAAACGTCTGTGAGAAAAAAGACTAATATGATACAATTAACTCCGCCTGAATTTTGGAAGCGCCATATTGTACAGCAATGCATTCGCCAACTGCTGCTCTGGGTCAAGAGGTTATTTGCTGGAAGAGCCTGTGTCTGGCATCAGGATTCTGCACCATACTAAACAAGCAGGAGAACCCAGTCATGGCTGTCAGACAATTTCTGCGACGACATCATCCCTCACATCTGGCCAAGTAATTCCTCAAGCTGTAACCCCCCACTTGATTATTATGTGTAGTGTGTAGTTGAACGAGAAACCGGCAAAACCCCTCGTAACACCAAAGATCGGATTGCCAAGGTTACCAGTGCTTTCGGCAAACTTCGCCATCGCTTGTGGATTGAGAGGGGTATTCGACTGGATACGAAAATTCAGGTTTACAGAGCTGTTGTACTTGCCATCCTTTTGTACGGCTCAGAGTCGTGGACTCCATACAGGTAACATATACACCAGCTGGATGTTTTCCATATAAGCTCTCTATATGCAATCTGTGGAGTTAACCATCAAGATAGGACATCTAACGTAGACAGGTTTAAAAGGTATAATATTGGAAGAATTGTGATTTTTCTCAGTCTCAGTTACTGGTCATGTCTTGAGAATGTCTAATGACAGGAGACCCAAGATCCTAATATACAGCCAGTTAGATCAGGGTTACAGGAATGTAGGACGCCCATGGATAAGATACAACGACAAGCTGAAAAGCAACTTGTCAGCTGTCAATATACCACATAACACCATTGAGCGCTTAGCCTTGAAGTGGGTAGAATGGAGATCAACGTGTTTTAGTGGACTCAGCAGCTTCCAATCTGCTTGTCTGAATTATCTTCAAGAAGCGAGAGCAAGATCTAAAAGGTCATCAGATCTCATCTCACAATCCTCACTCTTGCTCTATATGTTGCCACCTTTGTAAATCACGAGCGGGTCTTAAATGCCACTTAAGATTATGGCCCAAAATTTCATAACTAAGTCAACTAAACTGTCAAATCCTCATACGTAGAAACCGACGGAAAAGTTCATCATTATATATATATATATATATATATATATATATATATATATATATATAAATATATATATATAAAGGGTGGTATAGATGGAATGAAATTCCAATAAACAAAAATACTATTTAAAAAAAGTGCTAAATACAAGTAGAGAGAATAATATTCTTTAAAAATTATAACTTAAATATCTTATAACATCTCTACAAAAATAGTCATTTTGTTTCAACACTTTTGGTGTCTTGTCAAGTGATGGTGTTGATTGTAAAATAAAAACTTATTGAAAGTGTTCAGAACTAACAACTATCCCACACTAGGCGGAATATTTTTGCGTAAGATGAAATGGCCAATCAAATTTCAAGTGTATAATAATTCAAATAACGCGACAACGGGCCCTAGATAAAATATATTAATGCTTTAAAATTAATATTAGATTATGTAGGAAATCAGGATAATTAATTAATTTTCAATTTATTATGTAATTAAAAATATAAAAGTTAGAAATATTAAACTCTAAATATAACCATCTATCAAGTTTAGAAAATTATTCAAATGAAAAAACGGAGAAAACATGCCTAAATTTTCGTGTATTGTTCTTAGCAATATGTTAAGTTTTCCGTACGAATCTAAGCGGATACAAGAGGTTCAATATACGGCTACAAAATTACGTTAAAGTGTTGTGATTAGAGGTTTAGTGGACGAGAAAGAAAGGTTTATTGGTGACAAGACAGACATCACGTCCTAATAGAGAAACACGTAAACAGGTTTGAATATATGAGCACGCCAATATACGAACGACAAATAAAGAGTCATCAAGATTCAATCATCCAAATAAATACAGAGACAAAACAAACTACCCACCAAAATAGCACTAACATGGAAAATCATTATACATAGAGATAACACTATTTGCATTATTCAGACTATTATCCTCATCTTTGTCGCCATATTTATTACAACGTTTCGGCCCTTCAGTATCTGTCTATATTTCTGAGATGAGGTATTATGTACACTATTTACATTATTCGGACTATTATCCTCATATTTGTCGCCATATTTATTACAACGTTTCGGCCCTTCAGTATCTGTCTAAATTTCTGAGATGAGGTATTATGTACACTATTTACATTATTCGGACTATTGTCCTCATCTTTGTCGCCATATTATTACAACGTTTCGGCCCTTCAGTATCTGTCTATATTTCTGAGATGAGGTATTATGTACACTATTTACATTATTCGGACTATTGTCCTCAGCTTTGTCGCCATATTTATTACAAAGTTTCGGCCTTTCAGTATCTGTCTATATTTCTGAGATGAGGTATTATGTACACTATTTACATTATTCGGACTATTGTCCTCATCTTTGTTGCCATATTTATTACAACGTTTCGGCCTTTCAGTATCTGTCTATATTTCTGAGATGAGGTATTATGTACACTATTTACATTATTCGGACTATTGTCCTCATCTTTGTCGCCATATTTACTACAACGTTTCGGCCTTTCAGTATCTGTCTATATTTCTGAGATGAGGTATTATGTACACTATTTACATTATTCGGACTATTGTCCTCATCTTTGTTGCCATATTTATTACAACGTTTCGGCCTTTCAGTATCTGTCTATATTTCTGAGATGAGGTATTATGTACACTATTTACATTATTCGGACTATTATCCTCATCTTTGTCGCCATATTTATTACAACGTTTCGGCCTTTCAGTATCTGTCTATATTTCTTAGATGAGGTATTATGTACACTATTTACATTATTCGGACTATTATCCTCATCTTTGTCGCCATATTTATTACAACGTTTCGGCCTTTCAGTATCTGTCTATATTTCTGAGTTGAGGTATTATGTACACTATTTACATTAATCGGACTATTGTCCTCATCTTTGTTGCCATATTTATTACAACGTTTCGGCCTTTCAGTATCTGTCTATATTTCTGAGATGAAGTATTATGTACACTATTTACATTATTCGGACTATTATCCTGATCTTTGTCGCCATATTTATTACAATGTTTCTGCCTTTCAGTATCTGTCTATATTTCTGAGATGAGGTATTATGTACACTATTTACATTATTCGGACTATTGTCCTCATCTTTGTTGCCATATTTATTACAACGTTTCGGCCCTTCAGTATCTGTCTATATTTCTGAGATGAGGTATTATGTACACTATTTACATTATTCGGACTATTGTCGTCATCTTTGTTGCCATATTTATTACAACGTTTCGGCCTTTCAGTATCTGTCTATATTTCTGGGATGAGGTATTATGTACACTATTTACATTATTCGGACTATTGTCGTCATCTTTGTTGCCATATTTATTACAACGTTTCGGCCTTTCAGTATCTGTCTATATTTCTGAGATGAGGTATTATGTACACTATTTACATTATTCGGACTATTGTCCTCATCTTTGTTGCCATATTTATTACAACGTTTCGGCCTTTCAGTATCTGTCTATATTTCTGAGATGAGGTATTATGTACACTATTTACATTATTCGGACTATTATCCTCATCTTTGTCGCCATATTTATTACAACGTTTCGGCCCTTCAGTATCTGTCTATATTTCTGAGATGAGGTATTATGTACACTATTTACATTATTCGGACGATTGTCCTCATCTTTGTTGCCATATTTATTACAACGTTTCGGCCCTTCAGTATCTGTCTATATTTCTGAGATGAGGTATTATGTACACTATTTACATTATTCGGACTATTGTCCTCATCTTTGTTGCCATATTTATTACAACGTTTCGGCCTTTCAGTATCTGTCTATATTTCTGAGATGAGGTATTATGTACACTATTTATATTATTCGGACTATTGTCCTCATCTTTGATGCCATATTTATTACAACGTTTCGGCCTTTCAGTATCTGTCTATATTTCTGAGATGAGGTATTATGTACACTATTTACATTATTCGGACTATTGTCCTTATCTTTGTTGCCATATTTATTACAACGTTTCGGCCTTTCAGTATCTGTCTATATTTCTGAGATGAGGTATTATGTACACTATTTACATTATTCGGACTTTTGTCCTCATCTTTGTTGCCATAATTATTACAACGTTTCGGCCTTTCAGTATCTGTCTATATTTCTGAGATGAGGTATTATGTACACTATTTACATTATTCGGACTATTGTCCTCATATTTGTTGCCATATTTATTACAACGTTTCGGCCTTTCAGTATCTGTCTATATTTCTGAGATGAGGTATTATGTACACTATTTCCATTATTCGGACTATTGTCCTCATCTTTGTTGCCATTTTTATTACAACGTTTCGGCCTTTCAGTATCTGTCTATATTTCTGAGATGAGGTATTATTTACACTATTTACATTATTCGGACGATTGTCCTCATCTTTGTTGCCATATTTATTACAACTTTTCGGCCCTTCAGTATCTGTGTATATTTCTGAGATGAGGTATTATGTACACTATTTACATTATTCGGACTATTGTCCTCATCTTTGTTGCCATATTTATTACAACGTTTCGGCCTTTCAGTATCTGTCTATATTTCTGAGATGAGGTATTATGTACACTATTTACATTGTTCGGACGATTGTCCTCATCTTTGTTGCCATATTTATTACAACGTTTCGGCCCTTCAGTATCTGTCTATATTTCTGAGATGAGGTATTATGTACACTATTTACATTATTCGGACGATTGTCCTCATGTTTGTTGCCATATTTATCACAACGTTTCAGTCGTTGTACGCTCCGGCTTTCTTCAGGTGGTTGGAATGTCGAACTGAACCCTTTATTTTTCTCGCTGGGATAGACTGTTCTAGTTCCACGTGCCATGTTTAATGGATATCAGTTATCAGTTATCTCCTGTTAATTCCCCTCTCCAAGTTCCAACTGCCTTAACCAGGTATCGAACTCACACTCTTTGGGTCCTGTCACTGGATCCAACTAACGACTTTATCCACTATATCATGTGTCCTTGAGAAATATAGATGCAAATATAAAACTTCCGCAGACATGTACACACACACATACCCCCCACATATATATAAATCCACACCTACATACACATATACATACTTATATACACATATATTTCTAAATACATATATAAACATACATATACAAAACATAAAAACATATATAAAATTAAATGTTTTTATCAAGTAAATTAAGAAGTATGAAATAGAAGGATACGCACATTAGGCTATAAAATAACATAAAGCAAAGATAAATATACATATAAATACACATTATTTCATTATTATAATATTATTATACCATTATTACTATTTACATCCAAGTATCAATTTTCTCGATCCTGGTGAGAGAGTACCAGTGAACGCCACATATGTATTATATAACTTTCATTTATATTTTGCCAGTTCAGTCCACATTAAGTAAATATGTCCACTCTATGTCATTATTAAAAAAGCAATGAATTTACGTGTCATATTTCGATACATTTGTATAAATAGCATAAAATTGTCTAGTGAATAAGGACCAACTGTTAAGGAAATGGAAATAAAAACACATTACACATAGAATAGGAAAGAGATATTTGAACCTTCATGAAAAATTCATTAGGAAAGATTGCTTGGAAATTTGACATTCACATGGTATACTAAAATGAAAGCAAAGCGAAATATATATATATATATATATATATATAGATAGATAGATAGATAGATAGGCCGTGCTTGTGTAAACAGCTGGTAGACAGGGATCAGATAATGTCACCAAAACTTACTAAGTCTTGAATTACAGGATAATGTCGAGTGTTATGATCAGTCACGTCTTAAAGGGACGCGATACATAGAAGAGCATTTACTACAGGCAGTTTAATTTTTTTATGCAAAGCAACTGTAAGCGCATAGTAATGTTCGATCTCACTGCTAACCATCTAAAAGCATAGCTACTAGACTACTGTACAACGATGAGGCGACCTATTTCGCTGTTGTTTTTAGTTACAAGAATTAAAAGATTTCCACTGAGACATTGATAACCTTTCTCGTTTTTTTTTTATTTTCTACATAGCTATTTTAGCTATATTCCTGCATTCTCTTTCTACTTTCACGAACATTACAGTAATTGAATAATGCGATAACAAATATTGACTGCTTCTTTGGAACTGTTGTCTGCCAAACACGGACTTGCATATTCTCTTTCTTTGACCTCTTAAATCGCCCTTAATATTCTTATCAGTAATTATATTTCAGTGGTTCGCGCGTTTTTTTTTCAGAGGTTTAAGTGCATTTCAGTCTTCTTCGTTATAACAACTTTGCCTTAGGATTCGCTCTTATATTCTGTTTTTATATTTCTTTATTTCTGAATTTCTCTTTTAATTCTGGGCTCTTTCTTTGAATGATCAGAAAACACTTTTTCGAACACAAGAAAAATGAAATAAAAAGCTTTATCGTAGTACCTTATCTCTCGTCTTTAATGAAACATGTATAAATATGTATATATAGTAAAGGTAACAAATCCGATGGTATATAATGAAAGTGGATCCTGATAATATAAAATATAAAAAACTGACCCACAATAGGAGCTCAGTGTATTTATTATTACAGAGCAAATAATTAGTAGACAATAAAATCCCAAATTACCTCATAATCGTACGTCTTATTCAACCCCGGTGTATAGACTGTATTCGTGTCAGAATTAGAAAATGACAGCTACAAAAAAAAAAAAAAAAAACGTCGAAAAATTAAAACAGAATTTATCTATTTCTATGTTTCGACAGTTATTCGAAGTTTTTTTTTTTTGCATTTTTGCATTTTTTGGGTTTTTTCTTGTAGCTGCCACATTTAAATTTGTAATTCTGACACTAATTTAGTCTATACCGCGATTGAATAAGATGGACAAATAAACCGATGAGGTAATTTTGCATTTTATTGTGTACTATATATATATATATATATATATATATATATATATATATATTATATTATATTATTATATTATATTATATTATATTATATTATATTATAAAATATATTTTTCGCTATACAGTAATGATCATGTTTCAAAAATAGAAGCTTTCATTTTTAAAACATGGTCATTAATTTCTAGCGAAAAAAACATATTTTAAACTAGTTAATTTATAATATCAATGCTCTGTAAATTTACATTGAGCACTATTTTGTAAAAATGAAAATATCAATAAGAACAGCGGATTATGTATCTTACTGTTCTTTCTTTTATATATATATATATATATATATATATATATATATATTGTATGCTATATATATTTTCTATATTATATATATATATATATATATGTCTCTGTGTGTGTGTATGTATGTATTATTTTTACTAATGCATGTATGTTTGCATGTATTTTACTAATGTTTAAAACAGCATATATCGAATAGAACATGCTACAAAGCTCATCAGAGAAAAAAGTGCTCAATGCAATATTTGTTGACAGAAGATTAATATAATTTTATAGATATCATCTCGGTGATCAATGACCGACAACAAGTAAACCTTTCATGCCTTTGCACGCAATCATCATGCAGTCATCAATTTTTACTGCGAAAATGGGCTCCTTTATATCCTGTCCGTTTGCTGAAGATGAGGCAACGACATTAGCTCATAAGCACATAATGTGCATGCACCAGCCACCAGCTATACTCTCGGAGAAGGGCAAAACCGAAGAATCACCATTACTTGGGGAAAATATTGTAAATATAATATTTCCACGGAGTTACACACAAACACACACAAAAACACAAACAAACAAAAATAGAAAGATGTTATGTTGACGCGAATACTTGTCGCACGCAACGTGTGAGAGCTTCGTATGAACGCTCCTTTCAAATACATACATGCATATATATATATATATATATATATATATATATATATATATATATATAAAAACAAAAATATATATGTATACAGATATATATATATATATATATATATATATATATATATATATATTCAATCTTCCTTTTGGCAGTATTCATGGAAAACGGACGACTAGAAAGACTGAATTATTCTTTTGCTATTTTTTCTTGCATCCTAATGTTTCCGTTTTTTAGAAGTTAAGGAATATAAAATATGTTAATAATTTTCATTGTCCCATGCGCTTTCTCATACCTGCCAAAGGAATTCACATGAACATTTCTTTTATTTTTAAAAAGCTAAATAATGTAAAATTGATAGTAGGAGGAAATTGATGTGTATATAAGGTCTCTCGAATTGCGAGATATTTCCGATAATGTGATTTATATAGAATTATTGTGTTTTCGATCAGAATTATATATATATATATATATATATATATATATATATATATATATATATATATAATTGATTAAATCCGACTAATACTTTAATATATTTTCTGTTTCTAGGATTTTAAGCATCCTCTTATTTCAGTAATAATTACATTTAGCGGTCCGAATCTCGGAGAAATTCCGTAGAAAATAGGCGTCCTCTGACAGGAATCGTACCTGTATCCTATATATAGTTGATGGATATTTTTCCTACGATTGTTTTTAAGTTTTTGTTGTACGATGGGTTACACCTTATGATGTTTCTCTTCTTCCTGCTGTTTTTTTTTTTATCCTCTGTGTTTTGTATGTGAGTGTTACTGGGAATCCATTATCTTTTAGTGCTGTTTCGTAGTCTTTTGTAGCTTCGTTGAATATGGTTCCGTTGGAAGAGTTCTCGGATAGCAGGCGGTTAATTGATTATGGTATCTGTTTGATTATCGATGGCGGGTAATTGGAAGACGTGTGCATATGCAGCAGTTTATCATTCGGTTTTCTATATGGTTTACATGTACCTTTTCTTGAGTTGAAGGTGACACCGAGAAAATCTACTTCGAATAGCCTAATTTTTACGTCTATGTCTAATCCTATATTTTTGAAAATCATTATTATTATTGCTTTTCTAGTTTGGTTTGTGTTTTGTTTGTTATAGTTTCCTAAGATCATGAGACAGTCGTCTCTGTATAGTTCTGTATCATTTCCGTCTACTATTTTACTTAGTTCGTGTAGTAAATATATACCTATGAGTTTGCAGATCTCTGCACCGTCAAAGCCTCCCGTTTTAGTGTCGAATATCTCTTCTTTTTTAGCCATGTTTATTCATTGTCGAATAGTAGTGATTTACGGGAGTTTTTAATGATTTTGATTTTGTTTGTGTTTATTCTTATTTGTTCTTTGTGCGAAGGTGATGGCCTTTTCTAGCATGGGTTATTTTATAGAAGGGTAGAATTCTTTTGTCTAGTTGCATAAATTGGCAATAATGTTTGTTTTTATGTTACGAAACCAGTCTGTAGTTGTCTTTGTGTTTTTCTACTGATTTATTGGTAACTTCTTCCTTATCTCTGAATTAATTCTTTCTAGTATCGTTTTACTTATTTTACTTAAATCACTTTTGGTTTGGTTTATGAGTTTCCATATTGGGTTGGCTCTGAAATTGTCTTTGTTGTCTTGTACTGTGAGTAATACTTGTGTCTTAGGCATTCAACTTATTCGGTCGTCTAGGTCTAATTTTTAGGCGATTCTTTTAGCTTCCATATTCATATCGAGTTTTATTGCATTTGGTATTTTTTTTTTTTCTATGTTTTCGTTATGTTGTCCTTGAGTAATTTTTTTGTGTGTAGGGGGGGTGTAGTTCATAGAAATTTCTAGTTTTGTCCGCTGCGATAAATACGTTTGTTGAATTGTTTATTTTAGTTATATCTTCATTTAGTTTTTCTTTTAGTTTTTTAGTTTCTTTTTTTCTTTCTTTATTTTTTCGAAGGCATCTTGTTTGTAATTGAATTTTATGTTTCTTACTAAGGTAGATAACTCTTTCTCGAAGTCGACTAGTATTTTGTGTTGCGGTGGGGGGACATTTTGGGGTTTTAAAACCAGATTTTTTCCTTGATTGTTGTATTATTAAGTTTAGGATTTAAAAATAAATAAGCATCCGTCTTACTCTTTTTATGAAACTTTCTATTTTTTTATAAATTTTAGCTTCTGACGCCATATTTATTACAACGTTTCGACCGTTGTATTCTCTGGCTTTCATAAGATATTTGGAATGTCGAACTGAACCCTTTATTTCGCTCACTGGGGTAGACTGTTCTAGTTCCACGCGCCATGTCTAATGGATGTCAGTTATCAGTTATCGCCTGCTTAATTCCTTCTCCAAGTTCTACACCACTTTAACTAGGTATTGAAATCTTTGTGTCCTCAAGGACACATGACACAGTTGATAAAGGCGTTAGTTAGATCCAGTGACAAGACCCAAAGAGTGTGAGTTCAATACCTGGTTAAGGCGGTGGGAAACTTGGAGAAGAGAATTAACAGGAGATAACTGACATCCATTAGACATGGCACGTGGAACTAGAACAATCTACTCCAGTGAACGAAATAAAGGTTTCAGTTCCACATTCCAACCATCTCAAGAAGGCCGGAGCGTACAATGAGTGAAACGTTGTGATAAATATGGCAACAAAGATGAGGACAATTGTCCGAATAATGTAAATAGTGTTACATATTTGTATATTGATTTTCCATGTTTGTGCTAATGTAAATAAAGTAATTTTAGCTTATATATGGATGGGGAAGGGGTGGCTATGTTTTTAATGGAGTAGGTGTGGCAGACCTTTTCTATGTGCATAATGTGTTATATATTGAGCATTTTATCCCATAAATATAGCATACCTTAAAACTATATATATGTGTGTGTGTGTCTGTGACAGTGTATATATATATATATATATATATATATATATATATATATATATATATATATATATACATATATATATATATATATTATTATTCGGTTCCTTGTACTATGGTGATAGTCCAAGGTAGAAGAAAGAAGAACTCGAACACGGATATGGAATAACCCAGATATATTACAAACAGGAATATATACAGAGAAGTAGAAAGTGTTAGTACGAACAATCAGGTTTAGTAGAGAGAACAATGTAGTCTCGACCGGTATCACTATTCCAATGTCTTGCCGTAAATGTCTGAACGCGACCCTGTTTCGGACTGCTAATGACTCGACTGACTCACTCGCTCGCTCTGACTGACACTGACAGACTCCTGACGGACCTCACTCCAGACATCAGGCTGAACGGTATTTAGTCACCTCCCCCAACAAGGGCATCATGTGGGTCCGGCCAAATATATGCCCTTTGAACCCGTATAAACGGGTTCGGTGTCGAATTTATATATATATATATATATATATATATATATATATATATATATATATATATATATAATTATTTAAAAATATGATTCCATCGCAACGTAAAAGTTCTACGGTGCAAATGATTTTGTCAATATTTGGATTATGAGAAATTCATCATAATCCTTTGATATATATATATATATATATATATATATATATATATATATTTCCTTACACTTTCTAATTTTAGAACAATGATCATGTTGGAACCATATTCGTAATTTAATTAAGATATTTCGTAACAGGTCTTTTTTGAATAAGGTGGGAAAATACGAGAGTAAATCCAACAATGAAATTGCAAAAATTGTCCATCACCAAACACTAACGAAATCCAATACAGTGTATTAAAACAGGAAAATTCCATTAAGGAATATTTCTTAAATAATGTTCATTTTGAGAAGATACTTTTCATTGTTAATATAATTATGGCTTCTCTTAACTTGAAAAATTTCATCCGAGGCCCAAGGAAGGAAGGCGTACAAATCCTCTACCATTTTCACAGATATTAATTGCCATTTTCTGTCACTGAGCTTCCATATTTCATCAAGATAACATGTTAGTTTTTTTTTATTTATTTCATGATATTTATTTAAGTATCTCTGGTAGTGTTGCATGAATTATGAGTGTGTGATCCGTCTATGCATTAAAAATTTCAAACTCCCACTATATTCCTAGGATGGAGCATTGTAAATAGTCCCACATCGTTCAAACTGTTATCCTGATCTTTAATGTCATATTCACGACGTTTTGGTTGTTGTACGCTCAGGCTTTTTTTATGATATATGTTGAAATTTCGACAGGAACTCTCCAAGTTTTTGCCTCTGCAGTGATTAGGGATTCAACTCACAACTATTTTCGTCAAGTCAAGTTTTTGATCAATCAGCCGACACTTTTATCCACTGTATCATGTGTCTTTGGAGAGTTGAGATACTAAAGAGAGTTAACTGAATCTGAGGTATCCCAAAAATCCATGGCACGTGGAATTAGAATTTTCTATACCCGTGGGGTAAATAAATGGTCCCGTTAGAAATTCTAGCATATATTCCAGGCAATAACAATGAAGACATATTCTATATATATATATATATATATATATATATATATACCCGCATATATACACATAAGCATATACCTACATACAGAAGCACACGCAAATAGAAATATATACATACACACACACCTGAGTATATATATATATATATATATATATATATATATATATATATATATATATATTCCCTCCTCTCTTTTCCTCCTTTTTTCTTTTACCTTCTTTCTTTTTATGAAAAACTACGTATATATATATATATATATATATATATATATATATATATATATATATATCAGTAAAAGACACATACACATGCACACACACATGAACAACACAGTACACGTACACCAACATACACCCACATTAACAGGTGGAACATCAGATAATGAAAGTAATAACGTACTAAACTTACAGTGACATATCATTATCATTGAAAGTATTACGACCCCTATAGTAAGTTAAATTTATAGCGATGTTTACATTTAACGATTAGTTCATATCTTTGATTTAAGAGATGGGTTTTATTTTTAAATCTAATGATTTCAAATTTTTCGTTAAGACATAGATAACAAAGTGCATATAGGGGAGTTACATGTTCGGGCTCTCTTAATTAATTTCCATTTGACAGTAGGTGTTTTATTCTTTTCTTTTAGATTTCAAAAATACTTGGATAATGAAATTTTGTATTTATAATTACTGCTCTTAAAAGATTGCATATGTCTCCGCCAACGTTATTTGAATGAATTCATGGTGCTACTAAGATAAACTACAGATCTAGTCGAAAAATTATAATTGACAATTATTTGGATTCCTACAATTTGCATAAGTTGTTATTCGTGTCATTATACTTTGTAGTACTGCTTGCAAGCTGGTGACTAGTGTTTTTTTGGAGTCCCTATACGTGTTAAAGACTCTGTTGTTATGTGTCTTAATTATTTTCTAGTTTATCCCCACCACGTAAAGCTTAATTTCAGGGTATTAGTATTGAATATTTTACTAAGTGGGTTAGTTTCAGAATCGGGGAAATATATATATATATATATATATATGAGAACAGATAAACCTTTTAAAAATCCATTGGGTTTTAATTTATTTCATGAATATAAAAATATACCTCTCTTCAAACCATTTATTTTTTTTTAATTTATCCAGACCAAAGGAAAAGTGAGAGGAAATAAAAAGACAAGAAAAAAAATTAATATAAAACTGATTTTTAAGCGTCGTCTTTATTCATTTTTTCATTGCTCTGTTTCTTACTTTGAGCTCTTTTTGGATTAATGTCCTGCTTGGAATTATCCCTACTAACTATCAATTAAAAGAAAGAAACTTACCAGGAATAGATTTTTGCATAAGAAATTACTAATGCAAAAGAAAATTGCATTTCGGCAGTAAATGACCCATGAGAATTTGATATGTCATTAAACAAACAAACAATATTCGGCGTGAAATAAATACTTATAATCAATTCCAGATTCATTTATTTTAAACAAATTCATTAAATACGACATTAAAAAATAACCCGGACAGAATTATCAGTCCCCAAGAAATGAATCTAATTAGTGATTACATTCAGAAAATATATATTTATATCAGCTTCAAGATAGTCTCACCGACTGCACCTGTAAGATATAGTTTTTTTTTTGTTTTCTTTATTTACGTTTAACATAATAAACATACGCATTATTCATTTCAAGCCGGTATCGTCGCGGACAATATGGTGAAGTTAAAAGAGATGTCTGCAAATTTAAAATAACAAATCGTTAATAGTTGCTATGTTGGAATGACATTTGAAAGCAGCAACTACGAACTTTCTGTACACAAATCGATTTTATAGGATATTATGCAAAGATAACCTGAAATAAAAAAAAACAATGGTTGCAACACTTTCTGTAAATTTTGGACCCCCCCACACACACACACTCAGTTTTTAAGCAAAAAATTTTGTCCATGAATTCAAGTAGAACCGGAATGATTTGCTGAAAGATATCGTTTCTGATTTGTCAAAGAAAATGAAAGAAATGTGTCACGCTCTACTGTAAGTCGTCTAGGAAAAATCGCCTACTTGGAAAAAGATAAGGAACTTGAAACAATTTTTATTGAGTAATAAATCTGAAAATGTATAGTTCAGGCATCCTGGTAGTATGTCAAAGACAACAAGCCAATTCTAAACACACCATCCATAGTCTTGTGCTTTAGGTGTGCTTTTTAGTGGAAAGATAACAGGCTATTTGTTTGAAATCTTTGATACGATAAATAAAGTCATATGTTGTGGGGTTTTAAGGGAATATCTGTAAGCATCATTAAGGTACAATTTTGAAAGTCAAAATTTTACTATCCAACAAGTAGGCGATCGTAAACAGACAAGTCCATTGGCTAAGATTTGTCTAAGCGTCATGAGAATCAATGTTTTTAACCTGCAACGAGTCCAGACCTGCATTCAAGAGAAGCAGTGCGCCAAAAACGTCAAATTAGGCACAATTAAACCTAACTTTGAAAATTACTAGAATCACATTGATTTACTTTTGAAGAGTGGAAAAATTGTAGAAATCAACGTGTAGTTTTTATTATTATTTCTTATATTTCTTGACCCAAAAGCCTATGCAATTAACAATTATCAAAAGCATACGGATAATTTTCTTCGTGATTATTTTCTTACAGTTATGTTAATAATGTTAATATAATGAATAATAAGTATAATTAGATCATGTCATAAATGTAATATACAGTATGTACTCAAATATATGACATCATTCTAATAGCAATTACTTTGAAAACTATTTAGTCTAGCTCAATGAAATGTGGTTGTTGAATATCATAAGTTTATTAGGGGAGAGATTTTTTAAGTGTTCAGTATGTATACCGCCTGTGACACGGCACACATCGAGTCGGTAGCTAAGCTCTTGCCAAAGAGACTTATATTGATGACGGTCTTACCAGATCCTTTAGCCACGCATAAGCAGCTTTCCTCTTTAGATTTTTGGCACCAAGTCCATATTTATTGGTGAAATTTTTCCAAATTTTGCATTGAAGGCACGCTGCCCAGTGTTCGATGAATGTGTGCGAGCAGATTCCAAGACGCAAAATGACTTCTCTTTCGAAGTGAAAGGCATGGTTCAACCTGAAAACAGAACAAGAACAAAACATTAAATGTAAAATCTTGATCTGTTTCTATATATTCTGTAAAATTATTTTAAGAAGAATGGCCAAATTTATTGGCCTCCGAAATGATGTCATATTTTTGTGACACCTTGTATAATGAAATACAAATATATTTCAATGCATGGAAAATGGATTATACTAATATAGTTGAAATTATTTGTATCGTACGGATGATTTTGCGACACACACAATGGCGATTTCGACGGGATGTAATAGCGATTTCGACGGGATGTAATGGCTAACAAGTGGGTTTTACAAAGATCAGTTAACACAGAATTATCAGTGAGTACCCCATACTTTTGATCATATGCCATATCGAAACTACGCTGATAAAATATAATATCATTTCATCATTTATTGCCAAAGATTGCATTGATAATTACGTAATATATATATATATATATATATATATATATAGATGCACACACACACACACACACACACACACACACACACACACACACATATATATATATATATATATATATATATATATATATATATATAGATATAGATATATAGATATATATATATATATATATAGGGGAGAGAGAGAGGGAGAGAGATAGAGAGAGAGAGTATACTTAAAGAACCAGAACCTATGTATCTAGATTTCACCTATCAGATCATCATGTAATTCTCAAATATTGTAACATAATTATTATAACAGTATGCTAATTTTTTATTCGTTTCTGGTGGCCACTTTATCAATAAAATGTTGTTTAGGCCAACCATTTTTAGTCAGAATTATCCTGATGATGCGTTAGGTGAAACCTAGGTAGAAAGGTTCTGGCTCTTTAGGTATTCTAATTTTGCTTTACTTAATGTACTGATCGATTTTACGTATCACCTTAGGCAACTCTGTTGGTGATTTTTCTTTTGGCGAGACATTGCAGTGCTGGTTTGCAAGCAGTACTTTTTAATCTTTTCTAATTTTTTTTAATTTTTCCCAGATATTATTTTTGTGTAATATATATATATATATATATATATATATATATATATATATATATATATATATATATATATATGTGTGTGTGTGTGTGTGTGTGTGTGTGTGTGTGTGTGTATGTGTGTGTGAAATGTACAATCACTACTTTCTGGTCTCGGCTCGTCACAATTTATTGCCGCTGGTATCCTAACAAAATATCAACGAATTTTCCTTCTGCAGTTTTGTCTTTCATTCCAATCTGAAAAATTTGAACACATCCTCCATGAGAAACGCGTTGTTTAAAACCTTTTCCACTTTGTCAAAATCATATATATATATATATATATATATATATATATATATATATATATATATATACACTGGCACATACACACACATATATATATACATTCATACATACACACACACACACACACACATATATATATATATATGACGTCGCTTACGCCGCGGTCGCCGTTGACGCTATGTTCGCTCCTCGCTGCTCCGTCCGGGTGTCGCTGTCCAAGCGTGACTTTCTAACCCTTTTGTGATTCGGGTAGGAATCCGGTTAGATTTGATATCAGCCTCGCCGTTCCCAACCTGCTTCCAACGCCTGATTACCTGGGTAACTGTACTGATCTCCAGTCTGCTTACCCACGTTGTGAATTGATCTTAGACAGACGAGATCAAACAGGGGTTGGGGCCGTAATGCAAGTTGAGTTCAACGGGGGTGATAACACACAAATATGGATAAAATAAAATAAAATGAAAACTCACAAAGTCCAAAGTGTCAAAGAAAAAGGTAACAAACTTTTATGTCTATTTGTTCGGTACATAGGACTATGTCTACTTCCCGACCCGTTCTGTGGATTGTGGCACGGCGCTTTCGCTAGGAAAACTTTAAGGCTTCAAGTTGTTTGCTCTCTAAGAAATTTGTGTTTCGGTGTGTCTTTGGACGAAAGTCGAAAAAAACTTATTTCTGTGGTCTGATTCTAAGTCGCTCTTCAAACTACTTGTTCTTGGTTGAAGAAGAGTCCAAAAGTGTGCGTGAATCTTGGTCAGCTATCTTGACGCGGTTTCAACACTGGGCACTCATCTCTGCTTGTCGTCCAAAGCTCAAAAACTTCTCGCCAGGGTCCGCGGTTGAACTCAAACTTCTTCTCTCCAGCTTGGATCAAACGAACTTCTTCTCGCCCGCTCGGGGCGAACGAACTCTCGGCACTCAGGCCAAACGAACTGGCCTCTTCTGCCCGCTTGGGGCGAACGAACTGATTTCTGTCGGTTGGGGTTTCGCTTTTATTGACGCCGTCAAAACAGGGGTGGGTCTGTCGGCGCCAGGGGTTCTTCGATAATTCTAAATACGTCTCCACCCTTCTTATTTCTTGTTAGGGATTTTTTTACTCCTTTCCATTTTCGGTAACTTTCCTCTCACTCCCACTCTCTTACTGTGCTTCTGAGGGGCGTGCACTAACTTCCCCACTTCTTCGTATCGACTCCTCACACTTACACTTCTGATAGAGGCGTCGACCGATTCTCTTCGTGCGTAACGTGACCGCTCTCGGCCAATGAGGTCCTGGTCGGGTATCTTTCCTCCTCCTTCGTGCGTCATGTGATCTACTTAGCCAATGACGTCTTAGTCAGGTATCTTTCCTCCTCCTTCGTGCGTCATGTGATCTACTTGGCTAATGACGTCTTAGTCGGGCGTGAACAATCCGCGGTTTTGTTTAGGGAAAGAAATACCTTGCTTAACAAAAAAAAAAAAAATTAATTAAATCGCCCTTATCATAAGTGACTGAGATGACACTCTCGGCTTTTTAACACGTGGTATTTGTCAAGTAGTTTATCGCTAATTGGACATGACCCAAGAAAGGACTTTCCTAGGCTAACTGGCGTTTCTGAAGCGAAATAAAAATATTTAATTTTCCTTTCGGCTCATGTGTTGATAACGAAAATCTTTATTATCGCAGGGCAAGCGTTTATTCTGTCAAAAGAAAGAAAAATTTTGCCTGTGAAAAACTCTTTGGGTGGGATTTTTCTAATTCTGAAGACTGTCTGTGTTTCGTCAGTTCAACAATGGTCTTTCCCCTCCTTGGGAGACATCCAATTGATAACAAAATTCCATTTTTCCTGGACACGCAGAAATCGGTCAAATGCTTGTTCGTAGGTGACCTAGATATTTTCGACATCTGCTACCTATCAATTCTAGCCGTTTTTGTGTGTGTTCGCCTATGACCCGTTTTCGTATTACTTTTTCTTTTCTTTTTTTTTTCTTCGTTTTCTCTTTCTTTCTCCCAAATCGCTTGAATGTAAAGAAAGAATTATTCATAAAACCTAAAATATTTTTCGGCCTTAAATAATTATTAAATGGTTGATAAACCGTAAAAAACAAATCATATATCAATGAATATTTCTTTCAAATCGTCAGGATGCATGGTGCCACAGGTGTATACGGAATAAATTCCAATAACCAACAAATACTATTCTTAAAAGAGTGCTCAATAGAGAGTAGGACAAATATAATTATTGATTCAAAAATTATAACATAAATATGTTATAAATTATAAAAAAAATAGCGATAGATATTCAACATCATAACTTGATAAGGCACCAGAAGTGTTGAAACAAAATGGCTATTTTCGTTTGTGACTTTATAACAAAATTCATGTTATAATTTTCGAATAAATAATTATATATATATATATATATATATATATATATATATATATATATATATATATAGCTTAACTGTATATGGATGTCTGCATAAATTAATTCTGAAGCCGTTTTTTGCTTAGATTTGGTGTATTATGTCTTCGGTCGAGACATGGATAAATGAAGCGTTCCTTGTTGCAGATTCCAAATTCGCATTTCATTAACTAATTTAGGAGATTTGTGCTTTCTGTCTCTTGTGGTAAGAAATATTGAAAATGGGAGATTGCAATTTTATTAACATGGCCACATGTGGGAATTAACATTGTATCTGACCTCGAGTCGTCTTTGTTTTTACTGAGTTATATGCATTCCTGCTTTCTGGAAAATTCTGCAAAATTAAATTGTAGTAACATATCTGATGAGAAATATCTTTGTATCAGATGATTTTTTAAAAATTAATTGAATATATTTGAGAAGAATACAAATAATTAAAAATAGGAATTCAATTAAGAAACAACATAATGACGAGGGTAATGTACCCGTGTAATTACGTGCTTTGGCTTCCCTCTATCTTTTCTACAAATATTTTCATAGCAACTGCTCTGACGAGCTACTTTCAGTGGTACGCCATCTTTATGAATTTAAACCTGTTACTTGTTTGGCATAACGGTCTCACACTTTCACTGTTGAAACAGTTAAATGTAACCACGTCTTCTACTCCAACAGCTTCTTCACTTGTACTTCCCTCCAGTGCAACTCGCTTCCTTCTACTTGCATCCCTCATAGCTATAATTTTCAACTAGTTAAATGGAATGTCAATCGACATCTTCTGATGCTTTGAGCCTGATCCCCGTTTATCGTTTCCTCAAACAGCCTCTTTAGTCTTACTCTCACTCTCTGTCACCCATTGCGTGTAAGTGGCACTCCCGCTTTACTTAGGGTGAAGTGTTTAAAAAAAGAATATTAACGTAATTCTTCGCATAGAAAAACTGTGAGAATATAATATCCCGCCAAAATTTGAAGTGACCAGAACCCGAATGATGAGAAAAATCGCCCTTCGAAATACTAAAAGTTACTGGAAATTTATCGGCCTGATCAAATTCCCGATATGTAAAGAAATGGCTAAACACTTTATATGTTTTTTTTTAAACGTGTAAGAAGTTTTCAGTACCCGTCATACAAGTTGGACAAAACAACAACTATTGTTTCCCGGTGTAATATACGTAGCTATCTCAGCTCTAATAAAGACCATAGAACTAAAGTGAAAGAGTATCTGAATTCCGGTAATCATAAGTTTGGTCTAATCACATCAGAGAAGTCGTCTGCCAAATTAACTTGTAAATTCTCGCATTATATTAGATGTCTAAGTTAGATGTCTGTTTAATGCTTTCATCATATTTACTCGATTTAGCGAGGTAAATTACGATGCCAATTCTGTATCATTATGGTAGAAAAGTTATGTTGATTCAGCTTTAGAAGTTGAAAAGTCTGCTTTTGAATTTTCATCAGAGATGCATCTCTCTAAGAGATGTTCATTTTTTCAAATGATTTTAATTTTAATATCACTATCGAATAATCACTTGACTAATTTTTTTTCAATGTTCTATGTATTGAGTGAGTTTTAAGTTTTCTAGGTAAATTTATTGTTGACACCCAAACACACACCTCGCGCCAAAAAATAAAAAAACATAAAAAATAAATGCTCATATCACGCTATTATTTTTACTAAATTTACATGATTTCAATTAAAAATATAAACAAAAATTAATATTTATATTGTCTAAAGCATGTTTTTATTTTTTATGCTTTGCATTAAAATAATGTTTAAATCATTTGTTTAAAAAAAACAGCAGTGAAATATAAAGTAAAATTTATTTTTTAATTACGTTTTCCCTTTATTATTATTATTATTATTATTATTATTATTATTATTATTGTTATTATCTTTGATTTCTGGCGTTTACACATTTCTTTCCGGGTCCCGTCCAGGGAGCTAAGTTTAAAAATGGCATCATGACACTTTCCACTGATAAAAAAATAATAAAAAAATAAAAAAATTACATAGATAAAACCCTTCGTAAAGTGTGGGCTGTACTTGTGAGAATAATTTTTTGTATTTCTTTAAGACATGGGCTTCTCGGAATCACTTCAATTAGTCTATTGGAATCTTTTCCAACCCATCCGAGGGCTCCAACTACAACAGGGATTGTTGATGTTCCCATGTGCCACATTTTTGAGATTTTGATTTCGATTTCAAAGTCCTTGTATTTTGACAACTTTTGATACCGGATCTGTCGAATTAATTTATGTTACGGCGCGGCAAAAGAAGATAGCAATCTGTCCATGGCAATAATGAAAATTTCAAATTGGTCAAGTGGCCTACGAAACAGAATGCTGAGAGATAATATTAATTAGGTCACGCACTGACCGAGAAAAATGTCAGCTGGACCACCCCACAAGTTAGAAAGAAGGAAAGAGTAAACCATTAACTATTTTCGGAGATATCATTTGGGAAAAAAAAAATCACCTGTTTTATGTCAGAGCTGGCCATGATAAGAGTTTGCTGCCTGGAAAGATTTTGACAACGGAAACACGTAGGCATTGAAAAGACAAAGAGATTTACTTGACCAACCTCAATGATTATTTGACGAAAATCTCGTTGACGAACTCCAGATGAAATTCGGTTAAGATAGAGATTAGGGACCATCCTACGAGTCGTGTGAGGTTTGCTCATGGAAGTGAAAGAAAAAGAAAAAAAAAAGGAAGCGGTAATTGAGCGATAATTACAAATACCCACGCTGCTGAGCGTTCATTGGCTGAAGGGTGGCGTGAGCGGTAGGCGAAGGTAAACTATGAAGAAGGAGGGGAGGCCTGTTGACACCCACTGAAGAGATTGGTGTGAGATGCCACTGTGAGAGAGAGGGGAACCTGTTGATGCCCCCTGAGGGGATTGGTGTGAGATACCAATATGAGAAAGGAAGAATTTGGGAGGACGATTTCCTTTAAGTAGAAAGTAAGGACTTCCAAAAATGGAAAGTAATAAATTTTCCTATCCGAGAACAAAGAAGATCCTTATTTTGGATTTAGAATTATCAAGGAACCTCAATCCCCGACAAGTCCACACCGGTTTTCGTCACCGTCCATATAAGCAGAGTCGCAGGGAGTAGAGTTTGAGAGACAGGCAAGTAGTTGAGTTGGAAGTTGGAGAGAGAGACGCAGAATTGAGCTGTGAGCTCTGAGACCCGCCTTGCAGAAAGCTGACTGAGATCCTACGCAATCACGACCTCAACTTCTAACCAAGAACAATTTATTTTTAAAGAACAACTTAGACTCACACCACCAAAACAAGTCACATCGGTTGTCGCAGGTTAGACAGAGTATGGGGCAGTGAGGCCACGGAGTAACGTCACACAGACGATCAACATCAGCTTTGGGATGATGCATGCGGTAGCAAGTGTGAAGCTTTTTCGTTTTGGCGTCCATTCGCTTAATTTCAGCTATGGTCCAGTTAAAGACATTCAAGCTGTATTGCACCACAGGGACAGCCAATGTGTTTATGGCTGATATTCTGTTTTTTGAGTTTAGATCGGTATTTAGTACCAGACGTACACGCCTGTAGTACTCTTTTCTTATTTTTTCCTTCATTTGGTGGTGTTGTATTCCATAACCTTCGCTAATTACTAGGGTACTTATAAGCTTCATCATGCTTCAGTTCCTTAATCTTTGTGCCAAAATCTAAATCTATTAAGGGTGTTTCTGTAATTCTACCTTTCTTGAATGTTACTTTTGCACATTTATCTAATCCAAAGTCCATACCTATGTCGTCACTGAATTATTTTACAATATTGAGGAGGCCTTTCAACTCATTGTCGTCTTTGGCAAATAGTTTGAGATCATCCATGTAGAGCAGGTAATTGATAATTTTCTTATTTATTTTGTAACCATAGCTACTGTTGTTCAGTTCATGCGTAAGAGCGATTAAGGATAAACAGAAGGGGTGACAGAGAGTCTTCTTTGAAAGATTCCACGTCAGATATTCAGACGGTTGGATATGACAGTGTCTCTGGTGTGACTAAGGTATAGTTTACTGTTCCACATTTCCATGCTGTGTTTAAGGAAATTTAATACCACAGGGGAGACTTTGTACATTTCCAAAGTCTTAAGGACCCAAGAATGTGGAACACTATCAAAGGCTTTACGATAATCAATCCACACTGCGCTAAGATTTCTACGTCGTCTCCTGCAATTTTATTATTATTATTATTATTATTATTATTATTATTATTATTATTATTTTGATTTCTATTGTATATTCATTTCTTTCTCGGCCCTAACTAGAGACCTACGGTCAGAAATGTCATCATGACATTTTCCCTTTAATAGTTTAAAAAAAAATACAACAAAAAAACACGGATATTTTACATAAAGCCCTTTGTAAAGCGTGGACTATACTTGTGAGAAGAATCGCTTGTATATCTTTAAGGCATGGCCTACCAAGAATCCATTCGATGAGTCAATCGGAACTTTTCTCTATCAATCCGAGGGGTCCAACAAGAACTGGAATTTTTTGTTGCCCTCATGTGCCTCATTATTGAGATTGCGATTTCAAGATCTTTGTTCTTAATAGTTTTTTGAAGATCTTCAAAAGTTCATTACAATCCGCAGGAACTTCTATGTCAATTAAAAGCACATTCTATTTTTGTGGTCTTTGATACGATGCCTTGGCGATTAGCTTTGTTTTGAGTGTATTGTAAAATCCCATCAAATTGTTACAAGTCTTATATCTGGATCGGAACCGGGCGATGTTCATATCGGTTTCAATTGTTTTTGAATATTTATCACAGAAACTGCATTTCAAGTTAACACATTATTATTATTATTATTATTACTATTATTATCATTATTACTATTATTATTATTATTTCCTTTGATTTCTGGCGTTTACTCATTTCTTTCCGGGTTCCGCCCAGGGACCTAATGTTAGAAATAGCATCATGACACTTTCCACTGACAAAAAAAAAAAAAATTCATAGATAAAGCCCTTCGTAAAGTGTGGGCTGGACTTGTGAGAAAAAAATTTTGTATTTCTTTGAGACATGGGCTTCTCGGAATCCCTTCAATTAGTCTACTGGAATCTTTTCCGACCAATCCGAGGACTCCTACTACAACGGGATTGTTGATGTTCCCATGTGCGACAGTTTTGATATTTCGATTTCAAAGTCCTTGTATTTTGATAGCTTTTTGAAGATTTTCAAAGATAAATCGCAGTCTGTAGGTACTGCCATATCAATAAGGTGGCACATTTTTGTGTGCGATCTCTATTATTATTATTATTATTTTCTTTGTATTTCTGTTGTATATTCATTTCCTTCCTGGTGCCAACAAAAGATCTCAGATAAGAAATGCCATCTAACATTTTACAGAGACATTTTACGTGGATGAAGCTCTTGAGTTAGATGTACTTGAGTGTACACTTTTTTTTATTTTTTAAGACATTACCCACCAGTTATTCCTTTAATGAGTCGATCCGAAGATTTTCCAATCAATCCCAGGGCCCCAGCTCCAACTGGAATTATGGATGTCCTCGTGGGCCACATTTTCAATTGCAGATCCTTGTATTTTAATTGATAGCACTTTTCTTATTATATGTGATCTTCCGAGTAGAGCGATCTTCTGGTCAAATTGTATGTTGATGTTACCTGGGAAAATGTTAGTAAAATTGTCCATTCCTTTTCTCACGACGCCCACAGCTCCGATTACTATTGGTACAATCTCAGATTTCAATTCCCACATCCTGTTAATCTCGATATCCAGGTCTTTGTATTTGGACAATTTATTAATTATATTATTATTATTATTGTTTTCGTTTTAGTCTTTCTCTTTTTTATACTTCTTTCCTTATTCTCTAGGTTTTTTTTATTCTTCTGACTCTACTGAAAAATTACTCGACAGGTTATATTTATTGTGTTATTATTGTCTGTTCATTTTTCAACAATATGCCTTTTTCTCTTAGGTTTTTTATATTTGCATTTCAATCTCCCTCTTTTCTATGCCTTTTCCTTCCTTGTATTACGACTTAGCCTTCTGTCTTCTTTGCTTTCTTTCCTTTATATCGAATCTAAATTATTTTATCTCCTTTTTTTCCTCTCCTTTCTCGTCTTTTGCGTCATTGTCTCAGCAACTTATTGGCCTTCCTTATATTTTAGATTCTTTTTTCTATATTTTTCTTCCTTCTAATTTTCTCCCTGATAAACTTTATTCTCCACTCCTATCTCGCCCTCTGTCGTTATTTCTACACGCCAAGGCTTGTCTTCTTCCTTTTGTAATCTTTTGCATTGTTTTTTTTTAATTTTTTCTTCGATTAGGGCTTCGTTCTCTTCCTCATTTTCTTTCTATAACTTCTCTGTTTTTTATTTCCTTTTCTCAGTTTGTCTTTTTTCTTCTCCACATTTTCTTTTTTTTAAACCTTTGCCTTTAAAACTCTTTTCTTCTTGTTATATTCCGTACTAAGGGAATAAACACATAGGTGGATACTAGAAGAAAGGTTTTTGTAGACAACAAGTACAATATGAAATACGGTAGAGTTATACACACAGGTCAATCTAGTAGTGAGTGCCACTATTTGGAAGGTCGGACGTGCTTGCCATGTCTCGCTCCCACCTTCTCTCTCTCCCGTAGATAGTAGACTTTATAGGTATATACTACTTATAGTATAATCATTCATGGGGGTGAATGATTATTCTATTACATTAATTCTCTTATCATTTTCTTCTCTCTTTTCATCTTACCTCTCTTGCTTTTATTCTTTCCATCATCCTGTTTTTATTTTTAATTCAAATTCAGTCTCTTTCTTCTTCTGCCCGGTTTTTCTCTCTTTATCTTCTTCAACAACCGGCCAGCTATTCTCTCTTATTCCTTCTTTATTCCATCCCATATGCTCTCATTTGTTCGCCCTCACCTTCTTTTATTATCCGTCAATCTCACTTTTCTGTTCCCGGTCTGTCCTCCGTTTTTGTATTATTCCCCGCCATATTTCTCATCTAACTTTTGCTCAACTATTCACTCACTTGGCACTACGTAACCTTTTTTCTTCCTTCAATGTAACTTTCGTCACTGGATCTCACTTTACCTCCTTTAGTATAATTTAAAATTATCTTTTTTTACCGCTGTTTTATCCCCCCCCCACTATTTTATCAACGTTTTGAACCTATTTTCATTTCCTTATTCAGATGCCTAAATATACAGCCTTTAGTCTTTCATCCTTACACTTTCGAGCAACATCTGACTTTCAATTCCCAAAACGAAATTCAAATTGCTTTTGTTTCTGTACCTTCTCGTGGCTCCCTTAAAAGTATTATCATCATCTATCATCTTGCTTGTGGGCAACTACAATGGAAGCCAACCATCATCTGGCAATTCCTCGTCGTTTTCTGCTGTTGTATTTACCGAACTGGCTTACACAGTAATCAGAAAAGCACGCCTCTTCATATGTATGCAGTCACAATGGAAATCTTTTCGAAGCGGTTTAATAACTAACTGAACATTATGATTTAACGTCAGCTGCGGGGAAGATGAATGTAATCACGGAGAAAGCGTGCCGATCATGCAAATTCACACCGTACGACATATACATTAAATTTTAAGGAGAATATATATATATATATATATATATATATATATATACACACATATATATATATATATATATATATATATATATATATATATATATAGATATAGATATGTAGGAGAGAGATATATGTATAGGGTAGTGTATATATACAGAGAGTAGTGTATATATATATATGTGTGAGTTTATACACATATATATATATATATATATATATATATATATATATATATATATATATATATATATATATATATATATATATATATATATATGATATTAATGTTATGTACGTATATATATATATATATATATATATATATGTGTGTATGTATGTATGTATACATGTATATGTGCGTATATATATATGTGTGTGTGTGTGTGTATGTATGTATACATGTATATGTGCGCGTATGTATGCATATATATAATGTTCTAGACGCAGATCGATAATTAGCAACGCATTTTATACAATATCTCCGGAAGATTACTATCTCGATCCTGGGCTAGACTGAGTTGAAATGCATTTATCTATCACTCTCTCTCTCTCTCTCTCTCTCTCTCTCTGTATATATATATATATATATATATATATATATATATATATATATATATATATATATGTGTGTGTGTGTGTGAGTAAGAGATTATAGTGGTTCCAACGCGTATATTCAAAAGAAGAGAGTTACCGCAAAGATTTTTGGTTGTAATGTTGATTTTTTAAAAAACATATGCTATATTTTCCATAATTTTACTACACGTGTTTCTGGTCACGCGACTGTCTTCAGGTAAAAGGCGGAGATTTCAACATATTGTTAAGAATAATTAATTTTTTCATTTATGTTTTTCGATGTTAAATATTCTCGATATGAGGCATTCTCTGTTTTTGTGTTAGTATGAAGTTCTAACTAGTTCCCCTTTCTCTATGAGGATGGGGAATATAGAGGAAACTTCATCTGAAATATTAGCATGAAATTATTTATAGAATAGGTGGAACTAAGTTACA
Source organism: Acanthosepion pharaonis (assembly GCA_903632075.3). NCBI lineage: Eukaryota > Metazoa > Mollusca > Cephalopoda > Sepiida > Sepiidae > Acanthosepion > Acanthosepion pharaonis. The sequence continues at coordinate 163,560 of CAHIKZ030002888.1, forward strand.
TGACGGCGGTGGGAAAATGACTAAACCCTGGATACCAGATCAGATATTTATCAGCAATTCTCTTTTGTATGCTCGGAAAAGTATCAGGATATCGAATCTGATTTTACTAATGCAGCCAGATAGACCCTCCCACTTCGAAAGTTTCGTGCAGCACAATCCCACTTACACAGCACTGAATTATTTCCTTGAGAATTCCTGCAAGAGGTATGCGCTAATCTAACAGTATGAGCTACTAAAAACCGAAAACAAAAACAATTCTGTCTACACTTAGGCTTATTTGCATTCTTGCTGATTTTTAGCAGACCATTCGCCGCCATGTTTAAATTTTTTCACCGATTTTTTAGTTTTTCTTATATCTTTGAAAGGACTCTCCGCGATTTCTCCTTACTCTCGAGTCGTGTTAAAAACTACTTTACTTTTCATAATCTCTCGACAGCGTTCATTTCTCTGGCAAATCTGGTTTCTAAATTTTCTTTCATGTTCAATTTTAACGTGTCGTTTACTGCAACAGTGACATTCACCATGTGGCATATAATTTTCTCTATGTTTTCTTTTTATTCCAAATGTATATGCCGGCTTGAATAGTCATACCGCTTCGAATTTATGAACCTATTAAATAAGCGGAGAATTTTAGACGCCTGGGAGGAAATAATCATGTTATAGAAAAAAAGACAAGCGTACAATATAACATAATCACCATGCTGGAGAGACAATTGGAGGAAATATTTCTTTAATAGCCGGCATTTCTGTTTAGTATACAAGAAGGAGGTAAGTTTGAAATAATTTCATTAATGAATGCGTTAGCAAAATAATTGGTCTCTCGCTACTTAACTATTGCGACCTAACATTTTTTAATATATAATTATTTTTGAAAATATAAAACTCCCCTTTCGGCCTTCTTAGTTTCAATTTATCACCTCATTCTTCATATAACCACAATTTAATGTGATAGGGTTAATGTCTGAATTAATTTTATAGAAGCACTTCCTTTTAAGGTTAATACCTTCAAATTCCCCTTACCACCGAATCGGGCATTTCGGCTGAAGGAAACAACGAAATGGATAAATTCTGTGTTAGTTCTTCGACTGCTGTCAAAGGGAAATATTAAATTTCTAATTCCGACAAGAACACAGTCTATACACCAGGGTTGAGTAAGACTAACGTACTTCTCGTTAGTTAAAATAGATCTATATCCCCATATAATGTGACGTCTTCCCCCGGTCGCAGCGCCAACTGTGACGTTCTATACTGATCTACCACGGCGCCAGTTGTGACGTCCCCAAACAGCAGCAATTGTGACGTCCTCGCCGCGGCGCCAGCTGTTCGTTCCTCGCTGCTCCGTCCGGGTGTCGCTGCTCCAAACGTGACGTTCTAACCTTTTGGTGATTCGGATGGGAATCTGGTTAGATTTGATATCAGCCTCGTCGTTCCCAACTCGCTTCCAACGCCTGGTTGCCAAGGTAACTGCATTGATCTCCAGTCTGCCTACCCACGTTGTGAATTGATCTTAGACAGACGAGATCAAACAGTGGTTGGGGCCGTAATGCAAATTGAGTTCAACGGGAGTGATACTACACAAATATGCATAAAAGAAAATAAAATGAAAACTCAAAAAGTTCAAAGTATCAAAGAAAAAGGTAACAAACTTTTATGTCTAGTTGTTCGATACATAGGACTGCATCTATCTCCCAACCCGTTCTGTGGATTGTGACACGTCGTTTCCGCTAGGCAAGTTTCAACGCTTCAAGTTGTTTGCTCTCTAAGAAATTGGTGTTTCGGTCTGTCTTTGGACGAAAGTCGAAAATAACTTATTTCGGTGGTCTGGTTCTAAGTCGCTCTTCAAAATAATTGTTCTTGGGTTGAAGAGGAGTCCGGAATTTGCGTGAATCTTGGTCAGCTATCTCGAGGCGGTTTCAACTGGAGACTGACTCTTGGAACTCAACTCTGGAAACTCGAGCCCGAACTGATTTCTGCCTGTTTGGGCCTCGCTTTTATTGACGCCGACCAAAACCGTGTTGGGTCTGTTGGCGTCGGTGTGTTCCTCGATAATTCTAAATACATATCCACCTCTTTTATTTCTGGTTAGGGATTTTCCACTCTTTTCCATTTTTGGGAACATTTCCTCAATCCCACTTTCTCACCATACCTCTTCCCTCCCCACTTCTTCTCATACTTATACTATGGATGGGGCGTCGACAGCCTTCTTCGTGCGTCACGTGATCACTCTCGGCCAATGAGGTCTTGGTCGGGTAACTTTCCTCCTCCTTCGTGCGTCACGTGATCACCACTTGACCAATGATGTCTTAGTCGGGCGTGAACAATCCGTGGCTTTGTTTCGGGAAAAAATATCTTGCTTAACTAAAAAAAAAAAAATTATCTCTTCTCTTTCCCTTTTCTTCCTTTCAATCGCCGTTATCACCTTTCTAGTCGCAACGGACAATATGACAACTCTTGTTTTACACGTGGTGTTTGTCAGGTATTTTATCGCTAATTTATCAAGATGGGTGGTATTCTTAACATGGCTTCAAAAAAGAAATATCCCCAAAGTTTTCAGTCAGTCTGTCGCCTCCAAGGAAGAAAGAAAAACACTTCTGGGTCTCCATTCATTTTCCCTCGGTACATATTCCTGATAATTTTATTATCGCAGCCCAAATTTGTTTCTTCGAAAAGAATTCGGTCAGCGAGACTGCTTGTGTGGGATTTAATTTTTCATATCTGTCCAAAGTCCTTTTTAGTGGCCTGTTTCTCCTCACTTATCGAAATAGCATTTTCACTTGAATTTTTCCTTGGCCAGTGGTCCAGTCGTTCGCTTACACACCTAGATAACACACCGCTATCAAAACACATCTGATTCCTTCTTTCTTTCCCTTTCTTTTTATACTCAGAAATTCCCTGTCATTGTAATGACACCCTTTTTCATTTGTTACTTATCAATATTTTCATTGTCCTCTTAGCCGTGTGTGTGTGGCTGCGTATCACCTACGATTCGTCTCGCCTTTCTTTCTGCCTTCCTTTCTTTCGCTTCCTTTCTCTGCCTCGTAAATGGTGCCACATAATGTAATGTTGTATTTTATTGTGTAATACACACACACACACACACACACACACACACACACACACACACACATATATATATATATATATATATATATATCATTCATACAAAAAGTAGATTAGTAAAGTTAATGATATAAAATAGCGAAATTCTTTCGCAAACAAAATTTTGAAAGGTGAATTCGCCTACAAATCACTCGATGAATGTTATGATCCTTGTTTTTTTACAAATTATAAACTGTATAAGGTCTTTCTTTAATACGCAAGTACTTTCGACTGTGCATTCAGTCATCCACAGACATGGAAATTATTTTGATTTTGGTAAAATCCAGTTAGCATCCAAGACGAAAAAAATAAATGCGAATCGAAATGTTTTTTTGTTTTTTTAATTGTGTCATTGTCAACGGATACAAACTTTTGGAGCGTGCAGTCTCAACGCTAAGGTTGAATGTTTTTGAAAATTTAAGAGAGTGCGTTTGTTTTTACTAATATGGCAATTTGAGAAACAGTAAAAAAACGTTAGAAACAAAGAAAAGAGTACTAAACTGTCAAGTAATATCTGTCCTTCTATATTACAGTGAACACTGGAAAATCTTTTCAAAGGTGAAGAACCTTGAAGCAACAGAAATATGGTTATACAGAAGGATGATAGGGACACCATGGATCTAGCATGTGAGCAACGGCGAAAAAAAAAGATACAAACAGGAAACTGCTACTTAAAATCAGGAAAAGTTGAAATAACTATGGCACATAAAGAGGAAAGAGGGCTCGGAAAATCTCCTACACACAGGATATATTGACGAGGAACAGAGGAAAACAACGCATGACCTATCTAGGATACTTAAGTAAATGGATGTCTGAACGGGGTTTTGGAGAAATTGTATTGTGTTACAGTGGACAGGAAATTGTGGAGAGCCATGATGACCAACGACCTGAGGGAACAGGACACATGAAGAAGAAGATAAATACAAATTCTATGATAACAAAGATGAATTTCTTTTCGGATTAGTAAAATTAAGCTCTTTTTAACTGCGTTTTCAATTAAATAAAGTAATTTTTTAAATACTATAATATTTATCCCAATTACACGATTTTTGTCCATTCTTTCTATGTACCGTTTCCTTTCAAGACGTAGGCGATCATGGCCCTCCACCTCCTTCTATCTCCTGCAGCTCTCAACAAGTTCCTTCCCTCTGCCACCTTCCTCAGACAATGTTCTGTCATCCACTTGCTTAAGGCCGCTAGGTATATCATGCGTTGTTTTTCCTAGTCTCTTCTTCCCTCTATTCGACCCGTGAGTATCAGATTCTCCGGGTCCTACTTCTTCATTACATGACCCAGGAAGTTCAGCTGCCTCTTCCGTCCGGGAGTTTCCTTTCACTGGCAGCAAACCGCCTGCATACGGATACAAAATGAATTCATTTAATATACAAAAATAGAAAGAGGTGTAAGACAAGGATGTGTCTTCTAATCAAATTTATTTAGCATATACAGTGAGCTGATTCTAAAATAAATATAATTTTATTTTAATCATTTCACTACAAGCAAGGCTGGAGTACTAGTACACAGTGAGTTACAGGAAAAGGTTTGGTTTGGTTTATTTTGTTTTACGTATCAAAAGTTAGTTTAGAAAAAACAAACTACGTATAATGCCGACAACATTTTTAGGATAGGTTGAGAAAAGGTTTGGTTTGGTTTATTTTGTTTTACTGCATATCAACCTCAATGGGTTATTTAATGCCGACAACATTTTTAGGATAGGTTCGTATGAACAGAATATGTATTCTTTGGTCTAGATTGGTTTGGTTTATTATGTTTTACCGCATATCAACCTCAATGGGTTATTTAATGCCGACAACATTTTTAGGATAGGTTCGTATGAACAGAATATGTATTCTTTGGTTTAGATTGGTTTGGTTTATTTTGTTTTACCGCATATCAACCTCAATGGGTTATTTAATGCCGACAACATTTTTAGGATAGGTTCGTATGAACAGAATATGTATTCTTTGGTTTAGATTGGTTTGGTTTATTTTGTTTTACCGCATATCAACCTCAATGGGTTATTTAATGCCGACAACATTTTTTAGGATAGGTTCGTATGAACAGAATATGTATTCTTTGGTTTAGATTGGTTTGGTTTATTTTGTTTTACCGCATATCAACCTCAATGGGTTATTTAATGCCGACAACATTTTTAGGATAGGTTCGTATGAACAGAATATGTATTCTTTGGTTTAGATTGGTTTGGTTTATTTTGTTTTACCGCATATCAACCTCAATGGGTTATTTAATGCCGACAACATTTTTAGGATAGGTTCGTATGAACAGAATATGTATTCTTTGGTTTAGATTGGTTTGGTTTATTTTGTTTTACCGCATATCAACCTCAATGGGTTATTTAATGCCGACAACATTTTTAGGATAGGTTCGTATGAACAGAATATGTATTCTTTGGTTTAGATTGGTTTGGTTTATTTTGTTTTACCGCATATCAACCTCAATGGGTTATTTAATGCCGACAACATTTTTAGGATAGGTTCGTATGAACAGAATATGTATTCTTTGGTTTAGATTGGTTTGGTTTATTTTGTTTTACCGCATATCAACCTCAATGGGTTATTTAATGTCGACAACATTTTGGATAGTTAGGATAGGTTCGTATGAACAGAATATGTATTCTTTTGGTTTAGATTGGTTTGGTTTATTTTGTTTTACCGCATATCAACCTCAATGGGTTATTTAATGCCGACAACATTTTTAGGATAGGTTCGTATGAACAGAATATGTATTCTTTGGTTTAGATTGGTTTGGTTTATTTTGTTTTACCGCATATCAACCTCAATGGGTTATTTAATGCCGACAACATTTTAGGATAGGTTCGTATGAACAGAATATGTATTCTTTGGTTTAGATTGGTTTGGTTTATTTTGTTTTACCGCATATCAACCTCAATGGGTTATTTAATGCCGACAACATTTTTAGGATAGGTTCGTATGAACAGAATATGTATTCTTTGGTTTAGATTGGTTTGGTTTATTTTGTTTTACCGCATATCAACCTCAATGGGTTATTTAATGCCGACAACATTTTTAGGATAGGTTCGTATGAACAGAATATGTATTCTTTGGTTTAGATTGGTTTGGTTTATTTTGTTTACTCGCATATATGAACAGAAACCTCAATGGGTTATTTAATGCCGACAACATTTTTAGGATAGGTTCGTATGAACAGAATATGTATTCTTTGGTTTAGATTGGTTTGGTTTATTTTGTTTTACCGCATATCAACCTCAATGGGTTATTTAATGCCGACAACATTTTAGGATAGGTTCGTATGAACAGAATATGTATTCTTTGGTTTAGATTGGTTTGGTTTATTTTGTTTTACCGCATATCAACCTCAATGGGTTATTTAATGCCGACAACATTTTTAGGATAGGTTCGTATGAACAGAATATGTATTCTTTGGTTTAGATTGGTTTGGTTTATTTTGTTTTACCGCATATCAACCTCAATGGGTTATTTAATGCCGACAACATTTTTAGGATAGGTTCGTATGAACAGAATATGTATTCTTTGGTTTAGATTGGTTTGGTTTATTTTGTTTTACCGCATATCAACCTCAATGGGTTATTTAATGCCGACAACATTTTTAGGATAGGTTCGTATGAACAGAATATGTATTCTTTGGTTTAGATTGGTTTGGTTTATTTTGTTTTACCGCATATCAACCTCAATGGGTTATTTAATGCCGACAACATTTTTAGGATAGGTTCGTATGAACAGAATATGTATTCTTTGGTTTAGATTGGTTTGGTTTATTTTGTTTTACCGCATATCAACCTCAATGGGTTATTTAATGCCGACAACATTTTTAGGATAGGTTCGTATGAACAGAATATGTATTCTTTGGTTTAGATTGGTTTGGTTTATTTTGTTTTACCGCATATCAACCTCAATGGGTTATTTAATGCCGACAACATTTTTAGGATAGGTTCGTATGAACAGAATATGTATTCTTTGGTTTAGATTGGTTTGGTTTATTTTGTTTTACCGCATATCAACCTCAATGGGTTATTTAATGCCGACAACATTTTTAGGATAGGTTCGTATGAACAGAATATGTATTCTTTGGTTTAGATTGGTTTGGTTTATTTTGTTTTACCGCATATCAACCTCAATGGGTTATTTAATGCCGACAACATTTTTAGGATAGGTTCGTATGAACAGAATATGTATTCTTTGGTTTAGATTGGTTTGGTTTATTTTGTTTTACCGCATATCAACCTCAATGGGTTATTTAATGCCGACAACATTTTTAGGATAGGTTCGTATGAACAGAATATGTATTCTTTGGTTTATGAACAGAATCAATGGGTTATTTTCATTTTTGGTTTAGATTGGTTTTTGGTTTATTTTGTTTTACCGCATATCAACCTCAATGGGTTATTTAATGCCGACAACATTTTTAGGATAGGTTCGTATGAACAGAATATGTATTCTTTGGTTTAGATTGGTTTGGTTTATTTTGTTTTACCGCATATCAACCTCAATGGGTTATTTAATGCCGACAACATTTTTAGGATAGGTTCGTATGAACAGAATATGTATTCTTTGGTTTAGATTGGTTTGGTTTATTTTGTTTTACCGCATATCAACCTCAATGGGTTATTTAATGCCGACAACATTTTTAGGATAGGTTCGTATGAACAGAATATGTATTCTTTGGTTTAGATTGGTTTGGTTTATTTTGTTTTACCGCATATCAACCTCAATGGGTTATTTAATGCCGACAACATTTTTAGGATAGGTTCGTATGAACAGAATATGTATTCTTTGGTTTAGATTGGTTTGGTTTATTTTGTTTTACCGCATATCAACCTCAATGGGTTATTTAATGCCGACAACATTTTTAGGATAGAATATGTATTCTTTGGTTTAGATTGGTTTGGTTTATTTTGTTTTACCGCATATCAACCTCAATGGGTTATTTAAAGGTTCGTATGAACAGAATATGTATTCTTTTTGGTTTAGATTGGTTTGGTTTATTTTGTTTTACCGCATATCAACCTCAATGGGTTATTTAATGCCGACAACATTTTTAGGACAGGTTCGTATGAACAGAATATGTATTCTTTGGTTTAGATTGGTTTGGTTTTTTTTTTGTTTTACCGCATATCAAGCTCAATGGGTTATTTAATGCCGACAACATTTTTAGGATAGGTTCGTATGAACAGAATATGTATTCTTTGGTTTAGATTGGTTTGGTTTATTTTGTTTTACCGCATATCAACCTCAATGGGTTATTTAATGACGACAATTTTTTAGGATGGTTCGTATGAACAGAATATGTAATCTTTGGTTTAGATTGGTTTGGTTTATTTTGTTTTACCGCATATCAACCTCAATGGGTTATTTAATGCCGACAACATTTTTAGGATAGGTTCGTATGAACAGAATATGTATTCTTTGGTTTAGATTGGTTTGGTTTATTTTGTTTTACCGCATATCAACCTTTGGTTTATTTTGACAACATTTTTAGGATAGGTTCGTATGAACAGAATATGTATTCTTTGGTTTAGATTGGTTTGGTTTATTTTGTTTTACCGCATATCAACCTCAATGGGTTATTTAATGCCGACAACATTTTTAGGATAGGTTCGTATGAACAGAATATGTATTCTTTGGTTTAGATTGGTTTGGTTTATTTTGTTTTACCGCATATCAACCTCAATGGGTTATTTAATGCCGACAACATTTTTAGGATAGGTTCGTATGAACAGAATATGTATTCATTTTTGGTTTAGATTGGTTTGGTTTATTTTGTTTTACCGCATATCAACCTCAATGGGTTATTTAATGCCGACAACATTTTTAGGATAGGTTCGTATGAACAGAATATGTATTCTTTGGTTTAGATTGGTTTGGTTTATTTTGTTTTACCGCATATCAACCTCAATGGGTTATTTAATGCCGGCAACATTTTTAGGATAGGTTTGTAAGAACAGAATATGTATTCTTTGGTTTAGATTGGTTTGGTTTATTTTGTTTTTACGCATATCAACCTCAATGGGTTATTTAATGCCGACAACATTTTTAGGATAGGTTCGTATGAACAGAATATGTATTCTTTGGTTTAGATTGGTTTGGTTTATTTTGTTTTACCGCATATCAACCTCAATGGGTTATTTAATGCCGACAACATTTTTAGGATAGGTTCGTATGAACAGAATATGTATTCTTTGGTTTAGATTGGTTTGGTTTATTTTGTTTTACCGCATATCAACCTCAATGGGTTATTTAATGCCGACAACATTTTTAGGATAGGTTCGTATGAACAGAATATGTATTCTTTGGTTTAGATTGGTTTGGTTTATTTTGTTTTACCGCATATCAACCTCAATGGGTTATTTAATGCCGACAACATTTTTAGGATAGGTTCGTATGAACAGAATATGTATTCTTTGGTTTAGATTGGTTTGGTTTATTTTGTTTTACCGCATATCAACCTCAATGGGTTATTTAATGCCGACAACATTTTTAGGATAGGTTCGTATGAACAGAATATGTATTCTTTGGTTTAGATTGGTTTGGTTTATTTTGTTTTACCGCATATCAACCTCAATGGGTTATTTAATGCCGACAACATTTTTAGGATAGGTTCGTATGAACAGAATATGTATTCTTTGGTTTAGATTGGTTTGGTTTATTTTGTTTTACCGCATATCAACCTCAATGGGTTATTTAATGCCGACAACATTTTTAGGATAGGTTCGTATGAACAGAATATGTATTCTTTGGTTTAGATTGGTTTGGTTTATTTTGTTTTACCGCATATCAACCTCAATGGGTTATTTAATGCCGACAACATTTTTTAGGATAGGTTCGTATGAACAGAATATGTATTCTTTGGTTTAGATTGGTTTGGTTTATTTTGTTTTACCGCATATCAACCTCAATGGGTTATTTAATGCCGACAACATTTTTAGGATAGGTTCGTATGAACAGAATATGTATTCTTTGGTTTAGATTGGTTTGGTTTATTTTGTTTTACCGCATATCAACCTCAATGGGTTATTTAATGTCGACAACATTTTTAGGATAGGTTCGTATGAACAGAATATGTATTCTTTGGTTTAGATTGGTTTGGTTTATTTTGTTTTACCGCATATCAACCTCAATGGGTTATTTAATGACAACAACATTTTTAGGATAGGTTCGTATGAACAGAATATGTATTCTTTGCTTTAGATTGGTTTGGTTTATTTTGTTTTACCGCATATCAAGCTCAATGGGTTATTTAATGCCGACAACATTTTTAGTATAGGTTCGTATGAACAGAATATGTATTCTTTGGTTTAGATTGGTTTAATTTATTTTGTTTTACCGCATATCAACCTCAATGGGTTATTTAATGCCGACAACACATTTTTAGGATAGGTTCGTATGAACAGAATATGTATTCTTTGGTTTAGATTGGTTTGGTTTATTTTGTTTTACCGCATATCAACCTCAATGGGTTATTTAATGCCGACAACATTTTTAGGATAGGTTCGTATGAACAGAATATGTATTCTTTGGTTTAGATTGGTTTGGTTTATTTTGTTTTACCGCATATCAACCTCAATGGGTTATTTAATGCCGACAACATTTTTAGGATAGGTTCGTATGAACAGAATATGTATTCTTTGGTTTAGATTGGTTTGGTTTATTTTGTTTTACCGCATATCACCGCATATCTCAATGGGTTATTTAATGCCGAACAACATTTTTAGGATAGGTTCGTATGAACAGAATATGTATTCTTTGGTTTAGATTGGTTTGGTTTATTTTGTTTTACCGCATATCAACCTCAATGGGTTATTTAATGCCGACAACATTTTTAGGATAGGTTCGTATGAACAGAATATGTATTCTTTGGTTTAGATTGGTTTGGTTTATTTTGTTTTTACGCATATCAACCTCAATGGGTTATTTAATGCCGACAACATTTTTAGGATAGGTTCGTATGAACAGAATATGTATTCTTTGGTTTAGATTGGTTTGGTTTATTTTGTTTTACCGCATATCAACCTCAATGGGTTATTTAATGCCGACAACATTTTTAGGATAGGTTCGTATGAACAGAATATGTATTCTTTGGTTTAGATTGGTTTGGTTTATTTTGTTTTACCGCATATCAACCTCAATGGGTTATTTAATGCCGACAACATTTTTAGGATAGGTTCGTATGAACAGAATATGTATTCTTTGGTTTAGATTGGTTTGGTTTATTTTGTTTTACCGCATATCAACCTCAATGGGTTATTTAATGACGACAACATTTTTAGGATAGGTTCGTATGAACCAAATATGTATTCTTTGGTTTAGATTGGTTTGGTTTATTTTGTTTTAACTCATATCAACTTCAATGGGTTATTTAATGCCGCAACATTTTTAGGATAGGTTCGTATGAACAGAATATGTATTCTTTGGTTTAGATTGGTTTGGTTTATTTTGTTTTACCGCATATCAACCTCAATCGGTTATTTCATGCCGGCAACATTTTTAGGATAGGTTCGTATGAACAGAATATGTATTGTTTGGTTTAGATTGGTTTGGTTTATTTTGTTTTACCGCATATCCACCTCAATGGGCTATTTAATGCCGACAACATTTTTAGTATAGGTTCGTATGAACAGAATATGTATTGTTTGGTTTAGATTTGTTTGGTTTATTTTGTTTTACCGCATATCCACCTCAATGGGCTATTTAATGCCGACAACATTTTTAGTATAGGTTCGTATGAACAGAATATGTATTCTTTGGTTTAGATTGGTTTGGTTTATTTTGTTTTACCGCATATCAACCTCAATGGGTTATTTAATGCCGACAACATTTTTAGGATAGGTTCGTATGAACAGAATATGTATTCTTTGGTTTAGATTGGTTTGGTTTATTTTGTTTTACCGCATATCAACCTCAATGGGTTATTTAATGCCGACAACATTTTTAGGATAGGTTCGTATGAACAGAATATGTATTCTTTGGTTTAAGATTGGTTTGGTTTATTTTGTTTTTTACCGCATATCAACCTCAATGGGTTATTTAATGCCGACAACATTTTTAGGATAGGTTCGTATGAACAGAATATGTATCTTTTGGTTTAGATTGGTTTGGTTTATTTTGTTTTACCGCATATCAACCTCAATGGGTTATTTAATGCCGACAACATTTTTAGGATAGGTTCGTATGAACAGAATATGTATTCTTTGGTTTAGATTGGTTTGGTTTATTTTGTTTTACCGCATATCAACCTCAATGGGTTATTTAATGCCGACAACATTTTTAGGATAGGTTCGTATGAACAGAATATGTATTCTTTGGTTTAGATTGGTTTGGTTTATTTTGTTTTACCGCATATCAACCTCAATGGGTTATTTAATGCCGACAACATTTTTAGGATAGGTTCGTATGAACAGAATATGTATTCTTTGGTTTAGATTGGTTTGGTTTATTTTGTTTTACCGCATATCAACCTCAATGGGTTATTTAATGCCGACAACATTTTTAGGATAGGTTCGTATGAACAGAATATGTATCTTTTGGTTTAGATTGGTTTGGTTTATTTTGTTTTACCGCATATCAACCTCAATGGGTTATTTAATGCCGACAAATTTTTAGGATAGGTTCGTATGAACAGAATATGTATTCTTTGGTTTAGATTGGTTTGGTTTATTTTGTTTTACCGCATATCAACCTCAATGGGTTATTTAATGCCGACAACATTTTTAGGATAGGTTCGTATGAACAGAATATGTATTCTTTGGTTTAGATTGGTTTGGTTTATTTTGTTTTACCGCATATCAACCTCAATGGGTTATTTAATGCCGCAACATTTTTAGGATAGGTTCGTATGAACAGAATATGTATCTTTTGGTTTAGATTGGTTTGGTTTATTTTGTTTTACCGCATATCAACCTCAATGGGTTATTTAATGCCGACAACATTTTTAGGATAGGTTCGTATGAACAGAATATGTATTCTTTGGTTTAGATTGGTTTGGTTTATTTTGTTTTACCGCATATCAACCTCAATGGGTTATTTAATGCCGACAACATTTTTAGGATAGGTTCGTATGAACAGAATATGTATTCTTTGGTTTAGATTGGTTTGGTTTATTTTGTTTTACCGCATATCAACCTCAATGGGTTATTTAATGCCGACAACATTTTTAGGTTCGTATGAACAGATGTATTCTTTGTTTTAGATTGGTTTGGTTTATTTTTTGAACAGAATCAATGGGTTATTTTCATTTTAGGATAGGTTTTGAACAGAATATGTATTCTTTTGGTTTAGATTGGTTTTTATTTTGTTTTACCGCATATCAACCTCAATGGGTTATTTAATGCCGACAACATTTTTAGGATAGGTTCGTATGAACAGAATATGTATGTTTATTGGTTTGGTTTATTTGGTTTAGATTGGTTTGGTTTATTTTGTTTTTTACCGTTTATATCAACCTCAATGGGTTATTTAATGCCGACAACATTTTTAGGATAGGTTCGTATGAACAGAATATGTATTCTTTGGTTTAGATTGGTTTGGTTTATTTTGTTTTACCGCATATCAACCTCAATGGGTTATTTAATGCCGACAACATTTTTAGGATAGGTTCGTATGAACAGAATATGTATTCTTTGGTTTAGATTGGTTTGGTTTATTTTGTTTTACCGCATATCAACCTCAATGGGTTATTTAATGCCGACAACATTTTTTTAGGATAGGTTCGTATGAACAGAATATGTATTCTTTGGTTTAGATTGGTTTGGTTTATTTTGTTTTACCGCATATCAACCTCAATGGGTTATTTAATGCCGACAACATTTTTAGGATAGGTTCGTATGAACAGAATATGTATTCTTTGGTTTAGATTGGTTTGGTTTATTTTTTTTTACCGCATATCAACCTCAATGGGTTATTTAATGCCGACAACATTTTTAGGATAGGTTCGTATGAACAGAATATGTATTCTTTGGTTTAGATTGGTTTGGTTTATTTTGTTTTACCGCATATCAACCTCAATGGGTTATTTAACGCCGACAACATTTTTAGGATTTAATGCAGAACAACATTGGTTTGGTTTGTTTTTTTTACCGCATATCAACCTCAAGGTTCGTATGAACAGAATATGTATTCTTTGGTTTAGATTGGTTTTTTTTTTTTCAATTTTGTTTTACCGCATATCAACCTCAATGGGTTATTTAATGACGACAACATTTTTAGGATAGGTTCGTATGAACAGAATATGTAATCTTTGGTTTAGATTGGTTTGGTTTATTTTGTTTTACCGCATATCAACATCAATGGGTTATTTAATGCCGACAACATTTTTAGGATAGGTTCGTATGAACAGAATATATATTCTTTGGTTTAGATTGGTTTGGTTTATTTTGTTTTTTACCGCATATCAACCTCAATGGGTTATTTAATGAACGACAACATTTTAGGATAGGTTCGTATGAACAGAATATGTATTCTTTGGTTTAGATTGGTTTGGTTTATTTTGTTTTACCGCATATCAACCTCAATGGGTTATTTAATGCCGACAACATTTTTAGGATAGGTTCGTATGAACAGAATATGTATTCTTTGGTTTAGATTGGTTTGGTTTATGTTGTTTTACCGCATATCAACCTCAATGGGTTATTTAATAGGATAGAGTTCGACAACATTTTTTAGGATAGGTTCGTATGAACAGAATATGTATTCTTTGGTTTAGATTGGTTTGGTTTATTTTGTTTTACCGCATATCAACCTCAATGGGTTATTTAATGCCGACAACATTTTTAGGATAGGTTCGTATGAACAGAATATGTATTCTTTGGTTTAGATTGGTTTGGTTTATTTTGTTTTACCGCATATCAACCTCAATGGGTTATTTAATGCCGACAACATTTTTAGGATAGGTTCGTATGAACAGAATATGTATTCTTTGGTTTAGATTGGTTTGGTTTATTTTGTTTTACCGCATATCAACCTCAATGGGTTATTTAATGCCGACAACATTTTTAGGATAGGTTCGTATGAACAGAATATGTATTCTTTGGTTTAGATTGGTTTGGTTTATTTTGTTTTACCGCATATCAACCTCAATGGGTTATTTAATGCCGACAACATTTTTAGGATAGGTTCGTATGAACAGAATATGTATTCTTTGGTTTAGATTGGTTTGGTTTATTTTGTTTTACCGCATATCAACCTCAATGGGTTATTTAATGCCGACAACATTTTTAGGATAGGTTCGTATGAACAGAATATGTATTCTTTGGTTTAGATTGGTTTGGTTTTTTTTTGTTTTACCGCATATCAACCTCAATGGGTTATTTAATGCCGACAACATTTTTAGGATAGGTTCATTATTGTATTCTTTGGTTTAGATTGGTTTGGTTTATTTTGTTTTACCGCATATCAACCTCAATGGGTTATTTAATGCCGACAACATTTTTAGGATAGGTTCGTATGAACAGAATATGTATTCTTTGGTTTTGGTTTAGATTTGGTTTGGTTTATTTTGTTTTACCGCATATCAACCTCAATGGGTTATTTAATGCCGACAACATTTTTAGGATAGGTTCGTATGAACAGAATACATTATTTTTGGTTTAGATTGGTTTGGTTTATTTTGTTTTACCGTTCAATGGGTTATTTAATCCGACAACATTTTTTAGGATAGGTTCGTATGAACAGAATATGTATTCTTTGGTTTAGATTGGTTTGGTTTATTTTGTTTTACCGCATATCAACCTCAATGGGGTTATTTAATGCCGACAACATTTTTAGGATTTAGGTTCGTATGAACAGAATATGTATTCTTTGGTTTAGTTTAGATTGGTTTTGGTTTATCGGAGGAAGAAAAAAGGGACCGCATATCAACCTCAATGGGTTATTTAATGCCGACAACATTTTTAGGATAGGTTCGTATGAACAGAATATGTATTCTTTGGTTTAGATTGGTTTGGTTTATTTTGTTTTACCGCATATCAAATTTAATGTCCTCAATTTTTAGGATAGGGTTATTCTTTGGTTTAATGACGACAACATTTTTTAGGATAGGTTCGTATGAACAGAATATGTATTCTTTGGTTTAGATTGGTTTGGTTTATTTTGTTTTACCGCATATCAACCGACTCAATGGGTTTTTTAATGTTCGAATGAACAACTTTTTTATTGGTTTGGTTTATTTTGGTTCAATGGGTTATTTAATGAACAGAATCGTATGAACAGAATATTCTTTGGTTTAGATTGGTTTGGTTTATTTTGTTTTACCGCATATCAACCTCAATGGGTTATTTAATGCCGACAACATTTTAGGATAGGCCAACAGAATATGTATTCTTTGGTTTATGAATTTTGTTTTAGAATATGTAATTCTTTGGTTTAGATTGGTTTGGTTTATTTTGTTTTACCGCATATCAACCTCAATGGGTTATTTAATGCCGACAACATTTTTAGGATAGGTTCGTATGAACAGAATATGTATTCTTTTGGTTTAGATTGGTTTGGTTTATTTTGTTTTTTTATTTTTAGGCATATCAACCTCAATGGGTTATTTAATGCCGACAACATTTTTTAGGATAGGTTCGTATGAACAGAATATGTATTCTTTGGTTTAGATTGGTTTGGTTTATTTGTTTTTTTCAACCTCGCATATCAACCTCAATGGGTTTATTTAATGCCAATGGGTTATTTAACAACATTTTTAGGATAGGTTCGTATGAACAGAATATGTATTCTTTGGTTTAGATTGGTTTGGTTTATTTTGTTTTTACCGCATAATCAACCTCAATGGGTTATTTAATGGGCCGACAACATTTTTAGGATAGGTTCGTATGAACAGAATATGTATTCTTTGGTTTAGATTGGTTTGGTTTATTTTGTTTTACCGCATATCAACCTCAATGGGTTATTTAATGCCGACAACATTTTTAGGATAGGTTCGTATGAACAGAATATGTATTCTTTGGTTTAGATTGGTTTGGTTTATTTTGTTTTACCGCATATCAACCTCAATGGGTTATTTAATGCCGACAACATTTTTAGGATAGGTTCGTATGAACAGAATATGTATTCTTTGGTTTAGATTGGTTTGGTTTATTTTGTTTTACCGCATATCAACCTCAATGGGTTATTTAATGCCGACAACATTTTTAGGATAGGTTCGTATGAACAGAATATGTATTCTTTGGTTTAGATTGGTTTGGTTTATTTTGTTTTACCGCATATCAACCTCAATGGGTTATTTAATGCCGACAACATTTTTTAGGATAGGTTCGTATGAACAGAATATGTATTCTTTGGTTTAGATTGGTTTGGTTTATGTTGTTTTTACGCATATCAACCTCAATGGGTTATTTAATGACGACAACATTTTTAGGATAGGTTCGTATGAACAGAATATGTATTCTTTGGTTTAGATTCGTCTGGTTTATTTTTTTTTACCGCATATCAACCTCAATGGGTTATTTAATGCCGCAACATTTTTAGGATAGGTTCGTATGAACAGAATATGTATTCTTTGGTTTAGATTGGTTTGGTTTATTTTGTTTTACCGCATATCAACCTCAATGGGTTATTTAATGCCGACAACATTTTTAGGATAGGTTCGTATGAACAGAATATGTATTCTTTGGTTTAGATTGGTTTGGTTTATTTTGTTTTACCGCATATCAACCTCAATGGGTTATTTAATGCCGACAACATTTTTAGGATAGGTTCGTATGAACAGAATATGTATTCTTTGGTTTAGATTGGTTTGGTTTATTTTGTTTTACCGCATATCAACCTCAATGGGTTATTTAATGCCGACAACATTTTTAGGATAGGTTCGTATGAACAGAATATGTATTCTTTGGTTTAGATTGGTTTGGTTTATTTTGTTTTACCGCATATCAACCTCAATGGGTTATTTAATGCCGACAACATTTTTAGGATAGGTTCGTATGAACAGAATATGTATTCTTTGGTTTAGATTGGTTTGGTTTATTTTGTTTTACCGCATATCAACCTCAATGGGTTATTTAATGCCGACAACATTTTTAGGATAGGTTCGTATGAACAGAATATGTATTCTTTGGTTTAGATTGGTTTGGTTTATTTTGTTTTACCGCATATCAACCTCAATGGGTTATTTAATGCCGACAACATTTTTAGGATAGGTTCGTATGAACAGAATATGTATTCTTTGGTTTAGATTGGTTTGGTTTATTTTGTTTTACCGCATATCAACCTCAATGGGTTATTTAATATGAACAACATTTTTAGGATAGGTTCGTATGAACAGAATATGTATTCATTTTTGGTTTAGATTGGTTTGGTTTATTTTGTTTTACCGCATATCAACCTCAATGGGTTATTTAATGCCGACAACATTTTTTAGGATAGGTTCGTATGAACAGAATATGTATTCTTTGGTTTAGATTGGTTTGGTTTATTTTGTTTTACCGCATATCAACCTCAATGGGTTATTTAATGCCGACAACATTTTTAGGATAGGTTCGTTGTTTTTAGATTGGTTTGAACAGAATATGTATTCTTTAGGTTTTAGATTGGTTTTGGTTTATTTTGTTTTACCGCATATCAACCTCAATGGGTTATTTAATGACGACAACATTTTTAGGATAGGTTCGTATGAACAGAATATGTATTCTTTGGTTTAGATTGGTTTGGTTTATTTTGTTTTACCGCATATCAACCTCAATGGGTTATTTAATGCCGACAACATTTTTAGGATAGGTTCGTATGAACAGAATATGTATTCTTTGGTTTAGATTGTTTTAGTTTATTTTGTTTTACCGCATATCAACCTCAATGGGTTATTTAATGACGACAACATTTTTAGGATATGTTCGTATAAACAGAATATGTATTCTTTGGTTTAGATTGGTTTAGTTTATTTTGTTTTACCGCATATCAACCTCAATGGGTTATTTAATGACGACAACATTTTTAGGATAGGTTCGTATGAACAGAATATGTATTCTTTGGTTTAGATTGGTTTGGGTTGTTTTGTTCCACAGCACACCCAATGGGGTACTTGATGCTGACAAAATTCTTTATTGCTGGTTATATTTTGTTTTGCCAAAAATCTGTTTCTGTTAATATTTTTCCTTCAAAATTGTATTGCTGGTAATAATTTTTCCAAAAAAAAATTGCTGGTAATATTAACTATTTGCCCATAGCTGGGACCCTAACAGGTGCTACCACCCCGGGTCAGCGTGGACCTCGGAACACCAGCAATTAATAGCTGGTTCCACGCTCCTCAAAACCTCCTGATCAGAGGCCTTGCTGCTGGACGTAGTTTATCGTCTTACCAAGGATGTGGATGTTGAGAAAATCATAAAAGATGAACGGAATTCAAGATAGGAGATGGCGATTGATGTTGCATTTAAATTTCTGAAGATTGTAGTTTTCAGGGGAGCAAGTAAACGGACGAGAGAAAAGAAACTGCAGCAGTAGAAATGGCGGTTACATTTAACTATTTCAACAGTAAATCGGTGGAACGTAGATGCAAATCTAGTAGCAAGCTTAAATTCTTGTAGCCGGGCAACAGGGAAAAAACACTCCTGGCAGCAGCTGCTATGAAAATATTACCAGAATATATTAATGGTGGCCACAATCGTAACAACATTAAATATGCGCATTGTCTAGATAACAGACGCAGGAAAGAAAAAAAAAACAGGATCTCCTACAGAAGGTCGTAAAGGTAACCGAGAAGAAAGGACATACAACAATTGTAAGAGTGTTATACCGGAACATACCTATTTTATTGTTAATAGACTCTCCCACAGATAATAAGTAGTAGTAGTAGCGGTCGCCAGTTGCGGCTCAGAGTGAGTTGGTGAGTCAGTCGATGTCGGACATTAAAGTATCAACCACCACAACTAGATTGCTGCGTCATTAACTACTATTTCATGTTCCTGACGTTTTGTACGTCGAACCTTTTTAGGACCGACTTAGTGAAATACAAGCCTCCACTGTGAATACCACTCTACCACATAGAGGAGACAAGGCATGATCTCAACATGCGAATTATAAATCGGAGATGTCAAAATCAAAATAGAAAATCTTAAATATCTAGAAAATGTGACACCGAAATCCGAAGTCTCACTAGGATAGAGAAAGATGCCTTCCAAAATCTAAGCAAAGTATTAATAAATATGTAAATCTAGTTAGGAACAGTGAAAAGAGTGCTTAATGGTTACGGAATATCGGGCTGGTCAGTGTCGACTTGAACTTCAACGCTCAATAACTGAGCAGTAGTAAATTATAAGATTACGAAATATCGCCAGATAGGGAAACAAAAAGATTTTGCCCTGTATAGTAAGTAAAGTGTCATTACACAATTCTCTGAAGGTTACTCGCACCGTCAATCACATGAAGAGGGCCAGAGACACGACTGCCGAATGTTTCTCGTAATGAAAACAAAGATCAGGATAATCGTCCGCCTGTAAATTATATAAACAAGCAATTGTCCGTCATTATTTTGTCCAATGAAATTTAATCATGGATTACGGCCATATCACATTGAAACACCGGTTCTTGTCCGATCACCGAAGTTAAGCAACGTCGAGCCTAGTCAGTACCTCGATGGATGACCGTTTGGGAATACCGGTTGTTGCAAACTTGAAAATTCCAGTGGTTTAATGGGTGACAGCTAGGAATGCGACCTCGGAAAGCTGTTCGAATTCCAGTCGGGTTCATTGCATTCACTTATGCCGATAAACCTATGGAAAAAGATATGTATCCACCTCTTCTGCCTCAGTTAAAATTTGTATCTGAAAATCATTATTATCTACAAGAAATTGCTAGTACAATATTCACCCGCCAAAATAATGAATTATTTCTACAATCTGAAAATAAATAACCTGCATAATGTTAAACCGTAAATAACAAATCAATCAATCAAAGGAAAAATCTAATGCCTAGCATCGTCATATTGTTATCATTGCTAACACTTAATTGAGGTTGTTTCCAGTTTCACCTCGACCGTGTGTAGTAGCACCTGTTAGGAACTCAGCTATAAGCAAAAAGTGAACCCCCACCTGTTATATAGAAATAAAAAGTCGCTGCCGATATTTGAGTTTGAACATAGATCACCAGCGAGCAAACAGTGGCGATCCCATTATTGAATTAAGTTGACCACGTGACTATAGAGGATAGTAGGATGTTGCGTGACGTCTATATGATCGCTATTTCTATTCTACCCTCTATTACTATAAGGAGCGCTATTCTCTACTCTATTCACTACTCTATTATCTATACTATTTCTTTATATTGATCACTATTCAGTGGTTACTATTCGAGCGAGTATTATCAAGCAAGTACTATTAAGACGAGTGTTATTCAAAGGCGTCTGACACCAGTATTGTTCAACGGCGTTACTATAGTTGTAATCTGCGACTACAAAGTCTCTACTACAGCGAGCATTACGAAAGTGACAACGAGTATTCGCTAACGAAAAAAAAACCTCTCTGAATGTATAAAATGCATTTTATAGTAAAAATACCATCAATATATTTTTTATAAAAAAGATTACCACCAATTCGTATTTATAGTAAAATTACCCAAAATACTTTTACTCTGTGGTGGAAGGTATAAAATTGGGTTCAAAATATTTAGATTAATAAATAACACATAGTTGTTGATATGTCGCTAAACAAAAAACAAAAAGAAAAACAAATCATCGTCAGAACTTGAAGTACTATGAATGGCGTTTATTGAGGAAGAAGTATTGCATGGGTTGATAAAATGCCAGATTACTGTCTGAGAATTGACACTGAAAACAAACACTACCGTACAATGTCTCATGGAACTCATTAAATCTCACTCTCCGGCTTATTGTCGCATACACTAAGCATGGGAGCAACGAAGAAGTCTTAGAAAAACTTAAAACAAAGCGGACACGTAACATAAGAAAGTTTCAATTGAAATTTCTAGGTCAGATAATGAGGAAAGTTGGCTTGAAAAATTGACACTCGCAGGGCATATTAAAAACAAGCGTTGCAGAGGAAAACAACGAATAACCAACATAACGATTTTGTGTAAATGGTTTGCAGAACAGGGATTCGGAGAGATTCTGGAAAAACTAAATTTACTAAAAGCTATGAAAGACAAAAGAAAAATATGGAGAGCCTTGATAGACCGCGTACTGAAGGAACAAGACATGTTATAGAAGTTTTCTGTAAGGAAATAGATCCTTATTTGTTGTAACAAAGTCGATCTTTAATGAAGGAACAGAGAAGTAATGTATCAATATGTCAGATAAAAGTAGCCTTGGGGGATTTCAATCTTTAACGGATGAATATATACGAGTGTATATGAACAAAAGATATATTTCCGGTATTTGACTGTACATGTGTGTGTTTCCAAATCAATTCGTTGTTTTGTTTCTCTCTGTATCTATCATGGAAATATTCTTTTTTTTATTTATTACTTTTTCTTTCTGGTCGATTGTAAATATAATTGCCTTACCATGTCCATAAAATTTGCATGGAATCCCGACTGTTGCTAATCGTTATTGTTTTCTATTGTTTTTAGTGCAAATGTTAACCATCTGATGCGAAAATGCGCGAAATCTAAAAAGATTACACGTTCATTCATTAAATTTATTGCCTCAGGAGCTTACATTACATTGTTGTTATGGGAAATGATTCAAATTGGACAATGAATGCCGGTTTTGCGTTAGAGTCAAAGGCAACTTTTAGTTAAGCTTACGACTTGAGAAATCATTATGTCTAGCGATATGTGACAAAAATGACCGCCATTGGCATATAATGATTATATATGACTTATTCAAAAAGAAAAAGAAACGCATACGAACCGGCCTCTAGTACTTTATTTTGATATGTGGAATAGGTCAGAAGTAAAAAGAAAAAAAATCTGATTGATTCCGATAAAGGCCGCATTTTTATAATCAATGGGCAAAGTGTGCTTAATGGACTGATCACTTTCAGTTCTGATGTTTTTCT
Organism: Acanthosepion pharaonis; assembly: GCA_903632075.3. NCBI lineage: Eukaryota > Metazoa > Mollusca > Cephalopoda > Sepiida > Sepiidae > Acanthosepion > Acanthosepion pharaonis. Next base: position 186,625 of record CAHIKZ030002888.1, read on the forward strand.
ATCGTCAGTGATCGGACAAGGGACTATTCATCAACCATCGACAAGGGACTATTCATCAACCAGAGACAAGGGACTATTCATCAACCAGAGACAAGGAACTATTCATCAACCATCGACAAGGAACGATTCATCAACCATGGACAATAACTATTCATCAACCATCGAGAAGAAACTATTCATCAACCACAGACAAGGGACTATTCATCAACCACAGACAAGGAACTATTCATCAACCATGGACAAGAAACTATTCATCAAAAATGGACAAGGCACTATTCATCAACCACAGACAAGGGACTATTCATCAACCATCGACAAGAAACTATTAATCAACCACAGACAAGGAACTATTCATCAACCATAGACAAGGAACTATTCATCAACTATCGACAAGAAACTATTAATCAATCATCGACAAGGAACTATTCATCAACCATCGACAAGGGACTATTCATCAACCATCGACAAGGAACTATTCATCAACCACAGACAAGGAACTATTCATCAACCATCGACAAGGAACTATTCATCAATCATCGACAAGAAACTATTAATCAATCATCGACAAGGAACTATTCATCAACCACAGACAAGGAACTATTCATCAACTATCGACAAGGAACTATTCATCAATCATCGACAAGGAACTATTCATCAACCACAGACAAGGAACTATTCATCAACTATCGACAAGGAACTATTATTCATCGACAAGAAACTATTAATCAATCATCGACAAGGGACTATTCATCAACCACAGACAAGGAACTATTCATCAACTATCGACAAGAAACTATTAATCAATCATCGACAAGGGACTATTCATCAACCATCGACAAGGAACTATTCATCAACCACAGACAAGGAACTATTCATCAATCACAGACAAGGAACTATTCATCAACCACAGACAAGGAACTATTCATCAATCATCGACAAGGAACTATTCATCAACCATCGACAAGGAACTATTCATCAACCACAGACAAGGAACTATTCATCAATCATCGACAAGAAACTATTAATCAACCATCGACAAGGAACTATTCATCAACCACAGACCAGGAACTATTCATCAACCATCGACAAGGAACTATTCATCAATCATCGACAAGAAACTATTAATCAATCATCGACAAGGAACTATTCATCGACCACAGACAAGGAACTATTCATCAACCATCGACAAGGGACTATTCATCAACCATCGACAAGGAACTATTCATCAACCACAGACAAGGAACTATTCATCAACCATCGACAAGGAACTATTCATCAATCATCGACAAGAAACTATTAATCAATCATCGACAAGGAACTATTCATCGACCATCGACAAGGAACTATTCATCAACCATCGACAAGGGACTATTTCAGCCATCGACAACCATCGTCAACCACAAGGAACTATTCATCGACCACAGACAAGAACTATTCATCAACCACAGACAAGGAACTATTCATCAACCATCGACAAGGAACTATTCATCAACCACAGACAAGAAACTATTCATCAACCATCGACAAATAATTTCGTACCTCAGTCAAATGGGTTACACATCGAAACATTCCTGACAAATCCAACTCGATAGTAGTTTTAATCAGCTTATGTCGAAATACTTGAAATGAAAACTTAGCAATATTATATTCTTCATAACTCTTCAAATCAAATAATGCTATTTTTCAAACTATCTACCAATCTTTCTGTCTGACTCTCTGTCTAGGTTTGCATCTATCTATCTATCTATCTATCTATCTATCTATCTATCTATCTATCTATCTATCTAGTGAATCTGACAGACAGCTATCTGGCTAGCTAGATAGCAACACGTCTATTTCCTTCTATCTATCTATCTATCTATCTATCTATCTATCTATCTATCTATCTATATATATATATATATATATATATATATATATATATATATATATATATATATATATATATATATATTGACCACTTTAACAGCAATGCTATTTTTTATGTGTTAAAGTGGACAATGTCAGTAATAAAGCGTATGTAAGTATAGCAGCAGAAATTGAAGTCAATACCCAGAGATGGCAGTATGTTTCATGATAAATGCAATCGTCAGGCCATGATTGCGACTAAGCATGAAACAGTCTGTTGCTTCTGCGTTTTGACTTCATATCCAGAGGGGAGGGGAGAGAGATTGTCTTCCGCAAACTGTTTCGCTGTATCACAGCTCTTCAGTGTGGCTAGACGTCCGATTGATTCAAGTCGGGATCGAAACCCGACCGATTTGGCATCAGTCAGAGATACTACTCCTAAAACATCGGCTTTGGGGCAAAAAGGGAAATTGTATCGTTTTCTGTACGAAATAGGCCAGGGGCTAAGAGAGCTCAATTTGTACTTGAAGTGTAATGCATTCATAGCAGCGTAGGCTGATATTATCTATTTAACTAAGTCTGTCACTGCTTATATATGCATAAACACATTATTCTATATAAATTCAATATTCTATATTTATTATTATTTTATATGCGCAGTAATTATTGGAAAGTTCTCAATATCATTGATAGTGCTAAAATATTCAGTTGTATGGATATGAGTTTGTGACCCTGTGTTTCACGCTTTTACGATCATCGGATTTTGTCTGATGATTGCAAAAGCGTGAAAGCCAGGTCACAAACTCATATCCATGCAACTGAATATATATATATATATATATATATATATATATATATATATATATATGTGTGTGTGTGTGTGTGTGTGTGTGTGTGTGTGTGTGTGTGTGTGTGTGTGAAATATGATGTGTATGTAATTGCTATGTCATAAATAAAATAAATATTGTCTGCATCCGTTTCTCTCATCAGTGTTCGGGCAGTTAGTGATTAGCTGGAAGGCAGACGTGCACATGAAATGTCACATTCTTCATAGACTGAGCAGCAGGTGACTGTTCAGGCATTTGATCATATGCGAATGACTGTTTCTTATTTCAATTTCCCAGTACGGATGATTAATCATTTTGTTCTATCCGAGGTAAATTTACTCATTGCTGAAAGTCGAACAGACACCGGTAGTGTAATGATTGTTGAATTCTCAAGAGAAGTCAAGACATTGTTTTGTTTGAGAGAAAGTGTTTGTTCCCCAACGAAAGTCGATCGATGCAGGCAAATTCGAATAACACGTGCTTTCTGCAAATAGAAAAGGTTCAATAACTAATGATTTTTTTTTATGATTATCTCTATTAAACAGAAGTCGAAATCACTTTGTGATTTTTATGACTTAATCTTTATTTCCTTTAAGAAGAACAAAAGCTTAATTGTGGCGCAGTGGTAAAATGTCTCTTTTCATGACATTTATTACAGTAAGTTCGATCCTGACTATATCTGGCGCCTTCGATTGAATAATTCTTAGAAAATTTATCTGTCAGATGATTTGGGAAATCTAATCAAATTTTTTATTCATATATAAATCTATTTTATTGATTTTGAATGGTACAATTCAATAAACCTACGGGAACTATTCACAAAAATTTATATCAGTGTGTTACATTGTTATTTCTCTATCAAACCTCGTATTTTCTGCCCATCTTAAATTAAGAACAAATTCGTAGGAATGTTCTTTCCCCTCAACAAATTAGTTCAGTTATCTACAGATTCAGATGTTAGTGTGACGTTGTGGCCGAACACGTCAAAGGTTGGAATTTAAAATGCATGGGTCATAATTTGAAATTGTCAGTACAACAATTTGCATAACTAAATTAAAACATCTTGTTTGCGATCGTTGAAAACATATTCAACCCTCCTAAGCGTGTCTTGCCTATACAGCAAATATATTTTAACTGTTCATATAAAAGCACATTCACGTGCTGGAGACAAGTCGATGTTGCAGTGGCAACCATAACAATAACATCAGTAACATACAACATGCTTATAGTCTGTTTAAAAGATTACCATGATAAGGATGGTCAACTATTATTACAGTAGAGACTGCTATGTTTTTCCACGCCCGCATTTTATTCGTCTACGATTGGCTAATAAATCAATACGGCCTTTCTATAGGACAATGTAGCCATCGCAGTCGTTGCTTTGAATTTTCCGGTTTTGAACTTGCTTACTTGTTTCGTTAGTACAAATTTAGCGATTGGTCAAATTTTAACCAATCATATATTTTAGTGCAAAATCAAATTTTCCCACAGTTTCAATTGGAGCCTACCTGTAGCTTTAAAAGAGGCGACTTTTTCACAAGCCGCCAGTAAAGTCCACCAAATTTCGCTTGTCAACACAAACCTATGTTTTTATTCACAACATTTCAAAAGCACACACAGACACAGAGTTTTGTAATACATATATACATATCTCTCTGTGAGTCAATGAACCGGGACACTGTTAATTTCTCTAACACAACACACTTTCTGATCAGTTGTATTCTTGTGTTATCTATTCTAACAGCAGACTTGTTCTAACATTGATTCCTGAACATTTCTCTCTAAAGAGAACTTTCTTTGGAACAATCAATTACAAATCAAAATACGGTAAAAGGGGAGCAACTTCTTTTCCCTTAATGTATACATTGAATACAAATCATTGTATATTTTGTTCTTTTATGTTATTTCAATATATACTTGTTGATTGACATTTGAAGTTTCGTTGTTTCCTTGATCCATTAATAATACAAATGATATATGCGTTAAAGAACACGCTATGCTATTACTACTGCTACTATTAGTACTGTTACTACTGCTGCTCTAACCAACAGATCTATAATCTTTTGGTCTTTATTTTGTGTTTCGTGTCGTCACTGGTTTCAATTCTTCAGACTCTAAGGCTATATCATAGAATACATCAAAAAGGAATTATTTATTTATTTATTTTATGAGGGACAGTAATCAGAGAATTGTTCGAGTCGAATGGAGAAAGAGAATATAATAACGACTGATTTACCCAAACCCGTGGTATTTGGCTCACTAAGAAATGTGGCTGCATCGAGGAATCTTGAAATCTATAACCATTGCAGACGTCTGAGAGCTTTCACTCTTTTTTGCTCTTATATCAAAGTTTAAACAAAAGCAATCCATTACTGTCAGAATCTCACACCCACGGCTTCTTCGCGCCACTTACTTTGGGTCATCAGAGTTCTACACAGAAGTATGACATTGAACTAGCCGAAACCTTCTGTAACGTTTACCTTTCTTTCTGTTGTAAATTTATTAATTTTTGGTTTCAGATGTCATATTACGAGGTTCGGCATAAAATTCATATGCTGACCAAGCTTCAATAACTAATGATTTTTTATGCTTGTCTCTAGTAAATCGAAGACGAAATCACTTTGTTATTTTTATGACTTAATCTTTATTTCCTTTAAAAACAAAAGCTTAATTGTGGCGCAGTTGTTAAATGTCTCTTTTCGTTGTACTGACAATTTCAAATTATGGCTCATGCATTTTAACCTGTTTTAAATTCCAACCTTTGACGTGTTCGGTCACAACGTCACACTAATATCTGAATCTGTAGGTAACTGAGAATGTGTCCAAATGAGGTTTATTTTTCAACATATTCCCCTTTGCGGTCCAAGCACTTCTTTCATTGTTATTACAGTGTTTAGTTCCAATTAATGAAGAAGCTTTCTTCCTGCTAGTAAAAAAAATTATCAACCGTAAATATGATCACTGCGATACTGTTTCTCAGTGAAGTGCATTTTATGCTGCTGAACAAGATAGATGGGGGAAAATGAGAAGAATGACGGTGGTCAACCAGTTCAAACCCACAATCACGCACAGAAGACATTGGAAACATGAACTTGTGTGCTGTAGCATTGTCCTGATTGAACAAGACCTCTTTCTTCAGTTTTTCTAAGCGTGCTGTCTTGATAACATTTTGTATGCGACTCTGAATGTTGGTATACTACTGTACATTGAAGACATCGTTCTTTTGAATAAATACAACGTCTTTTACATCTCGAACAAGTTAGTTCACCAATTTTCTCCTCGGATTAAACGACCGCGTCCTCCTTTGGAGTAGCTGAGGAGGAGATTTTACACTACATTGTTTATTTTTTTGTCTCTGGCACAAATTGAGGTACACTCATTCCGGTTTAGGAAATGTTCAAGGAAACCAGCCCTATCTGCCTCAAACAATGTCAAATTTTCTCTTGATGTGCTCAGCCTGGTGCGATTTTGATCAGGTATCAGATGCCGTGGCACCCACCGAACAGAATATTTCGTCATGCCAAGTTTTTTTTGTTGCAGAATATTATCAACTCTTTCATCCAATAAGTTAAGAGCATTGGCTCTTTGATTTGTAGTCAGTTGCCTGTTATCCATTATCATATGGTGAACTAAATCAATATTTTCTTTGGTGATGGCAGTTGCAGGACGTCCAGTCCTTGGGCCATTTTCAAGATTCTTCATCCCCATTCGAAATTTAGCTGCTTAGTTTTTCACTGCTGATACAGCTGTAGCGTCATAAACTAATGTAGTGAACATGATTGTCCTTAGGAACTAAACCCTTCGTCTATAGCTACATAATAACACTACGATGCCAAATTTTGTTCATTCAAAAGAAACCTCTAGTAGTTTCTTTTGAAGTCTTCTTTGAACAGTCAGATATCAGTTTACCTGGACGGAAACAAGGCAGATATTAATAAGAAGAGTTGAAATTAATTCATGAAAGATTTCACAGTTCTAGCATCACTTCTTCACAGTTAGCCTATGAACGTTTTAGCTCACCCTCATCAAATTAGTGATTTATATTTGTAAAACATTAGTGTTCCGAAGTAGCGTAACAGACCAGAATAAAAATGTTGTCTGGCAAAGGCATGAATCCACTTATTCCTGTTTTATTTCCTATCACAAGGTTATATTGACAGTTGTTAAAAAGACCAGTTAAGGATTGGTCGTGATATTCGAACAGTCTATCCTCTCATAAATGGCTAACCTGCCCAACTAGAAACAGCACAGCAAGATCCTCGTGTTACAAGTAATTAAAAAAAAATAGAAAAGGAGTGAACGGTATATTCAAGCAAACTATTATCTCATAAATGTCATACCTCTTCGGGGAGTAAGAGTAGAATCTTCTGTCACATGTGTCAATCTCGACAGCGGGTAAATTAATTAAAAAAAAAAAAGATTATTCCGTATAGATTTAATCTCTATACATAGGAGAAAATAAAATCAGTTCCTAAATTCAAAATTACTAACACCATTAAAAATTACTACATGAAATATTTTTCTCTTACTGGTAAAATTGGATATTAATAATATATGAGGATTTTAGATTTTGCTTTGATTTGATTTACTAAAGTTCACCCACTACACAGCTTGAAAGAGATCACAGTAAAGAGGGTTATCGAATGATGTGTTTGATAAGAATGCAAGAGCAAGTAAAAAAGAATTGAAGATTTTGAAAATAAGTAGAAGATTACTTTGAAGGGGTAAAGATTTTAGCGTTCAAGAAAGCAACCACGCGGGAGTATATTATGCAAAGTAGCATTTCTTAACTAAAAATGTTTCTGAGTGGAACTCCCTGTTTACAAATGGAATACGAAGGAAATGACTTCGAGTTGATTACGTGAAATTAACTTGATGTATCCTAGTTATAAATGTTTAAACTGTTGTAAGAAAAATGTGGAGATCTTTTGAACATTTGTTATTCTAATAACGCTAGAACAGCGATAGGCTTCCGTCTGTAGGAAAGAGACAAAGGAGTTGAAATTAAGATCCCATAATACACTACATGACCCGTCCTGGGTATGACGGTAAACTACACCCGCCTCCCGGGTATGTCCGTAAACAACATCAGCGTCCTTGGTAAGACGATAAACTACATCCAATAGCAGGGTTCCTGATCAGAAGCTTTTGAGGAGTGTAGAAGCACCTCGTAATTGCTGATGTTCCCAAATCCACCCTGACCCGGGGTGGCAACATATGTTATGGCTCCAGATGTGGACAAATAGTTGACACCCAAACTTGTGTCAAAACACTATGAAAGTGTAAAAATAGGTTTTAATACATACCAGAAATACTTTGTTAAAAAAAAATATTACCAGCAATACATCTTTAGAACAAAAAGATATTTCTACTTATAGTTTATTTTAAAAGAAAATATTGCCAGCCATAAAAAATGTGTCGGAATTGAGGTTGATATGCCGTAAAACAAACCAAACCAAACTAAATACTACATGATCGTTGTAATGATTTTGAAACCTATCAAGGTTGGAATATAAGAATTGCGCAAGTTCCACCCTGCTATGGCAGAAATACTCTATTTTGGGTCTAATCTGGTTCTTATAAAGCATCGCAAATGGAGCCACGTACTTTCTTAAGTGGTAGAAGAATCTGGTCTTTAAACTATCATCTTTATCAATGGGTCATATGTATAAAGGCCCAATGGATATTCAAAGTATGCAGTCTCTTTGACATTGCAATCGTTATATTAAATGTAAATTAATGTATTATATTCTTAAGTTTTGGGAGGTACTGCTGACATAACATCCCTATACAAAGTCCTGTCTGACAAGAAAAAGAAGAAAAGAAAGACTATTTAAATTCTAAAGAGCATCCCGGACACGAACACCTCCTGTAGGCGCCAGATACACATCTATTGTACTGCCAGTTATTGAACGTAAGGTGAAAAAATACAGACCCATATTCTGAAAATAGACTTTACGCGTTGCTTGTCTTAATGTGTTACCCAACAGATAATAGCATTCTCTATAAACGATGTTGCATTTCAGATATGGTACTGAGATCGATGTGTGCTTATGCGATGGCTTTCGTGTGTTAAAAGGAAATGGCTATGACTTATCTAGCACTAAATTGCAAACGACATGAAATGGCGAGGGATATAGCAGAAAATGCGTCGAAGAAGATCGCAGAGAGAACAGAGAGCAGACGAGGGAGATAAAGGCCAGACAATGATTAAAAGAACTGGAGACAAACATAAGATCTTGTCACAGAATGCCAAATAAAGAATGACAGATTGCCAATTTGTCCGTAATTGACCAGCCTTGGGGAAGGCTGACTTCATTTCAACTTGGCAATATTACGAGACACAGAACCCTCCACCCCAGCTGTTTGTAGACAGACGTTTCGCGAGAGACTCCATTTAATCTTCTCCAAAGAAGCAGGTGTGTATCATATCGGTCACAATACTACGTTTTCAGGTTGCTTAAATATCACTGCGCTATGTGACACAAACTGTTATCTCTTTCGTTGGTTACGAACGGGGTCATGTATTCAAAAGTATTATCTCTTGGGGAGTCCAGATGATTTTTTCTGTACACTTAACTCTTGTTTAAATGTCTTACTCAGAGAAAATAAAAATATGTTAAGATGTATTTCTGAGGTTCGTCGGAATTTAACGAAGAAAGACATTAGCAGAATGTGAAACTTACAAGTAACATCGAATGCACGAGAACCGGGATAAATAATTGTTAATCGTGGATTCAAATTTTGAGCAAATGAATGGTAGAGTAAGTGTAAACAAATTAAAAACAAAGACGTCGTTAAGGAGCAAATATTCCTGAAATAAGTAAAAGATATTTGATTATAGTGAGATAGATTGTACTAAGACAGGTCATATCTAGCAAAGGATTCTTGTCATGTCCACGTCTAAATGCCATCTTCAACTTTGACTCATAAACTTGATCCTAGAATGCCACAAAAAATTAAAAAGATATCTTTTCTATTATACATTGTTTATTATTTTTTCTTACTATGTTTTTTGTTGTTGTTTTGTTTTGTTTATGTATACGAAGCGAGGTTGATTACTGTTCAGCGTAATTGTTTTTGGTAGGTTCGTTTTAAACGGATTATCAACCTTTTTCAGGTTATTTAAAAACGAGACAATATTTATACATTGTAAGAATCTTTTGGAGATAATAATGATTTAGTGATACAAGGATTAATATTTAACCGATACTTTTTGGGAAAAAGTGTGGGTTCATACATTTCCCAAGGATATTTACGCCTAAGCCGTTATAACGAATTGGAGCTCGGCTCTCCGATTAACAATTCCGAGTCATTATCCCTTACATCACTCATAAACCTACGCTTATAGCACCTGAGATTGCCAAATAGACACCCATGTAGGTACTGACCAGACTTGACGTTGCTTAACTTAGGCGATCCTCCGGCTTTTCAAGTCTATATGGCGGTAAAGCTTATAAGGCTTAACCTAGGGAATATAGTAGTTCACATAAATTGGAGGAATGTATTTGAATATAGGCAATGGATATTATTATTTTTACCTCATCTCGAACCCTGTCTATTGTTGACAATTGTTCATCTGCATCGTCAACCATCAGAAACTGCATTTATCTATACATATATTTGCAAACATACAATGGTGCCCTCACTCCAGCTTTCCACCGACCGGCCAATGATCACACCTCGTCGATGAGCACCAAAGGTTGGGCAACTGGCCACTGCAGCTCAGAAGAATAGCATGACGAATGACATACGCCACCACGGGCAATGAGAACACGGACCCTTCTCGCCATATTATGAAACAGACTCTTTATTCAGTGCATCGCCTTTTCGATTGCGTGGGTTCGTAGGCTATAATTGGGATTTTCGTTATGTTGAATTGACAACTCATTTCTTCTCTCTACCAACTCCACACCCATTTACTCATCTCTGCGTGGTGACTAGCAATCCGAATAGTCGACAAAGGACCCACGTGTGACAGTCAAGTCGGTTAGGGCATGCCAGAAATCTCCCCAATAGCATGCATGACTATTAATATAGACCAGCATCCGCATAAAGCCTTTCTTACCATTTCATCTTTAAAAGATACTTCGTCTACTTCTTTACTTCTCATCTCCTTTCGATCGAAGAGGATGTCGCCTAGAAACCTAGACATCACAAAGGATCACCTGCTGGCTAGAAAAGGGAACTACTTCACCTTTGACTTCTACACTTGATCCTAGACTGTAAAGGTCGAGATAAAATCCCATCCTTTTTCCACGTAGGTGTTTATAATAATTTTTATGCATATCTCTTTATGCCAAATATTAAATGTCAAAATGTGTCCTAAATATTTTTAAACGATGTTCTTTTAAACTCGAAAAAAATGACATATCCCATAATGAACTGCCGGAAGATAAAACCACAGCAATTTATTATTATTTTGTTATGATCAGAGACAACATATAAGACTACAATAATCCAATCATCAACAATGTTTCCCTTTACATTCATTCAACATTAAACGTTCAAATCATGTAATCGAATTATAGTAAATGGTCTTATATAAAAATCAATAGGGCGTGTATCAATAGTATCCAGACTTCATATTAATATCCATTTATCTCTCTTGGAAGAAAACATAGACCTGTAGGCTCGCATGCACACAATCGTACAGCTTTTTTTTAATCATTTTACCCCAAGCAAGGCAGGAATGCCACAAGTACGCAAGGGAATGAAAATGAGAGAGAAAAAACGGTGCATAAGATTGAAGAAAGGACAAAAGATGAACGAGATTTAAGAAGATGGAAGATGATGATTGAAGGCATTGCACGGAACACTATTATGTCCGTGGTTGGTTCGATGTCTCGTGATTGAATATACACTGGCAAATGTCGTATTGTAAGTCAACATCGAGCACTGCAAACGTCCTTATTTGCATGAGGGTAAAAAACTTCCGTATTCAAGCGCCAGGCTTCTTATTTTAGATTCTCTGTCACACCAGAAGGTCGTTCCACACATTCCTATACTTTGTAAATCAGAGCAACGTTTACACCCTTTAATAACATACGTTTTCTTCTAATATCTATTTTAAAAGCCAGGTAAATCAATGTTTCTTTTTTTTTTTTTTTTGGTGGGTCAATCAATTGTGTCATACATAATGATAGGTAACAGACACTTTTCGAAATATCTAACTAAATGATCAAACATAATATTTTAGTATCTCTTTGACAAATTTTCAACACATACTAATCAATAAGTTTAATACAGATGATACAAATGAGTGTCCAGATGAACAGGATTGTAGGAGAATATATTCCTGTGCGGGATATTAAAAAGTAGCTTCAATATCCATTTTGAACTTACCGTATTATAATGAGAGTGTAATTCACGTAAGTACGCTAGATGTAAGCCGGTTAAAATCCATAAGCATCAAGTTCAACTAAACATTTTACACACACACACACACACACACACACACACACATATATATATATATATATATATATATATATATATGGAGGCCTGTTTCACAATTGTAGAAAAATGATAATATATTTAAGTACTATCACTGAAAGCTGATTACACCGAAAGTAACTCATTTTTTTTTACATTGACACGCTCAAGATATTTGAGTTTTTGTATTCATATATGTTAACAAACTAGCGACGTTATACGAGAGACGGGCGGTATTCTTTGAATTGAAACACGATATAATATCTTAGAAAGAAACTTTGCAAGTTCAACTTGAAAATACACTTAAAAGGAAATTAAAAAGCTTGAGATGAATAAATGTAAATTTTAGATTCACCCGCGGTCTACAATTTTTCCCTAAATATGGTCAATACTTGTTTGATAAGTAGTCTTTCAGTGAGAAGTGTGTTTGTTTGAACGCTTGTTACACAAACGAAACTGAAATTTCAGAGTCGATGACCGCTTGAGATAAAAATTTTGCAAAGATTGGTTTTCTATTAACTGGATTAGGATAGGGAGTAGAGAGCTAAATTTTAGAAAGTTAAAAATAAGGGCCACCCCTAATATGCATATATATATATATATATATATATATATATATATATATATATATATATATATATATATATATATAGCATAGACAAGATCAGAGACCCACTCCTGAAATGTCGGTGTAGAATTTTGAAGGATAAAAGCAAAAATGAAAAAAAAAAATAAAAATAAAATGAAATTCCTAGTCCCAAACTGTCTATGTCCTGGCAGGTCATCTGTTAAGCATTTTGCTGCTCGTTCAATGAATGCTAAATTTATAGTGGAAAGAAACGCCGAATATTAACATTACCACACACACACACGCACGCGCACCCACACACACACACACACACACACACATATATATATATATATATATATTAATTTGTATGCATTTGAGTTTGCGACCCTGGGTTCACGCTTTGCGATCGTCAAACTGTTTTTGTTTTTTACAAAACTGAATCTATGCTTGTTTGTGTTTCATTATGTTTGGTGGTGGGAGGAGTTAATTCTCATCTGTGTCCGTTTAAGGATGACGCTCTTACACACACAGTTATACACACGCACTTTCTAATAAGTACCGCATATATATATATATATATATATATATATATATATATATATATATAAAGTGAACATTGAAGTCAACACTCAGAGGCAGAACATTTATTAATCTCCTAAAGTGTTGACTTCAATGTTCACTGTTATATTTATATTTACATACGCTCTATATCTGATATTGAGCACTTTATCCTATAAATATAGCTCACCGTGAAACTATATTTCATTATATATATATATATATATATATATATATATATATATATATATATATATATATGTCCCGATGGTTGCGATTAAGCGTGAAACAGACTGTCGCCACTTGGTGTTTAACTCAATGTATACTTTTATATTTACATACGTACTATCGCTGATATTGGGCACTTTAACCCATATCTATAGCATTTTTAAAAAATATATTTTGTATCAGATATGCATCTGATTAGTAATTTTAGGATCTGTATAATTTTCATAATAATTCATCATGTCTAGGCGTAGAATTCTCAACTCACACACGCAAAAAGCACTGAGAATCGAACCCTGACCGTTACCATACGGCACAGAGAGTGCCACGGGGGCGAAGAGGAAACTAAGTTACTAGACACAATATAGCGCATTACTAATCAGTTATATAAACCTATGCGAGATCCAGCTTCTAACGCCCTGGAATGAGTGGCTTGGTGAAGTATATCGTTGATCTTGGGGCCTGTCCTGTGGGCTATATATGCTTCGATGCGTATAGTTGTAAGAACCTGGACGTAAATTTACTATGGATGATCTAGCGATTAAAACACTTTTTCGCTTTTCATTAAAACAAAATTGTGGTCATTCTCGTTATGCTGAGCAACTAATATATTTACTTTGATGTTTTGTGAACGATCCCTTTTTGTTCAAATTAACTTTTATTTAAATAACTTGAGGTTTCACTAATGTATATCTTGTAGCAATTACTACTGTTAATAGAGTAAATTTCTCTTTCAAGTTTTAAATTGTTATTTTGTTTTGCATTAAATAAATCTTTTACCGTTTTAGGCGTAGTTGTGACACATTTTATGTTGAGTTTGGATAAATTCTTTTGAATCTTAGTTGTTTTAGACTTAACAGAAATGTAAATGAAATCGCATACATAATTTACCGAAAACACAAAATTAAAAAAAAAAATATTTTAAAATGTAAATGGACTAGCATATCTCGTTCGTGCGCATGTGAAGTCGTGTCAAAGTATACAGGAATTTCGTCTGACGAAACGCGTGATGCGAAAACTTTCCACTTTGTCAATTCAATCCACCAGGTGCGCCTTTCGTGATATCACTGGAGACCTGTGTGACAATCTTGTGATGTTGGAGAAAGTTTGAGTAGAGGCACCATGGTCCACTTTTCCTTTTTGAAAACGAAAACGATTCCCTACCGACCGTGACGATCAAACTTATCCATTACATCATCAACACATTTAAGGTTACAGCACCTGATATGGCCAAGCGATCATCCATTTGTGTAATGACCAGGTTCAGCGTTGCTTAGCTTCAGTGATCGAATGAGAAATGGAAAATTACAGTGAAGTATCCAAGAATTAGAAATGAGATTCTATAGACCCGTACTTGTCTTCTTCTACATAGACAGCATCGTGAACGGTGCAGTGGGAGACGACATCAACGAAGAAACAGAAAGACTGGAACCATCGTGAAGAAGAGAAATTTGAAATGGTATGGACATGTCATAGGATACACCAGTCCTTCCACTGCCATCCTAAAAGGATACCACCATGAGCAAAAGAAGAGGCAAAAAGAGGTAGGAAAAGCGGATTGACAACGCCGGTGATTGCTTTGGGAGATCATTTATAGAGACTCAGATATTGGCACGCAACCAAGACATATGAAGGGAGTTGGTCATATTTGCAGATCCGCACCAACCCAACAACTGCAGTTTCGTGATATCAACGACACTGGTTGCAACTTTTGCAATGTAAAAGAATACCTGTTGTCACTTTCGTAATGCTCGTTGCCGTAGAGACTTTGTAATCGCAGATACAACTATATTAACGCCGTTGAACATTACTGGTGTCAGACGCCTTCGAATATTACTCGCACTAATAGTATTTGCTCGATAATACTCGCTCGAAAAGTAACCATTGAATAATAATCCATGTCGTCATGAGAATCGTAATACGTTTAGTGATCAATATAGAGAAATAGTATAGTGAATAAAGAATAGCGATCCGAATAGTAATAGAGGATAGAATAGAAACAGCGATCAATTAGACGCCACGCTAATTCCCATATATGTATTTCTTTATCATCATATGATCTATTTATTCAAAATGGGATCGCCTGAGTTTGCTCTCTGGTGATCTGTGTTCAAACTCCAGTGTCGGCAGTGACAATTTGTTCCTATATAACACACAGACGGCCATGGGAGTGATGATGACGATAGAAGAAAACTACATTATTTCAAAATACTTACTTTAAAACCCAGTGTTCAGCTGACAAACAATAGTACTTATTATATATTCAGAAAAATGATTTTTACAGTGTTTTTTACCATCTCTTGATCAAATTTACTTCCTTGATTAAAATTGAGTTCGACTTTCAATATTTGATAATACAAAATTTCACCTAAAACCTCAATCCCATCCAAAACCCAGTCAGTAAACACTAAAGGAAAACAAAGAATTCATAAATAATTGATTTATTGATGCATTTTCAACATTTCTGCGAATGGATTTTTTTACGGTTTCATTTGATGTCTCAGAATTACTTTTAAAAAAATCGATTCACTTCATTTTATAAACACATCCCTCTGTAATTTTTCTCTCCCTATCCTTCTATTACGGTTTAACTTTTCTTTTCTATTTCGACCGTTTTTTTTTTATTCGGAATTATCTCTGAAATAGCAGTAAAGGGAAATGATTAAAAGAATGAAAAGCGATAAACGGTAAAACAGAATAAATTCCCAAAGAAAAAAAAATGCTTGTTAGTCAGAATTGTAATGCAGCTTTAATAAAACGGTAATTTTCTTTTACGACAGTTGTCAATGATTCCCGCCATTAACCTTTCTTATGCGAGGCGCCATTTTTGATTCGTACTCTTTTAAAGAGATTAATGTTTTATTTACGATACATGAACTTTAATTGTTGTTTTCATTAGAGATCTAAATTTTAGGTCTTCGTGATAAAAAGTGAATATTTTTAATATTATTTATTGTGATCTTTTAGACATGTTTCAACATAAATGCTTAATAATCACGCCAAACGTGACAAAGGTAATTACTGGTAAATGCGATTAAGAAATACGTATATTAGATTAATAATACTTATATTAGATTAATAAATACTTATGTGCCAAAGAAAAGGATAAAACAGGGAGACTAAAAGTGTTTACAATTGATAGGCTGATTAATACCTGAAAAATATATATTTGAAAACATTTACGATGGGTATTATGGACTAAATATAGCTGAGTATATATAAAACTATTAATCATATCTAAAAAGAAAAAAAAAGAAAAATTAAATTCTCGATGTCAAAACGCCATTTCTAGGTTGAAATGTCGTCTTCTTATTATTATTATCATCATCATCATCATCATCATTATTATTATTATTATTATTATTATTATTATTCATCTGTTCGTCCATCTACTTATTTTTATCCTCCTCCTCCTACTTTTCTTCTTCTTCCTTTTGTTTTTCGCTTCTTCCTCCTCCGTCTGCTTCTTGTGTTCATCTTGTTTCGTATTATTCTGCTTATTCTCATCTTAATCTTCTCTTTCTTTTCCAGCTTCTTCTTCTTCTTCTTCTTCTTCTTCTTCTTCTTCTTCTTCTTGTTCATGTTGCATCTTCTTTTATTCTCCTTATTTCCTCTTAATCTGCTTCTCTTTCTCTTCTCCTTTCTTCTTCCTCTTTTCTTCTTCTCCACCTCCTCCTCCTTCTTCTTCTTCTTCTATGGCATCTTCCTTCCGGATCTGAACACTCATACCCTAGATAATATCCTGTGTTTTGTTGTTTTAATTTTTGAAATTTTACCATTTAACTTTTTCCTTGGTTATTCCTTAGCCACTCCTTACAAGCAAGAGCTTTAAGAAGGTACTCTCTTTCTTTTCCCTGGCAATTTCTTCATTTGAATTATCATTTTCAATTCAACGTAAATGAATCTTCTGACCTGACGCATGCAAATTTCACTAAGTGCTTACATTGATATTGATGTAAGGTTACGATTATCTTAATCTGAGAAAGTATGTTTCAAACTTGATGCTATCAGATTTCAAATATCCGTCCCTCTAACTCAAGGAATATACTCCATTTGATATCGGCTTCTTTCTTTATACAGCATTTTGGATTTATCTTACAAGCAGCTGATAAGCGAATAATGTAAGGGGAAGCATTGCCTGCTTCGATCAAAATAGTTTTATTTTGTAAGCATAGAAAATGAAGATTAATTACTAATTCTATGCGGTGTATCTCACCTCAGTTTTATGTATGAGCATTGCATGACCAAGATCTTTGAATCAGAATCTTGTAAATTAAAGATATTACAGATATAATAACCGTTTCTCAAACAAATAATATCAGTCATCGTTCATGATCATTCTACAAGGGTTGGAGATACATTATATAGATTACGCACAACAATGCGAAGCGTAATTAAAAGCTTTCTCTTTCATAAATTAAATATAAAATGGTTACATATAAAATGAATTATAACATGCGGCTACTTAGAATGCGAAATAAATGCCTTATATAACTGTTTCTCTGGTATTAACAAAAAAAAAAAAGAACAACTGTTATTTAAACCTGCATGCTATTTCTATAATATGTTATGGCTTATTTTCATGATCTTTATTCCTTTAGGACGTGGGCGATATTGGCCCTTTAAAACTTTCTGTTCTTTGTAGCTCTCCACAATACCGTTCTTCTACAGGGCCTGATGGAAAAATTGTCGCCATTTTATAATTTTAATTCCGTGCATTTGCCTTGTTTGTTTTTAATTTTGTCAACTGCACAGTATATTGGTGTCAGTTGGCGACGGTCTGTGAGAAAAAGAGCAGCTTGACACAATTCACACCGCCAGAAATTTGGATATGTCTTGCTTCAGTGCTTGGCCTTTGCCACGGAAGCTCCAATACGAACATTTAAAAGTTTTGGGGTTTCAATCTGAGGAGAGTACAAAGGACACAGAAAGAGGTGAAAGAGTCTAGTGCTGATTTGAGTTGATCACTTGTGACGACGTCGTTATGCCTCCATCTATGGACATGAGATTTAACACAGAAGCCTGCACCGTTTCTTGAAGAATTAGAACTCCCCTGAATAAAGTGGGGCAACAGGATGCTGCACCATGCCACACAAATAGAAGAACAAA
The DNA here is from genome assembly GCA_903632075.3 of Acanthosepion pharaonis. Classification (NCBI taxonomy): domain Eukaryota; kingdom Metazoa; phylum Mollusca; class Cephalopoda; order Sepiida; family Sepiidae; genus Acanthosepion; species Acanthosepion pharaonis. The sequence goes on from CAHIKZ030002888.1 coordinate 205,198, forward strand.
GTCAGAAAATTTATGCAATCACGTCACCCCTTACATGTGGTCAACTAACTTCCCAGATTGCAACTCCCTTGATTATTATGTGTGGCGCGCAGTTTAGCGAGAGACAAACAAAACTCCTTGTAACACCAAAGATAAACGTAAGGCAAGGATTATTGTAGAATACACCAACTTAAACAAGGAGATAATCCAGTAGATTTGCATGGGATTCCGAAGTCGTCTGGTGGCCGCGGTCGAAATCAATGGCGATTTTATTGAATAAATTTACTCTTTATTATTTCAAAATATTTTTGTGTCATTTTGTTAAATATATGTTAAAATGGAATGTCAGTTTTATTTTTTTTTTTTTTTTTTTTGCACAATTTAGACGACAATTTATCCATCGCACCCTACTTCACTTCCGTTCATCAGCTATATTGCTCGATTCATCCCCTTACTCACATTACCTACAATATGTCTTCCTGCCTTCTTTACTCATCATGTGTCCCAGAATTTTGAAATGTCTTTTTTTTCTGTGGCTAACAAAATAGGAATGAAGAAATGACTTTTGTTTAGTTTCCACAAGGATGGAACAAGTTTTGTCTGCTAGTCGTTTGCATTGTTTTATCGAAATATAGCATTGTTATTATCAGGTTACGTCCAAAATAAAACCAGAAAACTGATTGCAATAGACTTTTTCGAATGGTGGCTATAATTGTTTATCTTTGTTCGTACATTAAAAATGAGTAACAACGATTCACTGAAATGTTTTTTCAATAACTTTACTATTTTCAACGATCGACACAGGCCTCATGAAAAGAGTTATAATTGGTGACCTAGATATGCCAACAGGAGAAGAGAATCAACGTTCTGAGTGGGCACTACATTGAAATTACGAGCATAGATATATTATATTTTTAATTGGAGTCGATATTCGGAAAACTGAAACCTTTTGTCTACAATTCATAGGACGCTTAGCAGAGAATCTTTGGATAACACGCAGTAAGGCAATAAATCAATAAAAAGTCCAATTCTTCAGATGTATCTTCCCCACAAAAATTCCTCTCCTCAGAAGATCATATAACTAAGAAATAGAAATATTTTATTCTACTCTATTGTTATAGACGGGTAAAGCCACTACCTAAAATTATGTCCGTTTAAGATGAGCCATTTAATTGTTGACAGAAGAAAATGTCATATGTTGTGGTATATTGGAGCTAAGCAATATCTTTAAGCAAAATTAACTAGTTAATATTAATTGATACAAGATATTCTGTATCACGAAATATTAAGAATAATTTTTTCCGCTGTAGTGTAGCTTCCATGAAACTTTTCTATAAATATTTTCATGGTAATTGTTATGATGACTTTTCCACATTGGTACCTTGACTTTACAAATTTAATCGCAGTACTAGATTGCTTGTTAGGTCAGGTCCTTTTACAGTTGATATGGTTAGATTAACCGTAAGTTATATGCTAACAGTTTCTTCTCTTACACTTCCAATTTTTGGAAATCTATTCTATCCTCTTGCTTATATTCAAAGATATAAATGCAATGACAATCGTTATATTCTGTCTTCGTATTTCTTGTACTATTAGCGTTCTCTCCCCATATCATGTTTGTTCTTTGTCTCTTATTATTTCACATTCAGTAGCTTAATAGATTTAATGCCTTGATTCACCTTTGGAAAGTGCCTGAAACGAATACCACGGGTTGCCTCAAGCCTTATGAGTGAAAGTAGACCCTTGGGGGGTAGTCATTAGTTTTACTAGCACGGAATCATATGTCATCGTAGCCGATGGCTTGAAAGTGCTGGCCTGGTCAAAATTGTTGATCACGCTAGATAACACGCTCTGTCTCAGAAATTTTAGCTAAGGTCTGCTCAGCATCATTGCAGTATAAACCACGGGTGGGCTCTGTGGGTGTTGAATAAACATAAATGCGCCTGAGTAAGCGTCTGCAATAGGGATTGGCTAGCACCTCTAGTAGACGGTTATCCTCGAATCCGAGTGGGCAGTTATATATACATACAGGAGACGGTATTCTAAAGTGTGTATAAAATATTTAATACGTTTATGAAATTATAATAATCATAATAATAATAATAACCACCTTGGCTGTTCCTGTGGTGCAACACAGCTTTAATGTTCTTAACTGGACCATAGATGAAATCAAGCGAATGGACGCCAAAACGAGAAAGCTTCTCACTTGCTATCGCATGCATCATCCCAAAGCTGATGTTGATCGTCTGTATGTGCCCAGATCCGAAGGAGGCAGAGGACTAGTTCAACTAGAACTGTCCTAAAAAAACTACAACAATTGATCTCCAAAGATACTTGGAAACTACAAAGATTGGATGATGGTAAATGTCAAGGAACATAAAAGTAGTAAGCTTCTTTATTCCGCCAAAACACAGTACACAGGCTGAAGATGCAAATACTTAAAAAAGAAAGCAGAGACAAATGCAACCGACCAGATACAGAAACAATGGCAAGATAAACCGCTTCATGGCCAATACTCTGCCCGTACCAACCAAGGTGACATAGAAAAAAAAAAAACGTACCCATCAGTGGCTATGTAGTGCAGGTTTGAAAGCTGAAACTGAAGGTTTTATCCTTGCTGCACAGGACCAATGCGTGTTAACTAGGAATTATCAAGCACATATACTAAAATACTGTGTTAGCCCAAAATACAGATTCTGTGATAAATATCCAGAAACGATTGACCATCTTGTATCAGGTTGCACGATATTGGCACCCACTGAGTATAAAATCAAGGATGACAGAGTGGACCAATTGGCAACTTCTACGGGAATGAAACTGAAAGAAAATGGTATGAAAACCACCCAGACCCGGTTACGGAGATAAAACCTGTTACAATTCTATGGGACTACACAATACACACTGACAGAACAATCGAAGCCAACCGCCCAGGCATTGTTATTAGAGACCACAAACAAAAAAAAGTGCCTTGTTATTGATATGGCAGTCCCTGCAGACTGCAATATATCTTTGAAGACATTCAAAAAGTTGTCAAAATACAAGGACCTTGAAATCCAAATCTCAAAATTGTGGCACATGGGAACATCAACAATCCCTGTTGTAGTTGGAGCCCTAGGATTGGTTGGAAAAGATTAAAGTAGACTAATTGAAGGGATTCCTGGAAGTCCATGCCTCAAAGAGATACAAAAAATTGTTCTCACACGTACAGCCCACACTTTACGAATGGCTTTATCTATGTCATTGTTTTTCAGTGGATAGTCTCATGATACCATTTCTAACCGTAGGTCCCTGGGCGGGACCCGGAAAGAAATGTGTAAACGCCAGATATCAAAGGAAATAAAAACAAAAATAATAACGGACTAGCTTTTGATTCATGATATTCCGGTGCAGTTGACTGTGAAACTGATTAACAGACATGACGCCACTTCTATGATTCGCGGCTATTTGAAATAAATTTGAATTGTAGCGTTCCCCAAAATTGCTAACATTTTGATAAGAAAAACTTACCCCAAATTCTGACAACATATACGTGTATATATGATACAATGTAAATGAATATAGAACGAAAAAAAGCACAATCTATACTAAATGCAAACAAATTTTCATTTCTTAAAAAACACATTAACCACATTTGTTTATCGCCAAATCAACTCTTTGTGGGCCATTTAATGTCGAAATTGGGAGAATTAGCAATTTCATTTACAAAAATATCTTGCAGGAATTTTTTCAGAAATGTTTTATTGGTAATAATGTTTATAATTATTTTGCAAAATACTATTTATTGCTGGTATTTTTACTATCAGATGTATTATGACCCAGTCTGAGGTTTAACTATTTACCTATTGGGAACATAACAGTTAACAAAACACCAAGTCAGTATTGATTTAGGAACATCAGCTATTAAGATGTGGTTCCATGATGCTCAAAACCTCTCGATCAGAGGCCTTGCTGCCGGATGTAGTTTAACATCTTACCCAGGATTTTTACAACTACAGTGTATTTTCTTTTATTTTTCAGTTTTTCTCCAGGCTGCACTTACTAGCAAAAATTTCAAATCTGTATTCGTCTGCCCATTATTATGAATAATTGTTATGAGTAGCATATTTTGCTTTCACCATTGACTCCTCAGTATATTTTTGGAGGTTACCAAACTTTTCAACTATTAATTATTAATATACGTGCTAAATGCTAACTCGGCAATATTTAATGTCATATACAAAACATCTGTAGCTATCTCCGTTTCGCGAAAAAGCATTTTGCTATTACGACAAAATTTTCATAGTTTTTATTTATTTATGTTTTTAATTTTGAAGTAATTTACACAAAATGACAAAATTAAAGCAGCTAAGAATTCAGGTGAGGGAAAAATGAAATTTTAATGCAATGCAAAAAGAGAAATTACCAAGAAGCTGACAAATTCTAGATGTAAGGCACAATATTTTTTTTTTACAAACTCAGTTAGAAACTGTAACAAATCTTGATAGAAAATGAAGTGGGCCACCAAGATTAACAACAACTGCTGGAAAGGAACAATTGATTATTGAGAAGAAACTAAACAGAAGAAAAGCTGCTCCAGAGTTGACAACCGAACATAATTGATCTTTGCAGCAACCTGTGTCGTTCTCAACTGTGAAAAATCGACTTAGACCAGTGGGACTCAACGGGTGGATATAAACATCAATAAACCGCTGTTACTGAAGTGGAATAAACATAAAAAATAAACTCTTATGTTGCAAAAAAAATAAGAACTGCAAAAAAGAATGGTCATTGAAAGTATGGCAAAATATATTTTGAACCGACGAATTAAACTTTGAATATTTTGGTAGTAAGGGGAGAATGTATGTGAGAAGAAAGCCAAGAGTAAAACTGAATGGTGAATGTGTGGTTCCAACATCTAAGCATGCTGGTGGGTCTATGATGGCATGTGGGGAGTTTGGAGGAGTGAGGGCTGGCGATTTGAATCATTTCAAGGGAATTAGGAGAAAAAAATACAATATCATTCAATTTTGCAATGACCTCTTGTTTATACATAATTAGAAAGAATAACCTTTCACAAGAGAACAACTTAAAACAATCTTCTAAATTATGTCAAATTTACTTCGACTCAAAAAAAATTGGAAGAAAATGTTTGGAATTCTGACATGGCCGCTTTAAGACTTTGCCCTCTCTTCTATGGAATTAACATGGAATAAATTAGAATAGAAGAGAATACAAAGAGAGAGGGAGGGAGTTTTTTCCATGCTTGAAGAATACTTGGGACGCTCTGTTATCTACCTTTTTTCAAAAACCTCTAGAATTTATGCCATGAATTTGTAAATTAGTAATTAAAGCAGGTGTTCGTTTTATTGGCGAAAAAATATAATGTTTTTGTCTGATAATTTTTGATAGTTAAGCGCTCATATTTTTTCAAAATAAAAGCGAATACACTGAGAAGCACTTTATTTTCATATATATATATATATATATATATATATATATATATATATATATAACACCTAAGATCATGATATTTTGTATATTATCATTAAAAAGTGGTCCATATTAATCTTGACATGCGATATGTACATCTGAAGTGATAATCTCTGGAAATATTATGGCAATATTGAAGGCAAAAGAAGTAAGGGTATAATCAAGGAACTAACAATGAGTTTTTATTTCTTATTGGAGGAACTAAAACAAACATTTTACATGCCTTAAATGATAAAGCCTTTTCATTTTCCTCGCTCTTCTATATTATAATTTTTCTTGCTCTCCCATATTATAAACTTTTCATTGCTCTCCAATATTATATGCTTTCTTTGCTCTCATAGATTATATGCTTTTTCTTGTTCTCCCATATTATAAACTTTTCTTTGCTCTCCCATATTATATGCTTAAACACGCCAATAAACTGAAAAGAAGATGCTTGCTACATATAGGTCACTAGTTAAATACCATCTGGCTATCAAACATTTGTGTTATACTTAACCCGGCCTTTGTATAATGTTTTGACATGAGTAATTGCGTGCACTTATGAGAAGGGTTTTTTTATTTCTTTTTCATTTGTAGGAAATATTTTAGTTCAGATTTCTTTATATTTTACTCCGTTAATGGTACTTTTTTATATAACTTTACGTTCATGCTATATATAATTATTTTATCTACCTTTTGATCAATCTGTTTTGTTCATATCCTATTTTTCTAATGTTCTCTTCTTGTCGGTGATCTATTTCTTGGAACTGATCGTGTTAATATTTTCGTTTCTGCTTTCAACAATTTTGCCACGAGGGAAATAGCAGGCTCTCGGCTACAAAGAAGTTTCAGACCTGACAATATTTACACGAGTAACAATAATGTAATCACATTACTCGTGAAATATCTACGTGGCAACGCACGAAGAATAGAGATATAAGAAGAAAGTCTCCGCAAACCAAATAACTAAGTTAATGTTTTGTAGCTTAGACACATTTCTTATTGATCGAGACGTTCGGGAAAATTCCATTTGGAAGCGCGCAATTTGCTGTTTGTATCTGAGCTTTGTAAGATTATGTATTCGCAGGTAAAAGCTTTAGTTATTCCATGTAATGAGATATTTACAACTAAGATGGTCATTACAGTTAATATCATAATCAATAATGACCATCTGAAAGTGACAGCTAAATCCTCTGTGACGCGAAATGAGGAAAGACGGTCCGTAGAATATAACACCAACAAGAAATTACCGATGTCAAAAAAAGGGAAAAACAAACTACTTGAATTTTTGTGAATGGATTGCAGAACAGAGGTCTTGAGTTATAGTTAGTAAACTCAGTTTAGAGATACAAAAAATAGGAAGATATGGAGCGATATGATTACTCGTCTTGAAGTGACACAGTACATAAAATAATTATGGCCACATATATATATATATATATATATATATATAACACTGAAGATCATGATATTTTGTATATTATCATTAAAAAGTGGTCCATATTAATCTTGACATGCGATATGTACATCTGAAGTGATAATCTCTGGAAATATTATGGCAATATTGAAGGCAAAAGAAGTAAGGGTATAATCAAGAAACTAACAATGAGTTTTTATTTCTTATTGGAGGAACTAAAACAAACGTTTTACATGCCTTAAATGATAAAGCCTTTTCGTTTTCCTCACTCTCCTATATTATAAACTTTTCATTGCTCTCCAATATTATATGCTTTCTTTGCTCTCACAGATTATATGCTTTTTCTTGTTCTCCCATATTTTAAACTTTTCTTTGCTCTCCCATATTATATGCTTTCCTTGCTTTCCCATATTATAATCTTTTCCTTGATCTCCCATATTATAAGCTTTATCCTGCTCTTCCATATTATATGCTTTTCCTTGCTCTCACATATTATATGGTTTTTCTTGTTCTCCCATATTATAACCTTTTCCTTGCTCTCCCATATAACCTTTTTCTTGCTCTCCCATATTATAACCTTTTCCTTGATCTCCCATATTATATGCTTTTTCTTGCTCTCCCATATTATAACCTTTTCCTTGATCTCCCATATTATAAGCTTTTTCCTGCTCTTCCATATTATATGTTTTTCCTTGGTCTCACATACTTTCCCTGCAATAATAAAATATTGTAGACGTCTCAAAAAATTTTTATTGTTCCTTATTTGTTTGTTTCCGTGGAAAAATTATCCAAATTCTTTCTGCGCGCTTTTTGGTCTCAAATACCATTGTATATTTATGCCTATAGGTATGCATTGTGTTTGTTTGGTGGCCCTCAGCTGTTAGATACGATGTTTTCCACTAATTTTTCTACGGAGTGGACAATCTTTCTGTTATCCTGAGAGAAAAAAATACATAAATTGCTCAGTGTATTCTGAGAACTTTCGGCTTTCAGAAAGTATTATCAAAAAGCTTTGACATGTCACTTGTACATTCAAGTGTTATTGATATCTGAGTTGAATTTGTTCGATGTTCTTGACGGGAAGGTATTCATTCAATCATGATCAAGCTGATCGTTAGAGAACTAGATATCCTACCATGATTTATTATCGTTGGACGATAACATGTTATGCAAATTACACTGTTTTGATGGCAAAAGGAAAACTAAAGTCCGTAAAGGGAAAATGAAGCATTAATTTACACTATTTATATTATTCGAACTATTCTCCTCATCATTGTCGCCATATTTATTACAAATTTCCGGCCTTTATACGCTCCGGCCTTCTTCAGGTGATCTCTTTATTTCGCTCACTGGGGTAGATTGTCCTAGTTCCACGTTTTAATGGATTCTCCTCTGCTTTTCTTCACCGCCTTAACCGGGTATTGAACTCACATTCTTTGGGTCCTGTCACTGGATCTAAATAACCCCTTTATCCACTGTGCCATGTGTCCTTGAGGACATCTGTGTATGAATTTCTGGGTATTATAAACCTAATGTCTTCAGTATTAATTATAAGAATGCGGAATATATGCTTGGTAATTAGAGGAATAACCCAACATATGAGCTACGAATAGGATTCATTAAAACCAGAAAGTAGGAAAATTGAAATATCTGGGTAATGTTTTAACAAAGGACGCAAAATGAGACACCGGATTTCAAAGATGTATTGGAACAGCAAAGATGCAATAATTAATACAAACTTGTTTTTTCTTTGATTATACACTTACTTCCATTGCTTTCCATAGTAGCTAGCGAGTGTTAAGTTAGCTAAACCCTAATATTTCCAGTAAATAAATTATTTCTAATAAATACACATATGGAATATTTTAATTAATATGGACGACTTTTTAAAGTAAATATACAAGCCATCTTGATCTAAGGTGTTATATCTGAAGTTATAATTATTAATGTGTCCCTTTAAAACATGAGTGATCATATCTTGGCAAAGTTGGGAGGAGCATGAATATTTATTTAAAAAACAAAGCAAAGCAAACTGAATGGCTATGTAGTATGTTCAATGACAGTGAATGCAAGACAATGTCCTTACAAATGAAGCGAACACTTGATGCAAGAGAATGCGGAGAATGCTATAGGTAGAGCATTGTGCGGAACGAGGAACTTTTAATGAAAATGGAATTAAAAAGGACGATTATAGTTAGAATCAGGAAGAGACATTTCACACCTCTAGTATATAAATGAGGAAAGAAAGCTTAGAGAAACCTACACCCACATGATATATCAAATGTATGAGGAAGTAAGAAAAACAGATAATAAGTTACCTAGATCGATATCAGAACAGAGAGGAACAATACAAAAATTTATAAGATCTACAGCAGATAGGAAGAAGTGCTTGCATTGGGATTGAATGTGCTATCATTTTTCTGCATTCCTCCTCCACCTATTACGAAATGGCCAGGACATATCTATTATTAAATTGACTGACTATGAGCAAGGTGAAAGTAGTGTATCAACTATCAAAAGTTTTCCATGCATCTGAACATAAATTCATTTGTTCGATTTGTCTTGACATGCACCTGGCTGACCTTTCGAATGCATCTTAAAAGTGTCTTTTCGCCGAAATGCAGTTTCTTTCGATTACCAGTAATTAATCTTTTATAAAAGCAATGTGAAATATATACGTCTTTGGTAATGTGAGAAGATATAAACAGCGCTTTCTCTCGAGTAAATCTTGATTCTGTACTTTTTAAATATTCTATTTGTCCTTTCTTTAACATTTACTACATACTAAGTAATTTCGTGTGTTATTAGTTTCCAAAGAATTTCATTTAATAATTCCCTTAATATCCGTGACTAACTGGTTTAAAATAAATAAATAAATAAAAGATATTGTATCGTTGTTGTTTTCGAGGTCAGAACGAGAAATGTAGAGCGTTTCACAGTTAAAAAAATAAGTATTTTCGAAGTGTAAAGAACATTATTAATATGTAACCATAAAAATAAGTCACCGTTCGAATATATATATATATATATATATATATATATATATATATATATATATATATATATAATTTCTGTGTGTGTGTGCCCGCGCATGCGCGTGAAGGGTGCGATGGTTAAATTGTCGCCATATCATATCTTTATTTTTGCGCATGTGTTTTGTTTGTTTTTGATCTTGTTGACTGCACTGTATAGTAGGGTCTGTTGGGCACCATCTGAAAGAAAAAACACCCCCCATAACGTAAATCGCTTCGGCAGAAATTTGAAAAAAGCATGCTGTACTGGTTGACATTCACGCCAGAACCTCCAATACGAACTTGTCAGTATTTGTGTGTCAATCTGAGCAAAATGCAGAAGATTCGAAAAGAGTTGGATGAGTCTAATAGTGATTACGAAGGTACAGCAGATCGGAAAACTAATTCTGGTCGCTCTGACAAGAAAAGAACTACCGAATTTGTTGGTGAAGGGATCAAATTCGACACAGATGCCTACATCAAGTGCGTCGAGTAGGTAGTGCAGTTTGGGTCAACTGTGCGGCTGATGGAAGAATCTGACAACAGGACTCTGCACCGTGCAACACAAGTAGGAGAATCCACGCATGACTTTCAGACAATTTCTACGACCACATAATCCCTTATATCTGATCACCTATCTCCACAACCTGCACCCAATTGATTGTTATTTGTGGGGCGGAGTTGAAAGAGGTACCAACATAACCCATTGCCCAACCAAAGATGAACTGGATGCAAGGATTATGGTAGCATTCACCAACGTAAACAAGCATGTCATCCAACAGAAATTTCGAAGATATCAAAAGGCCGTGTTGCGATTTTATTGAATAAATGCTCTCTTTGGTATTTCAAGATATTTTTGTGTAATTTTGTTAAATATATCTTTTAAAATGAAATGTCAGTGTTTTATTCATTTTTGCGTCATTTAGACGGCAATTTATCCATCTCACTATACACTCACACACACACACACACACACACACACACACACACACACACACACACACACACACACACACATATATATATATATATATATATAAACACTGATGTCAGCATAGCGTGGCATCGGACTGCTTCATGCTTGAACGTAATGAGTAGCGTTTTATATTTGCATAGGCTCTATCCCAGGTATTTAGCAATTTTACCCATGTTTATATCATATCATAAAAATAATTTTATTTTTATCACACAGATACACACACAGCTATTTGTATTTGCGATAGAAATAATTTCTAAAAAGGATTAGAAAGAAGTAAATCTATATTTTTTAAGTTTTTATTGAAATTTTATTTAAGTTTCCACATGTTCTCCATCATTAGCAATACAAGGGGTAATACGATTTTGCAGTTGACGGAAAACATTTACCAACTGATTTACAGTAATGCCTGAAATCACATTAGTTATTTTAGCTATACTTAAAACATTAAACATTATAACATTTTTACAGATTATTTCTATCGCAGATACAATTGAAGTTATAATTTTTTTAAAGTGTACACGAATTTATGGAAACCCGGCTTATATTATATATATATATATATATATATATATATATATAGACGTGGTAGAAGTGAATGTCAGGTTGAAGAACTACTTCAAGTAGCAAAAGAAATGTTGACATTCGGACAGATGTATTGTGCAAAGAACTTTACAACCTTACTTTGCTAACTATAATTTGTAAATCCTTTCACATGGTCATGTTCAGGATTTGTTATTTTTTTAAATATTCTCTCGGTTGATAAGAAAAAAGTTAAAAAAAAATAGTTTTGAAGCATATTTCTTGAACATGTTCATCGTTTTGAGTGACTTTTTTTTTTGTTTTCCAGATAACTTCATAACGCAATCCTTTCAAAATATTTTATCTTTCCTAGAAAGAATTCATCGAAGTGCCATTTCGTAATCGTGGAATATTTTTCATTAGGAATGGCATCTAGAAAACCAGAAGAAATTATTAATGGAATGGTGCAATATTTCCTGAATACGACAGATAAATAAAAACTTTGAATCCAGCTTATAATGTTTTGCCAAGTCAACAAAGAGATATCCGCTATTGTAAAATATTGCTCTCGTTTCGTTGAAATATTCTTAGACTTTTTCTTCAACAGCTGCCAACAATTAACTTAGTTGAATGTCGCAGTCGCTATATTTTTTTCAATTCCAATACATAGACATCTTTATATTCCTTATGTAAACAGGTAAATATCGATAGAAACAACGAGAAGAGTACTGAAATGTTATATAATAACAGTCTTTCTGTATGCCTACGAATACTGAACAATATTCTCTCAGATGAAGAAGACTTGAAACAATAGAAATATGGTTATACAGCAGGATACTGGGAATATCATGGGCCGACCATTTTGGAGAAAATGTAAACAAAATGAACACATATAGAGAGTATTCACTGCTGAACAGGACATGTATCACATAACAGTTTCATAATCTTTTCCTTACGTGTCTCTAACCAAATTCTTCAGATTATAATGCTGTTTTACGTGTTTAAAAATAATTATGACTAACTCGATATCCCAACAATATCTAATAATATCAATAAATTTTGCATGTTTTCTGCCACAATAATGGATTACCAAGCTTTCAGAATATACACCTTTGTGCAAATTAATTAAAAAAATAATCGCTTTAGCTTCCTTTATTTCATCATACGGTCATTTTTAGATCCGCTGGAGTGAGAGGATATAATCGATTTCAATTTTTTCCCCCAGATTAGGTCATTTGCAGTCTTTTGCAGTAATATGAATTTATTTTGTGGTGCATGATGAAATTTCTTTGGCCTTGAAAATTATTGCGTCATTTGCGATTGCATTAGATTTTTATCATACCCGCACACTATTGTTACAAATTCATAACAGTCGTCTTTGAGTATGGAATCCAGAGGTTAGCAGTGAATATTTCGCAGACAGTAGGAAAGCGTAGTTCAGGTTAGCAGTGGATATCGCAGCAAAGTAGCAATTCGTAGTTCTTCCTTCTGTCATCTTCGCCTGAGAAGTTGGCACTGGTCATTTGGGTTGGGTAAACAAAAATGGCCGCCTTTATACACGACGGATACAATGTTCTGCGGCTTCTGATTGGTTAACCTTTTATTGGTGGACTATAAAGGGAGTTAAGTCATTTTGACTCGCTCACTAGTCATATATATATATATATATATATATATACAAAAACTGTAACAACTATTGTCTCGACTGTCGATTAATTGTCCTACAACCATTGTCTGCGATGGACATTACTCCAAGAAAGCCTACGAAAATTGTAACGCTGCCCGAACACAATGGCATGCCTTACCAGTGAGTAAATCAAAGTACTATTGACTGGTCGGAAACTCTCCTGATTTAAATCCAATCGAGAATCTTTATTTAATCTGCAAGTAACGACTTCGGGGAATAGACATCCAAAGTACAAACATATGTACTGAGTCTTGTTTCATTAGAAAAATACAAAGAAAGTAAAGAATAACGTAGTTATTTGTTTTGTTCAATTAATTTGCACAAGGGTGTAGTTGAAGTCGCGCAATATATTTCGTACACCCTGTTGTCCTCATGCTAAATTTGCCGGAATTTTGTTTCGATGTAAAATTAAATTATACGCAAACAGCGTCACAAAATAAAAGTCTGGTGTTGAAATTGGGAATTAAATCAGATGTTAAATTTTACAGATTCCTGATTTCTTTTTTTCAGATGAAGAAATAAATTAAAGCAACAGAATTGTCGTTGCACAGAACATCGCTAAAAAAAATTCCATGGATCGAGCATATTAGCATCGGCGAATTTTTAGAGAAAACGAAAACAAAAAGCACATTTATATTTAGCATCAGAAACAGACAGTTGAAATTTCTAGTGCACATAATGAGGAAAGACGACTTGGAAAATGTAATACTTACAAGACAGATGTAAGACAAGAGAGAAACATGCAAACAGCGGGTGACTAACCTAGGTGAATGGATGGTAAAATAGGGTTTAGGAGGGATAACAAAAGGGCAACATTTATTAAAATCTACAAAGGGCAGGAAATTGTGCACACCCATGGTCGCCAACGTCCTGAATGTAAATGACATGTAAGAAAAGAATAAGATGAAAACGGGTTTGAATGCAATTAACGTGGTTCATTTAGCTTGTCACTGGATCTTTTGTTGATGCAAGTAATTAATTCATCATCGATTGTCACAATTTGTTTTAAAAACTTGACATTTTGTCTTGTTTACGAAGACGATCGTTCTCATCAAAAAGCTTTTCACGAAACAATTTAATTATGGCTTTCACTTATAACAGAACAAAACAATTGAAAATAAACTTCATCAAATAATTTAGATATTTTGAGTCAGCGCATCATGTAACGCTATTTTTCTCAAATAATAGATTTAAATATACTGCGCTTGACAGAAATTGCACAGCAAACAGTAGCAAATATATTCACCTTATATTGTCCGCGATGACACGTGAGAATAATTCTTTTCTTTCCCCGTGGTATGTTTTAGAAATTTTAACTGTCTCTTTCTGATTTTAATGTCTTTCTTTTTTCGATTTCTTATTGAGTTTCTTGAAAATTCGATTTTAAAATCAATATTTTCGAATTGAAAATCCGAAAATTGACAATTTAACGAGTTTCAGTATCTGTCTATATTTCTAAGATGCGGTATTATGTACACTATTTACATTATTAGGACTATTGTCCTCATCTTTTTCGCCACATTTATTACAACATTTCGGCTGTTGTACGCTCCGGCCTTCTCCAGGTGGTTGGAATGTCGAACTGAACACTTTATTTCGCTGGGGTAGATTGTTCTAGTTCCACGTGCCATGTTTAATGGATGTCAGTTATCAGTGAGCGAAATAAATGGTTCAGTTCGACATTCCAACCACCTGAAGAAGGCCGGAGCGTACAACAACCGAAACGTTGTAATAAATATGGCGACAAAGAGGAGGATAATTGTCCGGATAATGTAAATAGTTAACGAGTTTCTATGCTAATATATCGATTGTTATAATAAGATCTGAAGTTATTTGTTTGAAATGAAGTGTGTTAAAATTAAACGCTTCATTGTATTTAACAAAACTATTAGGGGACTAATACCTATTCAGACTTGCATCTGCTGGTTATGACAGATCTCCACACTAATAAAATGCCTTCAACTATCACTATAATAATTTCATACTCATATCATATGGAGTTAAATTTACTAGATATATGCCTGCGTAATTTTACGCCCAGGATATGACGATAAACTCCATCCGGCAGCAGGACCTATGATCGTGAATTTTGAGGAATGTGGAAGCGATTCTTAATTTCTGTTGTTCCCAGGTACACCGGGGTAGTAGTACCTTTTGAAAAATAGTGATCACCCATGGAAAAGCACTATCTTTTCAAAAAAAGTTTTTAATGGCAAAATAAATAAATAAATAAATAAATAAATAAAAATAAATAAATAAATAAATAAAAGTAAATAAATAAAAAAAAAAAATAAAAAAATAAATAAAGATAAATAAATAAAAATAAATAAATAAATAAAAATAAATAAATAAAAATAAAAAAAAATAAATAAATAAAAATAAATAAATAAAAAATAAAAAAATAAATTAAAAATAAATAAATAAGAAAGCTCCTTAGAAAATTAAATTTTGTCATTAAATGATAAAGAGTGGATATGCAGGTCAACAAACATAGCAAAAACAAACTCAGTACTTCTTCCTGAAGTTATGCCTCGTTTTCAAACCTGTATAATGTAAGCGTCATTCTATCAGTCTTATGTTCTTTTACTTTTTTTACTAGCATATCCGAGCAAGAATTATATGAAAACCCTTAGTGGCATATAAATGAGTGCAATTAAAAAATGTTTGAGGTGTCATATGTAACTAATGTCATATTGTTGTAGTTACGAGAATATCGTTATGGCTTACGACAATATCGAGTGTTTACAACGTTCTCATTCTGAACATAAGACGCGGGTTCGAATCTCACCATAGTCTTCCTGATGTTATCGGACTGTCGATCCCAACCCGTGGCATCTTTAGAAATGCCTGAAAACCATACCACGGGTCGACCCAAGCCTTGTGAGCGAAGTCGGGTAGACGGAACCCTTATGGGCCGTCAATAGCTGTGCTAGCACGAAATCCCAAATCATCGTGGCCTTGTTCAATTCATCGATTACGCTAGATAACACGATCTTTCCCAGAAACTGTAACTAAGGTCTGCTCAGCATAGTTACAATATAAACCACAGGTTGAATAAACACAAATGGGCCTGAGCAAGCGTCTGTAATAAGGATTTGATAGCCTCCCTCGTAGACGGTTATCCTTGAATACGTGTAGCTAGGTATAGTTTGCAATATCAAAATATTTAAGGAATGCCCAACCTACCAAAAAGAATTGCACAGCGTCTTATATTATCACTCATTTCCTATCTAAATATGTATTTAAAATTAATTAGTTTTGCCTACTGATAGAAAACAGCTACATGTGGTTCGATCTGTGAATAATTAAACGGACAGCAGCTGTTTGGAACATTCTGAAATTCAAAGACTTCACTTAAAATCTACTTAGTAATGGAGTAATAAAATGACTGATATTTTTGCAAAGACTTCAGAGATTGCAACAAGACCACAATGGAAATTTAAAAAAAAATAATCTCGGTATGTACTACAAAAGAGTGAAGATATTTTTTGACGATCCGAAAGGTAATAATGTACATCTGATAATTTCAAGTCGATGTCATTATCGTACAAATCTATTTTCCAAAAGAAAAACTATGACAGAAAAATCTGTCTTTGTGATGTTGCAAAATCTTTCGGTATTGTAGTAGTGAGAAAATATCGAAGACCGCAATATGTCA
This sequence comes from Acanthosepion pharaonis, assembly GCA_903632075.3. NCBI lineage: Eukaryota > Metazoa > Mollusca > Cephalopoda > Sepiida > Sepiidae > Acanthosepion > Acanthosepion pharaonis. Next base: position 221,899 of record CAHIKZ030002888.1, read on the forward strand.
GATGTTAACGCAAGTGCCAAAATAGTTAAATAGACCAATTTTAAAAGAGATTCATGAGAAAAATAGCATGAAGAAGACAACCGAATCAATGAAGAATGATTTTCCAATCATAATTTTAGCTGTGTTAGCTTCGACAAGCCTTCGACTCGGAGTAAAGTTTGAGAGGCTTACGCGAGGAAGAAATATGGGAAAATGTCGAATTCCATATCGTAGTAAGATGATAGTTAAATTTTATATGTATTTCCCTAGGCACACACAGATCAATTTAGAAACAGAAATGGAAGGTGAGAATACCATTGACTCAACATGTGAGCGACGATGATATTTTAGAGAAAATTGAAACAAAAAGGACAGAAAGAGGTAGTTGTAGGAGGGCTTGGGAAATTTCATACTCAAAGGACAGTTTGAAAACAAGACAAACAAATGTAACATGACAGAACTTATTTAGAGATACAAATGCCAGGAAATTGTGTAGAACCATGATCGGCAACGTCCTTGAAGGAGCGCGGAATATATAAATTAACTGATACTCTCATAAAATAAATATATTTAATTTATTATACTGATGTAATTTCTTTTATCTTGATTTTAAATACCCGCTTTTTTTCTTTTGCTTATTTTCTGAACTGTGACGAGACATTTTTTATTTCATATCATTTCACTTGGATCTGACGATTAACTACATCCGGCAGCAAAGTCTCTAATCGGAAGATTTGGTGTTTTGAGAAGCGTGGAACTTACTGCTGTTGTTCCAAGGTTCAGCTTGACCCGGGGTGGTAGCACCTGTTAGATTTGCAACTATGGGCAAATAATGAACGCTCAAACGATGACAAAAAACTATGAAGGTATAAAAATACATTTCTATTGTAAAAAAATACCATCAATACATTTTTATATTAAAACATATCAACAATGTATATTTATAGTATACTTACAAGCAATACAAGATTGAAAGAAAATGTCCAACGATAGATTATATGGTAGAATTACCAACAATACATATTTATAGCAAAATAACCAACAATATGTTTTATCTGTTGTTGAAGGCATACAATTGCCTTCAAAGTATATTTCGTTGAAGCTATGAAATTGTAGATTTTTGGCATTAGATAACTCATAGAGATGTTGATATGCCGCTAAATAAAATCAACCAGCATACCAATTTACATAAATTGTTTACAAGTTAAAGTTTAAAAAAAAAGGAAAACGTTTTATTAGTTATTTAGAGAATTTGTAGTAGTAATGATTTTCGACCAATGATATTACTCAGTTCAGTCTCTTGCTTAGTTTTTACTTCTAGTCATTTGTAAGGCGAATGAAGCTCTGTACCCGTCCGCTATCGTATATATATTTCACTGTTTGTTTTTAATTGTAATATTAATTTATTCACTAAGGTTAATGACAAGCTTTTCGAGAACGAAAAGATTTCTCTCAATATAAGAGTTGTTAAAATTTAAAAAAAAATTCGCAATCCGCTAAATAAAAATCAAACAAAGCTGTTTTTGTTTTCATGCGTGAAATAATATTTGGGGGGGAGGGGGGGCATAAGACAAGTCCATGATTTTCTTGCTGAAAATTTAAATCATAAGTCGCACAATATTTATGTTTAACAAGTTTTGAGAAAACTTTGAGAGATCTTGATTAAGGCGTCATTGATTTTGACTTTTTTGGCAAATATGGATCGGCACTCGGAAAGGAACCTTACAGGATTTCCTAGACAGGGCGGTAAAAGAAATCGAGACAAAAGAACTAACCATCAACTGCAAGAAAGCAGAAAGCATGAACAATAGCAAGAGGAAAAGCCGACGATGCGAGTTGCGAATCGGTGATATAAATATCAGGCAAGTTCAGAAGTTCACATATCTGGGTATCGCTTTAACAAATAATGGAAAATCCGACGCCGAGATCCAAATGCCCATTGAACGAACAAACGAGGCATTCCCAGAAATGGTATATCGTTAGAAACAAAGAAAAACTGCTATATTGCTGTGTGGTATGCATCTTTTTATATGGCATTGAATGTTGGACAATGAGGAAAAATTAGAACAGGAGAAATATGGATCTACAGAAGGATGCTGAGGATTCTATTAAAGGAGAGAGGTAACAACAAGCACTTTAAAAAAAATGGCAACAGAAAGACCACTTCAGTATCTGTCTATATTTCTGAGATGAGGTATTGTGAGATGAGGTATTAGGAGATGAGGTATTATGTACATTGGTAAATGCAATGATAACAGCGAATGCATGGCACAGTGTATAAAGGCGTTGGTTAGGACCCAAAGAGTATGAGTTCTATACCTGGTTAAAGCAGTGGTGAACTTTAAGAGGGAAATTAACAGAAGATAACTGATAACTGACATCCATTAAACATGGCAGGTGGAACTAGAACAGTCTATCCCAGTGAGCGAAATAAAGGGTTCAGTTCGACATTCCAAGCACCTGAAGAAGGCCAGAGTGTACAACGGCCGAAACGTTGTAAGAAATATGGCGAAAAAGATGAAGACAATAGTCCGAATAATGTAAATAATGTAGAAAGAACACTTATACTCAAAATCAGTAAACAAGCTGAAATATCTGGAAGGAGGGCCTGGAAAACTTCAGCCTCAAGAGAGATAGGAGAATGCTGTAAGCCACATATGTGACTAGTGTTAGTGAATGGCTGGCGGAACTGAGGGTGGGGAACTTAGCAGACGGGGAATAGCGGCTAAGCGCCACACGAAACAGAAAGTTGTGGAGTTCTATATTCACTTATGTTGAGACAAGCAATAAGGTTTCCGCTACGCCCGATCTACAGCTGATGCTATCACTGAAACCGTCTACCAAGCCCTTCAAAATAACGGTGAGGCTTTTGCCGTGGCCCTAGACATCTCCAAAGCTCGGGGCGTAATGCTTAAAAAAAATGTCCTGAATGGAAGCAGTAGTAGATCAAACGAAAAAAAGTGGAATTATTACTTCTAATGATGAAAAAAAGAATTAATATATAATATATAAAAGATAAGTATTGTATTAGAAAGCCTATTTTAAAAGGTTTTCTACAATTTTGATTTTAAAAGGAGAATTTTAAATATATTTTGTAAGTTTGAAACTATTGGTTCAAAAAAATAAAAATTAATAACCCCATGCGCATTCTTGCAAAGAAGCACTGGCATAACTGATATGCTAATAAATTCGCCGAGACATCCAGACATTTATCGATCAAATCAAGAAAACATACACATCGCAAGCCAGTAAATATGATAGCTGAAATCAGAGAGCAGCAATCTATTGACCCTTACTCATTCTTGTCCCGCGTGGCAAGAAAAGTCATTTATTTTTCCGGTTAAAGCAAACGTGACACGATTTAACATATCCCCACCAGTGATTTATAAGCTGGTCGAAAACAATCGATATGACATTTCATCATATTGACTGGCAATTAAATGCATGTGACAAGTTTTGTTTGGAAGACTGACCCTAGTGTCGACTATTAATGATATTCGACTGAAGCAGACGATAAATTTTACCGGTAAATTTGTGAATAAAAAAAATATAAATATTAAATATTAACAAAAAAAAAAAGATACTATAGAAAAAGGAAAAATCGTAAAATAAACTGAGAACCAATATTTGTTGTCTGGAAAATATTGAATTCTACTTAATCAATCAGGCACAGAAAATCTTGATTATTGAACTGATATCTTTAATGGCTTTCTTTTGCTATATGCCATGTGACTTCAAACTGTTGTTGATCGCGGCTCTCCACAATTTCTTGTTAGTAAATTTTGTCTTTTTGCTATCTTTCGTAAACCTTGCTCTGCCATCCATTTACTCATCCTTACTAGCTTTGGTTAGGCGCGGTTTTCTTCTGATTCTCTTGCCTTTAATCTGTCCGTTGTGTACCAAATTTTTCAAGACTTCTTTCTTCATGTGTCCTAGAAATTTCAACTGTCTATTCCTGATGTTAAGTATAAGTGTGCTATTTCTTTCCGTTTTCTCTAACAATTCGTCATTAGTTACGTATTCAGTTAATGTTATTCTCACTATCATTCGTAGAACAATACTGTTGCTTCAAGTCTCTTTATCTCTGAGGAAATTGTCCAGAATTCACTCTCATATAAAAAGACCGATATTACATAATTCTTAAATACTCGTTTCTTTGTTTCTAACGAGATTTTCCTTTTTCTTAATACTTTGCGTAGCTTTTAGAAAACATCTTTCCCAATACGCTTTCGGGTTTCAATATCCTAATTTCTGTTCGATGCCAAACATTTCCCAGATATTTAAATTATTGCACTTATTTGATTTTGGCATTACCAAATTGTAATTTTTATTTTGGGCTGTTTCTTTTTCTTGACAATCATGTATTCTGTCTTCTTGCAATTGGCGTTTAGTCCTTTCTTCTCCCTTTCCCTCACTGTCTTCTGTTAAAGTTAAAAAAAAGAATAGGAGCATTTATTTGATAAAAGTTATGCAAGAATAAATGATGCAATGACGTGAAATTGACGAACCGAGATCGAATTCTAGTTTGGTAGTGAATTCAAAACAAGCCTAAAGTGTGATGTACATGTAATTTTTTTTTCTTTTTTCATAATAACCCATTTTTCGTTTCTGAATTTCCTTTTTTTTGTCGTATTTACACATTGTTTTTCAATCGGTTTCTTTTAAGGATATTTTTTTATTTTTTTAGGAGTAACATATTTTAACTAAATTTACACGCTATTTTTCTTTTAACTGTTATAAAATATGTAAATAAATGTCTTGATTAATTTATTTTAAGCAATTTTAGTTATGTTATTTCTCTTAGTTTTTAAACAAACTTTTCCGTTAAGGATCATTTCTTGGGAGTAATTTATTTTAACTAAAATTTACAGGTTTTTTACAGGTTTTTTTTAACTAGTATTTAACATGTAAATATCTTGGTTAATTAATTTTTAATCAATTTTACTTAAATGTTATTTCTCTTAGTTTTCTAAACGGTATTTTAGTGTTTTCATCAATTATTCATACCATATTTTCGGAGGGTTTTTTTTGTAAATAGTCTAAGTCATTTTAATCACTCTATTGTGAGCATTTTGTTAAGTGTAGTTAAGAAAAAATAAGAATAAAAAGGATAGTTATAAAAAGAGAAAGACCAAACAAAAAAGATTTTATAAAGAATTTAAAAGGAGAGGAAGAGAAAGAAAAGTAAGTCGTAAGACGAGCCAATATAATAAATCGTTTTTATTTTATTAATGTATATATATATATTTATTGGTTTGTTTTCTTTTCTTCTTCCAAAAAAAAAACACCGTCTTGGCCACATGTAGCAAGATCAGTACAAATAAGTATACTTGATCTATAACATCGAATAGCCCAAGTGAAGTCTTGATTAGCTGCCGTTTTCTGGGGGAACTTATATAAAGCACGTCCTAAATCTAGTGGCAAACTTTATTCGGGGTGCAGGCCGAATACTGATCATATTCGGTCGGGTCGCCCATCGAAGAAGTCTGTTGCTTATTTAGACCCGAATCTTCTAGTGACATGGGAGCAACAACACTGACGACACACCTAGATTCGGCACTTAAAGGTGTATTTTTAATAAATACTTCGTCATGTTATCTTTTATTAGACACACAACTGCAATTAAATTTACGAACTTAGTATATTACGAGTCTTGTGAGCTGTTGATACCCTGATAGTGTGGATTAGTGACTATGGGAGTTTACGTCTTCAATTCTTTCTGCTTAATTTCACTCTTTGTCAGTTTGATTTAATTTTTGGCTAAATTTGTGCCTAAATTTGTGGCCCGGCGTCAGGACAAGGTACATTTTCGAAAAACAATATTTAAAATACAGTAGAATTTAAAAAGTTAATTTTTACTAGCGATTGCAATCTAGTTAACTACATAATTTATAACCAGCTGTTATGGCCACAACATATCTGCTCATTTAATAAAAAGTGATTTCGTATTGCTTGGCTGTAAATGTGTATGTATGAATTAAACACAAGTAAGTTAGGTCATAGATCTAGCCGATGGTTTTTGATTATTGGTGCTACATGATTTAATTTACAGAGTTTGATTCGTTTACCGCACTCCAAAGTCAGTAGGAAAAGTGAATTAATGTGATTTGCGCGAGAAAATGTCATATATCTAAGTTGAATTTAATGTCCATCAGGACCATTTGACCTAAGCGGAGTTGATCTCCTGTATGTCAAGTGGGTACTGAGTTCAGCGTACGAGATACAAATGTATGCTTTGTACTCGGTATCACGGCAGAAGGCCAAAGGGCTAAGTACCTTGAAGGTTGACCCAGGAGGTAGCCTCATAGACATCAAGTGCAGGATCGAACCCCACATATGTTGTGAAGTTAAACCAGCTGAACCTGACATATACACACATAAGATCAACGGATGACAGAATGTTATATAAATGATTATAGGAAGGAAAATGGAACATTTGAAGAATCTCCTCACCCGCTCATACCCCCCCACGACTGACCTGAATTTGAGGGAACTCAGAAGTAAATAAAAGATTATTTTTCCTATGAAAAATATAATTTCTCATTATTTTCAGACGTTATTAAATTAAATTTAAAGGCACAATCCTGATTGTAATGCAGTATTCTTCGTTAATGTGAGGGTCTATTTAACTGCTTTAAAAATCAGCATTGCAAACCTTTGTCTCGAACTCCAGCTATTGGTACTAAAGGAAAAACACATAAAAGCACAATACTCTAATGAAGATATATAAACACAATACTCTAATGAATGCAGTATATATATATATATATATATATATATATATATATATATATATATATATATATATATATATATATATATATATAACGTATTTCTTCGTATTAATATACTAACTGCGTCTTTCAAAACATGTAGTTTGGTATAAGTAGATCTTTTTCCATAGTTAGCAAGTATCCTTTGCTATTATTCTGTTTGCCTTCTCTTTGTTAGTTCATATGTTCCCTCGACCGTTACGCCTTGTCAATGCCCTATAAATAATAGACTATTCAGTTTTGACCCAGAGAAAACACGGAAATGATATATCAGAGACACTACTTGTTTCAGTGAGTAAATGAAAGAAATAAAAAAGAGAGAAAGAAATAAAAAAGAGAGAAAGAAATAAAAAAAGAGAGAAAAGAATAAAAAAGAGAGAAAGAAATAAAGAAAGAAGAGAAAGAAATTAAAAGAGAGAAAGAAATAAAAAAAGAGAGAAAGAAATAAAAAAGAGAGAAAGAAATAAAAAAGAGAGAAAGAAATAAAAAAGAGAGAAAGAAATAAAGAAAGAAGAGAAAATAGAGTTTTTAACGTGTGTTTCAGTGAAATGGAAAAAAATATCAGTTTCAAATCTTTTTATTTGTACCCCCTTACTTCTTAAAACAACGAGCAAGTTTCAGATTGCTATTGCAATATTATGTTAAAGTTGTTAAGCTCAAATAATTAATGATGCGATAGAGATATTTCTAGATATTTTATCGCCGTAGATTTCGCCATGAGTAACTCAGATTAACTTAGGAAATAAGATCCATCAAGAAATTCAAATAGAAAAAAACATGAAATTTTAACGTGTCTTTCTACTAAGTTATCCCAAAAATGAAAATTTAGTATGAAGTAAGTATATGTAAGCATAATGTAAACATTAATTAATATGTAGAAAACATATGTAAACAAAATTTATATAGCGTTTGTAGCAATTGAATCTCACACACTTTAACATGGGTATTGGCGTGGTATCGTTGAAGCTAAGCAGAGGTAGTAGTGGTGTCTTTATTCATCTAATGTGTTACTATATTTTAGTATCCCTTTTGTAGCTATATCCTTTGGAATGGTCCTACAAATATTATTCTATAAATCTGTTATATAGGAATAAAGTGTCGCTGCCGACACTTGAGTTTGAACAAAGATCGCCAGTGAGCATACACAGGCGATCCCATTATTGAATTAAGTAGTACACGCAGCCATAGATGAAATGCAGATATGGAAGGTAGCGTGATGTCTAATCGTTCTGCATTTCTACTCTTCTGTTACCATACAGACAACTATTTTCCATACTATTTCACTATACGGATTAATACTGGAGCGAACATTATCGAGCAAGCATTATTAGTACGAGTGATATTCGAAGGCGTCTGACCCTAGTATTTTTCAACAGCGTTAATATAGTTGTATCTGCGATTATAAAATCTCTACTACAATGAGTATTACAAAAGTAACAACGATAGTTGGCAACACTGTTACATCCTGTCATTGCCTGTTAAATAATCGACTAATCCGTTTTGATCGTATGGAAAGAGGGAAAAGACACTACTTTGATTTCAGTGAGAAAATGAAACGAAGAAAGAAAGATAGAAGAGCAGAAAGATAGATAGATAGATAGAGAGAGAGAGAGATAAAGAGAGAGAGAGAGGGAGAATCAAATAAAACCTTTGCAACAGATACTACATTTTGATCCCAGCCAAAAAGCTGAAATGGAATGGTAACCGTAATAAAACTGCCATTTTTCAAACACACAATATCGTGCGACGGAAACCGAATACGACCGTCGAGAAAAATCCAGTTACCTTGAATAAAATAACATCGTCTACTTAACTATTTAATTATTATTAGTACGAGAATGTTGGCTAGAAAGAAAGGAAGAAGGGCAGATAACAATTGTTTAACCTCTCCTTCAAATAACGCATAAATAATGGACTATTCCATTTTCTTTGCGCAGGTATACCCTACTTTGTTTCAATGAGAAAATGAATGAATGAAAGAAAGAAATTGGGAAGGCGAGATGGAAGTGTTAGTGTTTCAGACAAATGGAAAAAAGTTGTCAGTTTGAAATCTTTTTTTATTTGTACCCCCTTACTTCTTAAAATAATGACCGGCATTCATATTTATCATCGTTATTGCAATATTATGTTAAAGTTGTTAAGCCCTTATATTTAACGATGCCACAGGGGCGTTTGTACGGATATTTTCTCGCTGTAGAATACGCCATGAGCTTATTCAATCACTAACCTAAGACTAAATAAGATTCATCAGAATATTAAAATAGAAAACCGTGAAAATTTCACGAGTCTAATATTTTAAAATATGTTATATGGATCAATTTCCCTGTTTTCTTGTTTAATAGGATTGCTTCTTCGAGTATTTTTTGTGGTTTAGAATGTTGGATCTTTTTTTCTAATACTGCATGGGTTTACTGCCCGAACCCCTTCTGTGGAATATGTCCTCGCCTAAGAAATAGTAGATGTTTTTGGCCTGTTTGAATTTGGAGTTCTAAACATAGCTTCTCCAGACACAGAAGTATCTCCATATTATATATAATACACTTTCTTTTTGTTTCTCTTTACACTCTGCTTTGTCGGGTGATATATTTTTCTCCGCGTGGGACACATATATATGTATATATAGTTTTGTGTATGTCATAGTGGTATAAAATTCCCTCTCAGAACAAAGTATTTTTGTCATTCCTTTTCCTTTCAACCATTCCCTTTCGTCCGTGAAATACGGTGTTATTATATCATGGATATAATTATGCCAATAATGGGAGAAATTGGAGACAAAAGCTTACTTCCCTAGCTCTCTCCTGATATACTGAATTTGACCAGAGGCAATAGTTGAACCACTGTCATCTGGAAAGGAACATGAAAATCGTCCAAAATACATATATGAGTATTTTACAAGCATAAACTGCTTTACATTTCTTGTCGAAAGATTGAAATCTCACGAGGTCATTAGAACCTGACAGTGAATCCCCGAAAAAAAATTGGGAGAGTATGTAAACGAGAAAAGCACCAACATTGCATATTAGATAATTAAGATGCGAGAGGAGGCTGACCAGAAAACTCCTGATAAGCGTAAAATAAAGCGCTTTACTCGGCTTCAATGAGGCCATTATAATGCCAAAAGCTAAGAAGAACTGCTGGAAAACTGTGTTATCGCATCCTCCATATATGGAGACCTTTCCTGTCACATAAAATCAACAATCGATATTCTGGTTTTTATCAGAACTGGAACAGTTACCAATGGCGCAGACTGGAAATACGTAATATTTAAAGACCCACGAAGAGGCCATTTTTCTCACTGTTGTGAATTTATCAGATAATTTATTGAATAAAGGGTTCTAATAGTATTCCTATGTATTTCTCCTTTCAAAGATTGGGAATGATTAATGTCTTGTGTTAGGCTACTTTGTGTCTCTTTGAAGTTTCAAACTATTTAGTATTTCTGGATCTCGTCTTTCTTTTTATATACTTTTTTTCCATTGTTTTTCTTTCTTTATTATCATACGCGAGGAGCGTTTTCTGGGATAGAAACGTTGGAGATGTGTGCTACAGGCGGAAGAGAAATTGCCCCAATGTTCGACTTCCAAGTTTATTCCTTGTGTAGTTAATATTGATTTTATGCTAACTTGCAGTTTCTACTTACCAACAACAATTCTGTTCGCCAAGTGCAAGTCTGCTGTTACTTAATTTGATGGCTTCTGATTACACACGATTCAGAATAATTTATTGCAAGCAAATGCTGTGTTTTCTATGCATTTCCAACCAGCACAATTTCTCTAGTTCTCTGATGTGGTAAATTATAGTCTCTTTCACTGGAAAGTTAATGACTTTTTATGCTTTCTTTGAGTGTTTTTCCTTTTACCTCTCAGGTGTGTAAACTATTTTTATTTGATTTATACGGTTTCTTCCTCCTCCTCCTCTTCTTCTTCTTCTTATTATTATTATTATTCTTATTATTTTTATTATTAGTAGTAGTATTAGTAGTAGTATCAAGTGAAATCGAAGCACGTGAAAAAGTGTTGCCGCTGTATAAATATACGAAGGATGATATACCCATAACGGCAAATATAACGATGTACCAGGCACACCCATCACAGCCAAATATGAACAATATGGTGGTAGATTTTGGTAGAATCAGAGCATTATTTTGCATGATTCTGGTAAGGATTATGACAGCATTCACCAACATAAACAAGGAGACCATCCAGAAGAGTTGCAGGAGATTCCATAGTCATCTGGAGGTCGTGGTTCAAGCTAATGGCGATTTTATTGGATAAATTTACTGTTTAGTAGTTCAAGTTATTTTTGAGTCATTTTTTATATCTGTTCAAATGAGATGTCTGTGTTATCTTCATTTTTATGTAACTTAGACGACATTTTATCATCGCATCCTGTATTCTGCAATTTCTTAAAAAAATCAAACTGTATTCCAAAATATAACTTCAATAAAACTACAACATAAAACACGCATATCACCGCCTCTAGTAATTAAGTTCACAGAAAAATGTATATGCGCAAATGCTGAGTATCGTCTACCATGTATTCAACTGTAAAAGCAGAATAACAAATATCATATTTTTATTACTTCAAAGAAAGATGAGAAAATTATTTTTAGGCGTTAAATGACCAATCAGGTGTTGTTATGCCATTAAACAAATAAACCAACCAATCGCCGCGTTGATATTGACAGAACATTTACTCTCTGTCCGTTCTTCTTTTCCCTAAGATTCATTGGATAATAGTAGTAGTACAAAGATTGTTGGCTCTTTAGATATACCCTTAGAATTTCAACATTCAATTCTTCACGGTAGATATCATGTTTCCCTCCGGTGCTTTTTTTCTTGACTGATTTTGTGTGGCACTCTGTTTACATAGAATATACTTAGAACAGTTCAATAGCTTCTGAGTTCTGATATTTCGAATCTTCACTGTAATTCTGCCGTTCATATCCATTATTTGCAGGCGTATGGAAAAAAAAGAAACTCAGAAGGACAAAGAACGCAGCAGCCTGATCTTTGATTTCAAACCACTGTTTCTACTCCGCTTGAAAATATATCTATATTTAGATATTTTGAAACATTATCTAATGTATATATATATATATATATATATATATATATATATATATATATATATATATATATATATATATATATAAAGTTATATATCTCTGTCTGTAGTCTCTGTTTTTATCGAACTCCTCGTCGAGTTTTGGAGATATACCCTCCATATAACCACATATATTCTGAAACTACAGTACCCAGGGTACTTGGATAAGTATATTTCATTTTGATCAAAGGGAGTCCCCGGAGGGCACAAACCGCTACTGAATATTTTTTCCCTTTAATTTAAATTATATTTGCACAAGAGAACGACTCCTATCCAAAATTTCAAAATATAGAAGGAAAAAGACAGAAGTAGGAGGTCACATCGGTAAGATCAAAAGGAGACTGTATGGACGTCAAGTTGAGGAAGTCATTGAGTAATGCCTTACAATACATATTTGTTGCGACAATTTAGCTATCATATCAATGCTGAAATCTGCTCATGAATTCATTCAATCAAGTATTGCATCAAATACATATCTAAAGGTTAGATCAAACTGTTTTTGATCAAACCCCCACTGATCTCCCTTTGATTGAAATTATATTTAAATTTGAACAAGCGTATGACACCTATCAAAATATAGAAAGAGAAAGCCAGAAGATGGAGGTAAAAGTTCATTGGGTAACATTAAAATGCATCATTTTACTCCACAAATTATAACAATGTTTTAAAATCAATCATCACTTTCTTACAAAAAATGCGTGACGCGCAGCAAGATGCTGGCTAGTATATTATAAAATGTTAAATCTCATTATTTCGTAAAATAATATATTTAAAGAAGAAGTATTTCAAAGTATGCTAGCGTCAAAAATTGATTTAGCGAAACAAATGTAACGTCATAAAAGAAATACTTGTTTTCTTTTTTTTATAAATAAATTCACATTTACGCTTAAAGACCGTGACGATCTGATATATTTTTTCCCCGGTTAACTTAGCTAGGGTATGTAAGCTCATTGGTCCCTTTTATTTCTGTCCCTATTTTTTCTTTTGTTTAATTCCCCATCCCCTCCCTCGTTAGGTGGTTAGTGATGTCAGTTTTCTGGTGGATGCGGGGCGCCTTTCGTTTCGGGTGTGTGCTTTCGTATTTGTTGTTGTGTATGAATGAGTGAGTGTTTGTGTGAATGCTTGATGGTTTGAATGTGTTCTTATTTTCTTAGTCCCGCATCGATTTCGTCCGGTTAACTGATATTTCTGCCACATTCATAGTTTGTGGGGGGTTTTATTACTAACTGAATTTTGTTTAGTTTATTGTAAATAATTAATTCACTTTGTAAATATTCATTTGGGGATTTTAAAAGTTGTTATTTTATGACCCTGCCCCCATGAACAATATCTGTAAATAAGGGGACTAGTTAGGACTTCATAGAGAAACTGAGGTATTATGGTGGACGTAGTAAGAAAGGTAGGAGTGAATGTGTTGTTTTGGTGATTGGATTATTGTTGGCATGTTTGGGTCAGTGTCTGCGACTAGCTAAGTTTAGATTTAAGACAGATGAAGACCGTCATTCCCCATCCCCCTTTTTGGCCTTGTGCCGCATTTTGTATTTTAAATGCAAATAAATATTGTGACGATCTGATATATAGCAGCAAAACTTTGGGTTGTAAGTAAAGCTATGCATTTAAATTTATTTGTTAATATGCCTGCTGTCTTTTGAGGCTGTATTCTTGAATTACAAGGGCGGTTTGCCTTAAAGGAATTATTCCCCAGTAGTAGACTAGTTGACCGTTTTTGTTGCGAATAACATTTTTTCTGTAAACATAACATCTAATAGTATTATTAACATCGTATATAGCTGTTCCACATTTTTAATTTTATCTACAGGTCCCTTTAAAAAGCTTCCTGAATATAAAAAAAATACTTCTGTTAACTTTGTGTCTGATTAACCTACCAAGTCCCTTAAACAAATACAAATTGTCATATCTGGCTAAAATCACGATACATTAGTCACTGTCATATCCTCCACAATCGTCAATAATACTCTGTCTATATGTCGTTTTATCGCGACATGAAGGAAAACTATCTCACCCAACCGTATTTTTCTATTTGGTGTAGATCTGACATTTAATAGGTTAATCCAGATATACCCACTAGTCTATATTTAATTTCTGACCTTATGCACCTTTAACTTTAAGAAAAGAAGAACAATTTGTTTTTAAATTTCCCTAAGAAATCATTTTATAACCAGTTACTTACCATCGCCTGAGGAAGTACAATCATAGTATTGAAACATGTAAACTTTTGTGTAGTGATTTAAAAAGTTTTTTGTAATATTTTGTAAGAAAATATAATAGTATTTTGCTCTATTTTGTTTTGGGCACTGTTTTAACAAAATTTAAATGCTTCGAACCCGTGGAATTTTAATCGATTTGTCCTTTCTCTCATTTGCATATATATATATATATATATATATATATATATATATATATATATATATATATATATATATATATGTATGTATGTATGTATGTGTGTGTGTGTGTGTGTGTGTGTGTGTGTGTGTTGAATTGTCACTTAGCTGATGTTGTATTTAGCACATTGACTGTGGGGTTTCATAGACGAATTGTTTTGCACATAAAAATGAAACTATTGTTTTAGTCATTTGGGAGAAGCCTTTTTAACTTCGATCAGCATGACCGATGCTAACATCCAGGAAAGTGACTGCTTACGCTTTCTCTGACTTCTTCTTCTTCTTCTTCTTCTTCTAATTATTGTTATTGTTATTATTATTATTATTATTATTATTATTATTATTATTATTATTATTATTATTATTATTCCTGTCGTGTCCCTTCAGGAAGTACGCAATAATTTACAAGTCAGATAATTGCAGAATCTGTTAGAAAAAAATCACTTTAATCTGTACCGAAAACTATATTTAACGTTTTTAATTCTTGTGCAAACTGAATCTGTATCTACATTTTCCACTCTAGTCTATACTGTAACCACATCCCCCCCCTCTTTAATTCTCTCGCAAAGACGATCTATGTCTATTTTTTTATTCTATTATAAACCGGGTCGATATCTGCATTTGTTTATCATAGTCTAATATTATTCTATTTATCATATTTGATGCAAAGTGGACTTATATCTACCATACTCCCTTACGCGAAAACCAGACATACAGTGGGGGGGGAAACAAATATTCGTACACATACAAATTTTTATTTTATTGTATTTCCAACTAATGAATAAATTAACTATACACAGATGCATAATAACTAAATATGCATGGAAAACAGAAAAAAATGATTTAATAGAAATGAATCCCATTTAACCATATGTTAAAATTTTTTTCGTACAATACAAAAAATATTAGATAATCTTCATTTAATACTTTGTAGAATAGCCATTATACACTTCTACAGCAACCAACGTCTTTTGTAGATTTCAATTAGTGATTTGCAAATTTTAGTTGGTATTTTGTTCCATTCTTTTTCGCATATGCTCTTCAAATCCGGGATTTTTCTTGGAGCTCTCGTTTGGATTTGGATTTTCAAATAATATCACAGATTCTCGATTGGGTTTAAATCTGGGGATAGACTTGGCCATTTCAGCATATTTAAATTATTTTCAGCAAGCCATTTCTTCGTAGATTTTGCAGTGTGCTTAGGATCATTAACTTGTTGGAAGATTCATTCAGAAGGAAGTTCAAGATTTTTAACCGAAATCATTAAATTTGCTTCCAAAATATTTTAATATGCTGCGGCATTCATTTTATCATCTATTACTGATATGTTGACAATACCTTTTGCAGAAAGTCATCCCCAAATCATGTTGCTCCCATCACTAAATATCACTTTTGTAACTGTGTTCTTTTGTTGCCATTTTTCCTTCATATATGTTTTCTAGAATTAGATCCAAACAACTCAGTCTTTGTTTCGTCTGCCCATAATACAATTTTCCAAAACGACTTTTACTTATTTTTATGTTGACGAACGAATTTCAGCCTGGCATATCCGAGTTTTTCGCGGGAAGCGTGAAGTTACATTTTTCCTATGAATTTTATTGCTTATTGCCCGTTTAGTGACACAGATTCCTGATGAAAACAAATCATCCTGCAACTCTTGATGAGTAACCACTTGATTGTGTTTAATTTGATGCATTAATTTCCCCGAAGATTTTGAAGAAATCTTCCGTGCAACACCTTTTCTCTTTTGTTTTCAACAGGTTTGAGTTTTTATACCTTGCACTGAATGACCTGATGGTAGTAAATGGAATATTCAGGTTGTCTGAGATTTTCCTGTAACTTTTATCTTTCCAGAGCATAATGATCAGTTCTTTTTTTGTGAATTTGTCAATTCATTACCCCTTATTATGCTGATAACCTTGCACGAATATCAAGTATAGAATTTTCTGTTTGTATATTTAGGTTAAAAATAACTACTGATAACATTATGGGAACATTCTAGAATATTCCACTTGAAAAGTTTAGCAGATTAAAACAATTTCAAAGATTTAAAATCTAATATTTGCATTGTATGAATAATTTTTTTCATCTTTTAAATGGGATTTATTTCAATTAAATCAAAAGTTTCAATTAAATCAATTTTTTCATCCATTACATGGGATTAATTTCAATTAAACCAAATGTTTCAATTAAACTATTTTTTCATCCATTAAATGGGATTTATTTCACTTAAACCATATGTTTCAATTAAACCAAAGTTTTTTCACCCATTAAATGGATTTATTTCAATTAAACCAAAATGTTTTCTGTTTTCTATTCATATTTAATTATTATGCACCTGTGTACAGTTAATTATATGGAAATTATGTTTTTTTCATTTGTTGTAAATACAATGAATTAAAAATTTCTATGTGTACGAATATTTGTTCCTCTACCCACTGTATGTTTAACTTTTAATTCTGGTGTAGACCCGAACTATGTCTATTTTTGCATTTTCGCTGAACACTAAAATATTTTTACGCCCGGTAAATATATACGGGAAAGTGGCATAATAGCAATAAAACTCAGTAAGTTGAGACTAGCAAAGCCCGATCCCTGACCACAAACACCAGATTCATATGCAGTCATAAAATACAACTGTCATTATTGTATCATCTTCTCCCTCTACGCTTACAAATTGTTATAGCCTTTTATCTGAAATAATTAAAGAAACTAACAGTCTTTAATATATATCCGGACTGTGGTGTCACTGATTACACAGTTAATATGTGGATTAACTTAATTTCCACACAACATTGTCAATCAGTAGGACACAGCGACTTGCCCACGATTTGCTGATAGTTTTATATTTTCCTTCATATTTTAGCAGAATTTTCAACTTCAAACGGAAGTTAAAGCTGGTTAATGTTGACATAAAACCGAATATTATTCGAGTATTTCCAAAGTGTTGCGTGGCATGAATAGCTTATATAGTTTCTATTACAAATTTTATTCATTTTTTGCCTTTATTTTAACAAGCTTTATTATATCTCATCCAACAGCTTTCTATCTAATCTCAGTTTCTTCGACATTTCCTTTCTTCTCTATTTCACCTTTTCACTCGTCACTTGATTCCGTTGGGGAAACAAAACTGCCGAGTGGAAATTTTATTTCAGCAGATCCTTGTTATCAATGGTCTCCAAGTTTATTTGTTTTCCTGCAAAACTCATATTTACCGTTTTACCTGTTATCGATCAATTATTTCCAGGCAGATCGTAACAATAAATAACAGAAAAAAAAGGTTCAGGTACATTTTTATTGGTTAAAAAATATCTATTTCTGTCCAATGAGAATCTCGTTGAAAACTGAAATATAATAATATAATAGAAATATAATAATGTCTAATAGATTATGCAGAAGTGTTCGATAAAGAATTACACAAATAACTTTTGAAACTGCTAGGTAACCTTGACATATTTATGAAGATTAGAATAACCAAGAAACTAATTTGAGAAAAAATTCCTGTACACGGATTAAAATAAATTCAATAAATATACAATTATAGGGTTCGTCTTCTCACCAGACGTATTCAGCCAAAACAATTAGACAATTCTGAGAGAATTAGTAGTTTTACCAAAATTCATTATTGGCGAATGGAAATTTTAACAACAAAATATATGAAGATGTGACGGTACTGAAAGCAAACGCAAAAGAAAAACTTCAAGATTTCCAGCATAAACTAAACATCAATTGAACGAAGATAGAATTTGTGGTTGTCAGCAAATGGAAAATCCCGACGGGCAAATTGAAAATTAGAGATACAAATTCAAGCAAGTAAAACAATTTCAATATCTGTGAAGTGTTTTAACCTTTGAGCCCTGCGTTTCTGAACAACTTGAAACTTTCTTCCTGAGCTACTCAGTCAAAATTCGCAAATAATTAATACGTAATGTTTCACGGTAGATATAAAACTATTTACAAGTGTCTAGGTAGGTGGGCATTAAGTGATTTTTCTCTATCACTGTTCAAGCGGTGGCGGTAGTCATTGCTGAAAGGGTTAACGGAGGAGGGAAAGAGCAACCCCGAAATCCTAAGGGGCATGGAAATACCGAAATATGCTTTTTAAAAGTTAAGCGTAGTGTTACGAAAAAGAAAGAGGCGCTGAATTGTTATGTAATATTGCGGTCCTATATCGCCATGGATTTTGGACAATCCCCGCAGAGATGAAGAAAACTTAGGTGATAGAAATGTGGTTCTAGAGAAGGATACTGAGAATAATATGAACTGAACATGTGAACAACTACAAAGTTTTATATAGGAACAAAAAGGACGTGTGTAATTAGAATAACAATGAGACAGTTGGAATGTCCACGTCACACAATACTGAAAGATTTCCTGGAAAATTTGACAGTCACAATTCATATTGAAGACAAGAGGAACAGAGGAAAGCAGAGTATAACGTAACTAAAGGGATTATAAAATGGATGGAAGAATAGGGAATAACGTCAGGCAATATAAAGATAAAATTTACTGAGATACAAAGGACTATAATTTGTGGAGAGCCATGGTTGCGCACATCCTGAAAGGACAGGGCATATAGAAGACAAAAAAATAGTGTATGATTTTTTCTTTTACAGTTTAATACACTATAGACTGAAGGACGATTTTATGTTACGAGGTTCAACTTAGAAGAGGCCACAAAAGGATTGCGCTCAGTGTCTGTCAGAGATGCGATATACAATGCTAATCCAAAGCATAGCCCCCTAGCTGCTTTTAGAGACCAATGGTCATTCTGGTATCAGACAGATGAACAACTTATCGACCCAGCTGCATCTGGAATAGGCAGTCATGAAAAAAAAAACATGGAGTCTAGATATAGAAACAATAACAGAGGAAGGAGAAAGGATTGCTTCTGAATGTAGTGTCCACGTTTCTTGAGAGTGTCAGGTTCCACGAACGCACTGGCCAATAGTAATTGAGGAAATCCGAATTTGAATAAAATGAAATGTTACCTAAATAACATTTAAGTCAGTATTTTTTCGTTAGTCTAAAAGGACGATGACATTATACCATGGCTATATATATATATATAATTACAACTAGGCAGCAAAGATATATATATATATATATATATATATATATATATATATATATATATATATATATATATATATATATATATATATATATATATACAACTAGGTAGCAAAGAAAAACGAGAGAAATGGGTTAACCATTAACTATGAGGAAACAAAATCGCAGGTCACCAGCGGCGAAAGTATCACCCAATGAATTTAGCTCATAATTATAATCTTTAGAATCATGCAGGTACATGAAATTCCATTCTCTGTGTAAAATAGAAACAAAGGAGAAAAAATATTGACAGAAAAGTGACAAGATGCATCAGAATAGCAATAAGTACTGCACATATATGATATATAAATATATAAAAATTGCATACACACACACACATGCATATATATATATATATATATATATATAGATAGATTTTCTAATGTTGTTGTTACTTCAGTTTTTTTATTTAATATTTGAAATTTCATATATAGAACGAGGGAGATAGTATCAATGTGAGAAAAGAGAAGATTTTTGAATATTATTTCTTTAGTTAAAAAATTACGCTCTGCCATTTTTGCAGGTGAAAAAAAAATCAACATATTCTGATGAGGGGGTCTTTTTTGTGACTTCTGATTTTAACTCACACTTTGGTAACTCGTCGTTTCATACAAATTCACCTCGTTAAGCCCACCTTCTGCTGATGTATTCTTAAATCCCATGATCAGCTAACCTGCTTTTATTCAGCAAAATGTAAAACTGGTGGGTTTTCATGAAGATAGTACTCTGATATTGTGTTAAACGACGCTTTTGAATTACAGTAAACTCAAAGAAAGCAGCATTGTATTATACCGAATGACACTGAGATTCAAATCGTGAAAACCTTTATATTTTCAAAGGTGTGAATCAGAAATAGAACTATATTTAGTTTTTTCATCGTTTTTGTTAATCTACATCATAAATTCAAAGACTATTCACGCCATTGTATTGAAAGGCCTGATTTCAAAGTACAAAACAAACATCAAGGTGACTTTAGCTCCCTTTTTGCAACATAAATGTTGTGATGTAGGAAATCATACATGTTATAAAGGCTACTATTTAAATGAGGTTATTTGGTTTACTTTTACTAAAAAGTTTTTGTTTATATTTCCTTAGACTTTCTTTACAACATCGTAAATCTACCTCGAATCGAACTACTTTAAACATATAAAAAACTGTTTTTATTACTTAATCGTTCGTGTATTAAATAAATGTTTAATCGTTTCAGTTAATTTTATTTTTTACACGTGCCTTTGAGAACAGTATATTTTTTGCGCCAGACGGGTTTTAAAGAAAAATTGTTGAAGTTTCGAAAATCCATTTTAAAATTAGTGTTAAAAAACACTAAAATTATTTGTGGATTGTTGCGGAATCATTTTTGAATTGAAGGAAGCATAAGTTGATGGTCTTGTGAAAGCATAAATGGAGCCGATGTGAACCTCCATTGTTCAATAAAAGAGACTGCTATTAGCGGATAAAGTCAGAAGGCAATTAACTCCCGAGGTGGACGCATTAGCTCTTACGCTTCAAGGACGGAGGATTAGTCCAGCTGAAGGGGTCATAAATTAACACGGGGAATGGAAGAGCTGACAGATTCAAAGCAGATCGAACCACCAGGACAGAACATTCTTTTCGGTGATTTCCTAAGAAGAATTTAAATGAAAGGAACATTCAATTTTAACTTTCAAGCAAAGTAAAACCCTTGAGACATCAATCTATGAAAACATGAAACACCTTTGTGATGAGACATCCCCTTTGCGTATGTAATTGAGGTGGGTGTTCTTTGTATTTTCTGCTTTGTGCAATTTTATACGTCTCCAAAGTTTTTCCTTTTTTTTCCATTTTAAACGGTGTCATTTTTGTCATTGAATCCATGCCTTTTTCTAAAAACTGGGAAAATTATTTACCTTATATTTGATGATAATCCATTTTTGCAACGTCAGAAATTTGTTAACCTGCCGTAATAGGTGCACAAAAGGAAATTTTCATACAAATTTTATAGGGTACCCTTTTTTGCCTGTACTTGTGTATTAATTTTTTTTTCCCCTTTAAAATTTCAGGGGCTGGTTGCGTTTTGTATTTGCGCCCAATTTGCGACTTCAAGGAGAAAACGAAACACGTGATTACTTTTCTTTTTTTATTCGTACCAACACAGTTTTGTTTTATTTTGCTTTGGTTTATTTTTATTTTACGGTATATCAACCTGAATGGGTTTTTTAATGTCGACAAGATTTTTTATCCCTGGTAATATTTTTTTCCAAAAATGTATTGCTGGCAATAAATATTTTTTTTTCAAAAATGTATTGCTGGTAATATTTTTTTTTTCAAAAGTGTATTGCTGGTAATATTTTGTTTTCAATAATAATAAAAATATTAATAATTATTATAGTAATCTTACATATTTTTAAATAATGATCAGTGGAAGATGTCAGAAAGCCATTTCTGAACTTAAGTCTCTGGTAGTGACCCAGAAGGTAATATGAATACAACAGAAATCCAAGGGAGGAGGAGGAGGAGGAGGGGGAAGAAGAAGAAGAAGAAGAAGAAGAAGAAGAAGAAGAAGAAGAAGAAGAAGAAGAAGAAGAAAATTCAAAATATAAAATTGCGACAATTTACGCATCGCACCCTGCATATGGATTAATGTCATGAAAATTTTTCCATATTGATTGTTTGATTGATCGGTTTTGTTTAGTGCCATATCGACCTCTATGGGTGATTTAATGTCGAAATTGAAATATTTCGAACGCAATTATTATGGTTCGCCTAAGTATATTTTGAACGCAATTGTATGCCTTCAATTACAGATAAAATGTAGCGTTTGACATTCTTTTTTTATTCAAAAGTGTATTGCTGATATTTTTTTTACTATAAATGTGTATTTTTATATTTTCATGGTGTTTTGTTTTTGCTTGTGGATTCAGTATAACTGGTACCCTAACAGGTGCTACCACCCCCGGATCAGGGTGAACCTCGTAACCACAGCAGTTAAGATGTGGTTTCACGCTCCACAAAAATTCCACTATCCCGATCAGAGACATCAATACCGGATGTAGTTTATCGTCATACCATGGATTTCCAAAGAAAGGACTAGGAGATAATTCCCAGAAACCCACACATTTGCACGCAACAAAGAGATATGAAGGGAGCTATTTGATTGTATCCCAACCACTAAACCCACTTATAGGTCTGATGTTGATGATATCAAAATATTTCTGCTATCGATAGGAAAGTGTGTATATAAATGTAGGTGAAATTTTAATATTACTAAAGAATGCTAACTATTTATAGTTTATGTCATATTAAATATTATTTGACTTCTCTACATATTGATGAAGAATTTCGTTATTCTTTCTCTACAAAGTGTCGTTTCCCTTCAGGACGTTGGCGATCATGACTGTCTATAAGTCCTTTTCCTTTGTTGGTTTTAATAATTGTTGTCATTTTGTTATCTCTGCTAAAACTAATTCCGCCAAACATTTACTCATGCTGGCTTGGTAGCTTATGCGTTCTTTTCATGTCTTCAATCTGTCCTGTGAGTACCAAACTTAGGAGTCCTAGGAATTTCAACTGTCTTTTCCCTATATCTGTGTGTTATACATTTTCAACTTTACTCCTAGAAGCCTTAGCCCAACATATCATACCATTTTACATTCAGGCCGACTCCATGAGCAAATTAAAGACATTACGGGTCGGATCCGGTACCATAAATTGAAATTTGGGGTTCGTAACTTTTTATGACTTTCATTATTTTCGGATTCCGCCATGTAGGCAGCTAAAAGCAATTAAAGGGACACAACACTTGAAATTTCAGTAGCTCATGTTCAAATGAAAAACTTGCAATGTTCCAAAATAAAATTTACCGGGTTTTCGACTTTATTGCTGTCATACAATTTTGGACTGAAGATGAATCCGCCAGCAAATTAAAAACATTCGGCAATTTTTTTTTCACGTGATTTTTGCAAGAAACATTTTGTACAAGTTTTAAAATTGGAAATAAATTTGTGAATAATCAAAAGCAATTGCGAAATTCATGAAAGAAAAATAATTGTTTGTACAAAAAGTAAGGACTTACTTAAAACAAATTGTTATTACATTAAGTGGTGATGGTAGAATTATCGTTAAACTTTTTACAAGTTAACCTTAAATATTAATGCAATTCTTAAATTCAGCGATCATTTTGAGTTCTGCTGTATTTTCTTATTTTCTACTCCTCCCTACGTATTGCAATGAACGTCCAATCAACACCGCTCCGCAGGATCTCGTTTAAATGCTGCGATACTGAACGGTTTTTAAACCAGTTAAGTATAAATGTCTTTTGCGTTTCCATTTTTCTTAAATTTTCGTCGTTCCTCAGATCTTTCGTGTATGGTATTTTTATCATATTTCTGTTGCTTTCAAGTCTCTTCATCATATATGAGGAGACTATACAACATTCACTACTATATAGGGTGACTGATATTGAATAACACTTCAGTAGTTCTTACTTTTTTCAGCGAATGTCTTGTTTCTTAAGATTTTTGCTTAGCATTGAGCAGGGATCTTTCGCTATCCCAATAAGGCTAAGGATTACACTTCCTAAATATCTTAATGTTTTTTTTGTTTTCATTTTCTCTAAAGCATCATCGTTGCTCACAAGTTCGGTTCATGGTATTCTTAGCATCCTTCTGTAAAACTATATTTATCTATCTTCAAATCACTTCTTCGTATGTGATGGAGATTGTGCAGGCTTCACTCTCATGTACGAAGACTGATGTTACATAACATTTCAGTATTCTTTTCTTTGTTTCTAAAGAAATATTTATTTTTCTTAATACTTTGCTTAGCTTTTGGAAAACATATTTCGCTGTCTCAATGCTCCTCATTTTAGTGTAGCACTTTCCTTCCTCTGTTAAAACACTTCCCAGATATTTAAATTGCTTATCCTGTTTACTTTTGGAATGTCCAATTTGTAATTTTTTGTTTTTGTTGGGTTGTTGGTTAAGACAAATTACTTTTTATATTATTGGATAAAAATAAATTAATTATATTTTTTTTTAAATCAATCTTCCTTTGATAAGGAGATTGGGAGGTTTTGAGGAGCGTGGAACGACCTCTTAATTACTGGTGTTCCCAGCTTCACCTTGATAGGTTCCAAACTATGGTCAAATAATGAACACGCAAACTGGAGTCAAACATTATGAAAGTATAAAAATAAATATTCTTCGTAAGAATACTAAAATTACTGTCTCATATTAAAAGAAAAAAACAGGAATACATTATTGGAAAAGGGTGTCAAAAATTACCATCAATATATTTTTGAAAAAATTACCAAAGCTTCAAAGAAAATATGTTGTTGAAAAAAGAAACAAAATGCTATATTTTAGTGCCTCTATTGCGTTGCTTATGGAGAGAATGATTTAAAAATACAAATTGCATATTATGGAGATATCTCGTATCAGTTAGGTATCACCGGACTTATTCACTATTTCCCAATATTCATGTCATTTATTGAACAAAGGCATGTAACATTTAATACTACTTGCATCATTTACATTATTCGCACTGTTATCCTCATTACATTACATTATGATTACTTGCATTATTTACATTATTCGGATTGTTATCCTAATTTTCATTGTCATATTCACAACGTTTCGGCCGTTGTACGCTCCGGCCTTTATGTCTCTGTCTCTTTATATATCTGTCTATATCTCTGAGATGAGGTATTACGATTACTTGCATTATTTACATTATTCGGATTGTTATCCTAATTTTCATTGTTATATTCACAACGTTTCGGCCGTTTTACGCTCCGGCCTTTATGTCTTAGTCTCTCTATATATCTGTCTATATCTCTGAGATGAGGTATTATGATTACTTACATTATTTACATTATTGGGACGGTTATCCTCATCTTCATTGCCATATTCACAACGGTTCGGCCGTTGCATGCTCAGACCTTTATGACTATGTCTCTCTATATATCTGTCTATATTGCGACTTTCGTATACACATATCCCTTCACCCGTGTGAGACAAATTTATAGAATGTACAGAAAAAGATCGATCTTCTTATAGAAAAAATTACAATTTTATTTTAAATGCATTATATATAAAAAATAACAATTGACATTAACTAAATTTTAAATTTATTTTATTTTGTTTCTTTTAGTAGACGTTAATAATCAAAGGCTTTTTATGCAATGTGTTCGATATCTTAATGTATTCAATAGATTTTTTCATATCTTGCCGAGCGGATATACATCTAAGAAACTGAGCCGAAAATATGTTACTGATTTTTTTTTCCACTTCTCTCTCTCTTTCACTCCATCACTATCTATCTAGCTAGCTAGCTAGCTAGCTATCTATCTCTCCTGTCTATATTGATCGATTTATGCACTGACGACATTCTTGTTCGCATACAAGAAAAATACAAGAAAAGAACTTATCTGCTTATTAGACATTTTAAGCGAAACGTGTATTAGAGTTGTGGTTGCTGTCCAAATAAACAGACACAACTACAAACAGACACACATATGAAGACACACATGAAGACTTGAGATCAGCGCCGACATACCCTAAGGCTTTCTTCTCCTTCTACCTGTTTCTTGCTTCATATTAACGATATGCTTAAGAGAATTCTCAGATCACTAATGAAGATATATATATATATATATATATATATATATATATATATATATATATATATATATATATATTAAGCGCTACACACCAAGCAAGGCGGGAAGCCACTAGGACGCAAGGGGTTACAGAAGATTTGGAGCAAGATCAGCTAGGAGTGATAGAGGAAATGATTGGGAGAAGGGTAGTGGATAGATCAAGGCAACTGGTGATGTCGATTGACATTACATTTGAATAGCTGGAGATTATAGCTCTCAGGGAAACAGGAATAGGGAAGGGAGTTCCACAGGCGAGAGGTGCGAGATATGAAGCCATATATATATATATATATCGGTATATATATATGTGTGTATGTGTGTGCGTCTCTCTCTCTCTGTATATATATATATATATATATATATATATATATATATATATATATATATATGTGTGTGTGTGCGTGTGTCTGTGTATGTGTGTAATTGTGTGTCTTTGTGTGTGTCTATGTGGAGGCTGTCCTATAAACTACGAACGGTCCTGAAACTTAATAACTTTTTTGTTTATTAATTTTTTTTAGTTTTTTTTTTCATGATATGTTGGGAATTCGACATGTAAAAATTCGCGACTGAAAAACAAACACCAACAGTCAAATATTTCTACCAACTATTAAATTCTTGAAAGCAAAGCTTCAGTAATTGACCTTACTCGAATTAGCATACCATGTTCGGCACGAATCAGTATATGTGCGAGTATCGAAGACCCGGGCGCATCAAATGGAAGTCCGTCTTTTCTGGCGTGGACCTCTTGGATATGACTCGAACTAATTTTTACATCCTTTGCACCAAAATTGGATAAAACTGATTTTGAAAACGAACACAGTCAAAATTTTTGGAAATGAAGATTTTATCAAGATTGGGATATAATCTGGCTGCCAACAGGATCTGACAATCCCCGAGTTCATCCTCTGAGGCTGTCCTAATGAAACAGGTTTATGTTAACAAGCATTAGATTGTCTAACAACTAACAGACGGGACCGCTTGCATTGTATCGCTGCATTGTATCGAATGAATGAATGATATATATATATATATATATATATATATATAATATCGACTCCCCATGAAAGACTATTACGTGTAGAACAACATTTTAAAACTCATGCCAAATTCCCTATAATAGAAAGAATAGAACATTTCAAAGCAGATAACATTAGAAAGATTTTAAAGTTGCAGGAAAATAAATGGATACGACGTTTAAAAAGGCACTATCCAGTCAGGCTTAATCACAAATTTAACAATATAGATAGTATTAATATATAACCTCACAAATCAGGACGTACCTACATTTTTCATCCACACAAGACAGACACGCTTTCGGAGGTGTTGAGGCCTCACCCTTATACACACACCCGTACGAATATACACACTTACACACATCATACTCATTCACTGGCTAATGAACCAAATGATAACACACACACATAGTAATATACACGCTTACACACATCATACTCACACCCTAAGAACCAAAAAATACGCACACACTTAACAGGGACACGTCCCCTTTTTAGGAACCAATAAACCTGTCAAAATGACCAGAGGAATTCAGAGCAGCATGAATCTATCCAGCTCTTATCTTAAATAACAACTTAAAAGAGACTGTTTTAACAACACAAGGTCTGACCAAAATTCATGTTAAAAAAATTAAAAAAAAACAAATGAAAACTGTAGACAAAAGTTAATTTTCTCCACAAAGACATTCATTTCTGTAGTTCACTGCTACCAGCAAGCAGAATTTTTTTTTCTCCTGATGATGGACATGTTGGCCGAAACTAGTCGAGGAATCGAAATGAAGTAATAATAAAAACGAAAGAATATTAATATACAATCCAGTGTGTCTGGAGATTTAAATGTTTTAATATTTCTTATTGTTCAACATATATATATATATATATATATATATATATATATATATATATATATATTAATAAATATACATAATATCCCTCACCAATAACACGACTCGGAGTTTCATACACAACGCAATTATCATGTGCTGAGTATAGACTGTCCGTTACGTAACCTAATTTTTAGACATATATCTCGTTATCGCAATGTTGGCATAGTTATATATTATACTCGGATTACAGTGTGTTCTTTTAATTAAAAATATATTTGGCATTTAAAATAAATGTGATATGTTCATATACTTCTAACAAAATTGTGACAGTCATGCTTAGCTTTCATTACAATGTGAAAAAATTATCCACTATTTCCCGTTTTAATGAACGCTAAACATGGCTGTCAAACTTTGCTTTTAAAAGCAATATGCAAAAAAAAAAAAAGAAGAAAAACAGTAACGGATAACAACATACAGTTTTGTATTAATACTTGCACCCCTGAGCAACATACAGTTTTCCATTACTACTTGCAAACCTGATGATGATTTCGGTAGAAAATTGGAACTACTTTGAAAATAAAAGCGGTTTTCACAGTTATGACACATTTCTTGCACCATTTGATTGAAATACACGGAAAGTTATCCTGAGTATCAACGAATTATGTTAAAAAATAAGCAGACATAATGCATGTAATTTATTTATTTAGACATGCCTAAAAGAGAATTTGAGCCAAAATACACAATTATATATATATATATATATATATATATATATATATATATATATATATATATACTCTCAGACATATACACATTCATATATTTTACACATTCATGCACATACACGCACATGCACATATATACGCATAGTGTTGTTTTGTGGGGTGGGGATAAAAGAAACTTTATTCGAAGAATATTTGTGTTTTGAGAGTTCTTGACGTTGAAAGTCTGTATCGTAGAAAGCATAGAAATAGCATTTTATTTTGGGATTCACTTCTTAGATACTTTTTTCTCGGGACTTTGTTCTACTTAAACTGTCTGTTCGGTAATGGTTTGCCTGTTTGATAGACCGATATATTATTCGGCAACAATCGGAGCGGCTGGTACATTCCGAAGTAAAACCACCATATAATAACTGCCATTAGGCACCATTGTTATCATGGAACTACTGGAATCGCAGCGTCTTCTTCGCTTCGACTCACTTGCAGTAATGAATAGGCCTTGCAATGACGACAAAGTGGAGCCTGTTTTACTAAGTCTTACAAAATATAATAGCTCTCATAAATTGCTTGATAAAAGGTTGCCGTCAGTGGCAAATCTTTTGACCGTCAACCGAAGGAAACACTGGCATACAAATCTTCACTTACTTTCTTTCCCCATCAACGGCAAATGAGAGAGTGCATGCATTTTTAAGTATTATACAACCAGGTATTAGTTATAGATGTAACACGCACACACACGCGCACACACACACACACACACACACACACACACACACACATATATATATATATATATATATATATATATATATATATATATATGCAGACGTTGATTTTGTGAATTTTTCTTAAATCATTAAATCTTTCCGAGGATTTTATTATAACCGAGATTTTCTTTTGATCTTCTTCACCGGAATATATATATATATATATATATATATATATATATATATATATATATATATCCACACATGCACACATATACACACACAGACTCCCACACACACACACACATATATATACACACAGACATATATATATATATATATATATATATATATATATATATATGCAAGTTTAATTTAAAACGACTTACAATTTTTCATTCAATTCTTTATGTGATCTTATAATTTTTTTGCTTTTCTTGACGTAAATTATATAAGAATTGACCAAATATTTTGAATGTTCGTGCAGTTTCTTCTATACTTTGGCATTATCAAGAATGAATAAAATTTTTTTGTTTGACACCGAAGCTAAGGCAATTAAATCTGAATAATCCTTTGTGGGTGTTGATAGTAAAGAGCTCTTTGGATTCCTCATCAAATTCCAGAAAACGTCGTAAAGTTCAACATTTGCAAAGCAAATTCCTCCGTTGAGTTTTTGAAAAGATCCACCGGAACTGGAAATGGGCATTGCAGCGAATCCAAAATGGTCGAGTAATCAGCACATATTCGTACTTTTCAAGTTGCGTTTTTAACTACAATAGGATTAATTATATGTATTATTACACATTCATGCTGAATACGTTGCAGTTCTTTTTTAACCATATTCAGAGCGGTATCTGGCTTTTCGGTCTAAAATTAATCTAGATTCTGGTTTTAATTTCAGTTTAGCTTTATTTTTTGTACAGCACACAAGCTCATCTTGAAAACGTCACTAAACTTGTTTTAAAGTCCATCCGAGAAATGATATTCAATATCGGAAAACGATGTATTGAACACAGATTTGAGAAGAATTTCAAAAATGTTAAGTTGTTCAAGATCAATTAAATTTCGATTAATCTGCGACACTCAAGAAAACGATGTTTCGAAAGGAAACGTCGCAACTCACCAGCCAAACGAATTTTACTTCCAGACACGCTAATTGCTATGTGATCTCTTTCAGACACACGTGGATTGTCATGTTTTTTCCAAGTCGAATGTGATATTAACGTTATGTTCGGCGCTGTATCAAAATCGAAACGAACTGGTTTGTTGTTTACACAAACGAAAATATATTTTATTCAATATATTTTATTCAATATATATATATATATATATATATATATATATATATATATATATATATATATATATATATATATATATATTATATATACAACATCGTACTGCTCGGTACGATGTTGAATATTATCGATATATTTAGCATCCAGGATATTTTGATGATTGAAGTCCTAATGATAGTATTATAGATTATAGCCTTCCATTGATGAATAAGCATTACTTCGAATCAACAACGAAAATTGAAGCTTGGAGACAACAGCTAGACATACCAGATGATCAATGTTGAGGAGTTCACTGGCAACCAAAGACGCCGGAATATTAGTTTGCTGTAATTGTAAAAGTTGTAAGAAATGAAGAAGAAAAACGATATTCTTTTAGTGTTTTTCAGACAACTATCGACTCATTAATGATTTTTTTTTGACAGTGAATAATCCAAGTACCAATATATCAGTGGCGAACGTAATAAATATATGTTATTGATTTAAAAAAAAATATACGAGCACATGAATTATTTTTGCTCTGACATTCGCTGATATATACAAAGAAATATTTTCTATAATTGAAATTATTTACAATATTAATCATTCTTTTATTAGAACTAAATTTCTTTTTCTTATTGTAGAGCATCTCACTTTTTAATCCATTTCTTCTAACATTTTCGCTTATACAAATATATTTTCTTTAATATTCGTAATCAAATTTCAACGTCACCAAAATTTTGTTTGTTTCGAATTTTTTTCTGTCATTTTTTAATTAGTTTCGTCTTGAGTGTTCGGTTGAAACAACAATATATTTTCTTCAATTTCTTTTTTTTTTTTTTAAATTCAATGGATAATTTCTTGTTAAAATAAAGATATATTTCGGATAATTTTGCAATCCTTGATCACACTTGAGCAATAAATGAAACAGTGACGAAGCTATAGTGTAAACGTTATAAATTTGAAATATAGATAAATTTATTTACTGAAAAAAAAAGTTTGAACAAAGTAACTATAAACAATTTTTTGCTATCCTCTGCCAGCCGCTATCCTCTGCCAGCCGCCATGATGGAGAAAGCATTACTTCGAACCATCGCCAGTGAGACACGCTGCAAGAGTCAATCCGTTTCGAGAGGCTCATCCCTTAATCGAGATGCCACCTGGCAAATCCTCCGAACCATCGCCAGTGAGACACGCTGCAAGATCTACTCCGTTTCGCGAGGCTCGTCCGTTAATCGCGCCAATCCTCCGAAGGAACGCCATCGAACGAGGGCCAATAACCCCTGAAGTCTCCATTGCCACAGGAGTAAAAAAAAATCTATCTGCACGAGGAGAATATTTCTTCAATATTCGTAATCAAATTTCAACGTCACAAATTTTGTGTTTGTCTCGAATTTTTTTCTGTCATTTTTTAAATTAGTATTGTCTTGAGTTTTCGGTTGAATTCTTGTGTGAATTTGGATTGCAAAATCATTCTTTATGTTCGCTTCGGTTACAAATATTGTACTTATGGGTTTGTGAATGGACAAGAGCGTGCATCATGCTAATCGTTACAATGCCAACATTTTGAAGGAGGTTTCTTTTCATCAAAGGGTTATTTTCTCGTGAGGATTTTGCTACTTATTGATAAATCATCGTTTTGTCTTTTGTATCAACATAGTCTCTCTTTTTATGCTTAATAAATTGTTGCAGTCAGTGATAAAGGCTTTTAAAGTAATGTCTTTGTCCTATTTCAGATTTGAAAATCAGTATGAGTAGAATATATTATTCCTGCGAAGAAATCAATCATTTAAACTGTTCTTCTGTGAGGGAATTTGATTTAAGTTTTTCACATTCCCGATTGACGTGACAAACAAATGTTACATAATCTCAAAGTCATCTTTCGTTAGCTTTATACAATTGAATGGAATATTAAACAAAGGATTTACTTCTCTGAATACTTTACTGTCAACTGTTTCAGTGAAGATGGAATCTGTTGCCTGCCTTGGTATAATATAATTTATATAACTGCCATATTCCTTAGTGACCAATTTACAAATTAGTTGACGAATTTTCCATTTTTCATCTCCATGAGAAAAGTCGGCGATTAAACCACGACACGAATGATTTTGCACCCGCTGGGTCATAGTGGAATTCTGGTATGTTCTTGAGCAAGATATCCGCTGGTATTTTAGTTTGTTCCACCACGGAAGATTTCTTTTTGATTCCGGAACTGTGCAGTCATTGCTGTCAAAAACTGTTGTTGTGACAGATGAAACTGTTCCTGCAGTTGGCGTAAAATCGCTGTAAGCACCTGCGTGTTGATGTTGATATTCGTGTCCTGGTCGTCAAAAATGTGTTATATCCCAGGTTGTTGGGATGAACAAAAACGAATGAAAATAAAAGACAAGTGTATTTTAACACATAATAAAATAACTTTTATTCATTTACTGCCTGAGAACAGCAAGGATTGGTTTTGATTTAAACCATAAGTTTCACGTGCGTATCAGCTTATCATCATGTTAAAGTCAGAAGTGCCGCAGTCCAACTAGTAAACAATGGCCGTAACTCAATTGCATTTTGAATTATCGTCTTTTATAGTAGGAGGACGACTGGTCGACATATATATGTACGATAGATTCTGGCCGTACACAGGGGAACCAACTTTCCTTGCAGCGGACCTAATAGTTGATTCAATATATTCTTTTCGATTCATGTCAGCGGAAAATGTTAGTCCGAGAAGGCGCAATGAAGCAATTTCCTGGAAGTTAGCATTAGCCATGCTGATGGAAGGTGTTGAAACTTGACTAATGCATGGAATAATAATGCAACACAAAATGTACTTAGAACAAAATGTATTGAAACAAGAAAGTGTACACAATATTTACATATAGTCTTTTGTATATTCCTGGTAAGACCGTTCCTGTAGAAAGTGTTGACTGAGTCGCAGTCGGGCAGAGTCTCTGGTTGAATCTCTTGATTCCTCCCTCTCTTCCCGGTACCAACCATATTTATATGGTCGGTACTCCACTATGCAAATTAGGTGGATCCTACGACAACAGAAGGTAAAGACGGCTCCCTCAAAGGATTAAAAGAGGGCAGTTTCATTTTGGAGGCGCTAAAATTAACAAACAATTCCTTGCCCCAATTAACAATAGAATGTATGTCATTTTTTAGATCAGCTGCATATTTGACATTATCGAACCGCTCAGGCAGGAATAAATGGTTTTGTCATCATCATAGGTACCGAGTTGAGAACTGATTCCATCAGGAAGAATGGAAATTAGGTAAAAAAAAATACGTCCGAGGATATAGTTTTGTGAGACGCCGGCATTAATACAAAAGGATTTAGAAGAGTGGCCGTTCAAGACAACTTCCATTTTGTGACTCAATAAGAAAGACTGAACCAGTTAAAACATTTGTTCGGAAATATTATAACTCTTCATTTTGTGAAGGCCAATACGCCAAACCTTGTTAAATATCACTGAGATATCCAATGTAACAGCTTGAAAGGCCTTTCAGCAATAACATTTAACACATCAATATTTGAAACGGAAGACATATTGCTTATTTGAAAAATGAGGTGACATGCCACAGCCTCTAGTATTTTGCCCAAAACGCATAGAAGGAGAAAAGGCGGATGCTTAGAAGGAATGGGTAACACATATATACAGTGTATCACAAAAGTGAGTACACCCCTCACATTTCTTCAAATGTTTACGTATATCTCTTCATGGGACAGCACTGAAAAAATTACCTTTTGACACAATGAAAAGTAGTCTGTCTGCAGAATATATAACAGAGTTAATTTCTTTTCCCCTCAAAATAACTCAAAATATAGCCATTAAAAAAGCTAAATCCCTGGCAACAAAAGTGAGTAAACACCAAGAAAACTACACCCTAAATGTCTAAATTGAGTACTGCTTTTCATTTTCCTCCAAATGTCATGTGACTCATTAGTGTAACTATACCCATGTGTTCATGGGGAGCAGGTGTATTCAAATTTGTAGTGCAGCTCTAACACTCTCTCTTACCGGTCACTGAAAGTTCCAACATGGCACCACATGGCAAAGAACTGACTGAGGATCTTAAAAAACGTATTGTTGCACTACATAAAGATGGCCAAGGCTACAAGAAGATTGCCAACACCCTGAAACTGAGTTGCAGCACAGTGGCTAAGATCATCCAGTATTTTAAAAGAGAAGGGTCCACTCAGAACAGGCATCAGGTAGGTCGTCCAAAGAAGCTGAGCGCACGTGCTGAGCGTCATCCAAAAGCTTTCTTTGAAAGATCGGCATAGGAGTGCTGTTAGCATTGCTGCAGAGATTAAAGAGATTGGGATTCAGCTTGTTAGTGTTCAGACCATATGCCGCACACTACATCAAATTGGTGTGCATGGCTGTCACCCCAGGATGATGCCTCTTCTGAAGGCAATACACAAGAAAGCCCGCAAACAGTTTGCTGAAGACATGTCAACAAAGCCCATAGATTGCTGGAACCATGTCCTATGGTCTGATGAGACGAAATTTAATTTGTTTGGTTCTGATGGCATTAAGCATGTGTGGCGGCGACCAGGTGAGGGGTACAAAGATAAGTGTGTCATGCCTACAGTCAAGCATGGTGCTGGGAATGTCATGGTCTGGGGATGCATGAGTGCTGCAGGTATTGGAGAGTTACATTTCATTGAGTGAAACATGAACTCCAACATGTACTGTGAAATACTGCAGCAGAGCATGATCCCCTCCCTCTAGAAACTGGGTCGCAGAGCAGTATTCTAGCATGACAATGACCCCAAACACACATCCAAGACAACCACTGCTTTACTGAAGAGGCTGAGAGTAAAGGTGATGGACTGGCCAAGCATGTCTCCAGACTTGAACCCAATAGAACATCTTTGGGCCATCCTCAAGCAGAAGGTGCAGGTTTGCAGAGTCTCAAATATCCGCCAGCTCCGTGACGTCATCATTGAGGAGGGGAAGAGCATTCCAGTGACTACCTGTGAAGCTCTAGTAAACTCCATGCCCAGGAGAGTAAAGGCAGTTTTGGATAATGATGATGGCCACACAAATATTGGCAGTTGACATGTTGTATGTTAATATTGACATCTTTTCCTAAGGGGTGTACT
Source organism: Acanthosepion pharaonis (assembly GCA_903632075.3). NCBI lineage: Eukaryota > Metazoa > Mollusca > Cephalopoda > Sepiida > Sepiidae > Acanthosepion > Acanthosepion pharaonis. The sequence goes on from CAHIKZ030002888.1 coordinate 257,558, forward strand.
CACTTTTGTTGCCAGGGATTTAGCTTTTAATGGCTATATTTTGAGGGAAAAATAAATTAACTCTGTTATATATGCTGCAGACAGGCGACTTTTCCTTGTGTCAAAGTGTCATTTTGCCAGTGTTGTCCCATGAAGAGATATACTTAAATATTTGAACAAATGTGAGGGGTGTACTCACTTTTGTGATACACTGTATATATATATATATACACGCACACACTCACACACACACACACACACACACACACACACACATATATATATATATATATATATATATATATATATATATATATATATATATATATATGAAATGGACAAAGTCCGAAAATTATTTTAATACATTTTTATGTTTATACATTCTTTTTATAGATACAAATATTTCAGTAAATGCTCTGTTTTATAATAAACAGTATTAATAACATTTACCGGCCTGAATGTCCGAGAAATTTTCATAGAAAATTTTCGTCCTCCGACAGGAATCGAACCTGTATCCTGTATGACGGTCCAGTTTGAAAATTTCTCAGACATTCAGGCCGGTAAATGTTATTAATACTGTTTATTATAAAACAGAGCATTTACTTAAATTTTTATCTATATATAAAAATATATATATATATATATATATATATATATATATATATATATATGCGACGTTGCTTAATGTTGAGCCACCGTGGCTCACTAAATCAATTCTCACTGATGCTCCACACATACACCCTTTCAGCTATGCTTAGTAAGTCACTATATATATATATATATATATATATATATATATATATATATATATATATATATATATATATATATGTGTGTGTGTGTGTGTGTGTGTGTGTGTGTGTGTAATTTCATATATGTATTGATATACATATCCATCTATATATAAACTTTCACTAAACTACCAGAAAAGAAAATCATTGATAACCGGTCAAAAGTCGTTCATCAAACAGCCTTTCGGGAGCCGATTATGATTGAGAAGTATTCGGAGTTATAAAATCTTATGCTGTTTATTAAATAAAATCTAATATGATGTTTTTAGGATACATCGTATTGAATTTTGATTTAGTCTTGCTTTACCAGTTCTTCTATTCAATCAGTGTATTTGATTTTCACATACTAATAAAGACGGGTATTGAAATTACAGTTACCAGGAAGACTGTTATGTTTAAACCAACGGTTTGATCTGGACCATACGTTCTTAGGACAAAGAGGTATTAAAATAGTGCAGCCCGAAGGAAGTATAACAATGAAGATGGTCACGCTTGTCTATATATCAATACACATACTATCTGGCTTCATTGACCGTTTTATGAAAACAGTGTGTCACCTTTGGAAAAAAAAACTGTGTAAGAATATACATTACCAAAATTTGCATTTAAATTTTACTTAACATATAAATTCATGCTGCCATTGTCCATTTAATATCAATATCTACATTGACACAGAAACCAGTATTAAACAAAGCCGAATGTCCTGGGTTTTTTTCTAGACCACATCTCATTTTCAATTTTTATATTTATTCCTGAGATAATTTCACCTATCTATAAAAAACATTTTTACAATCCTTGATATATATATACAGCTTGCCTGATCGATTATTAAAAATGCTATAGAAATATTAAAATTAATCCTTGATGCTTTGTTACTCTAATTTCTTTAGAATGACGTCAACAATATTTTAGATATTAATAGCGAATAATATTAATTGCAATTAACATCAAATATTCAAAACTAAAACGTCACCGATTCCATACTTTCAGTATAAGTATCCTATTGCCTTAGTAACGCTAAACTTTAATTGAAGTTGAAACAAATTTGTTCATGCTATCTCTTCTACTTCTTTTCAGTTTTCAATGCAGTAAATGAATGAGAAGATAATCCATTAGCAGAGACTTCAAAAGAATTCCACATTAAATTACACACACACACACAAAACACACACACACACACACACATATATATATATATATATATATATATATATATATATATATATATATATATATACCAAACAAAATTTTCAGCGTCATCAGTATAATTATTGTATTGTTACATCAGACACGGTTATTGGATTTTTCAAGCACGATAATGCAAGTGCTGTAGAATCGCGTTTATAGCAAAGAATGAAAACCTCATCCCGTTAGGCGTTACTGTTATTCTTCCACAGCGAGTAGGTTGAGGGATTTGCTAAACCCACTTTAAACTGAATCTGAACTGACTGATGTATTACTCTTGTACAAGTTTCCATTCAAGTAATATAGAGCTCAATCCGTTTTATTTTAATTCCTAGTTGGGGTGGAGTAGAAAACATCGATTCTAACCTTTCCCATAATAGTTGCGTGAAGGTGAACATCGTCAGGAATGTGAAATCGAGACACCAGCCCCACTGCTAACCGCTTTCACATCTACATATCATAAACAACAAAAGAAAATATTTTCTTTAAAATACGCTAGAAATAGAGGAAACATTTTGCTCAGAAATACTGGATATCGGTTAAAGAAAGGCCTTTGGCCTTACTTCTACTGCATCAGTGTGTGAGCAGAAACCTTAATTGGTATTAGAATAGACAGGAAATTCATCAGGTGGATAAAATAAACAGGACACCAAGGTGTCCTGAGCCTAGAATAAACAGGGCGCACAGATATCCTGAGCAGAATGAAGTGCCTGCTTGTGTGGGCGCATGCCTGGGGACAAGAAGTTGGGTAGGCGACATACAGGAAGAATAAGTAGCCACGTGAAGTTGTGTCAGTGTCTAAAGGTTATTTAACAGGTCTGATACTTGATCTGGACAGAGAGGTTTGGTAGAGTTCCACCGAAGATTTATCTCCGTCAATTCAGTTATGCGGAATCCTAACCGCTGTGATTTTCCCTCACTCTACCTATACGCCGTAACACGAAAAAGTAAGATATTTATTTATTTTTATATATAAGTGTCCGTCGCCTTATTTGAATCCAGCAGCAATATACTTCAGAAACATAAATGAAGAGCCGAAGTTGTGAGCTATAAAATGGAGACAAGCAAAATACAACAAGTATAAAAATTTAAATATCTAGAATGTGATTCACAACAGACCGAAAATGTGACATCGAAATCTGAATGCTCATTGGAGTAGAGAATATGCCTTTCAATGTATTAGGAAGCAGGAAAATTTCGTTAGAAACAAAGAAAAGAATGCTAAATTTTTATATAATATACAATCTCCTATACAGCACTGAGATTTAGGTTATCTTCTTACAGATATAAACGAAATTTGAGGGAAATCTAATCCTACAGAAGGATGATGAGAATACCAGGCACTCAATAGGTGACTAACAACAAAGTTTCCCCCACTTCCCTGTCAATTATTGTGAAAATAGACTCAGGCTCCGACGATTTTTTAAATTATTTTTTGATATTAACTAAGAAAGTGAGGCACTTTGAAGTACCCGAGAGGTGGTTGACATCTGTATCAGACGAGATGAGTTGAAAACTCGTTTTATTTTCTGAAGCGCATAAAAATAATCAAGAATGACTCATAATTACATCTGTAGCTGTTTTTTTAACATTATGATTTGGGCGTGTTTATTCACCAGTGTATGAAAAAGACACCGTCGGTAAAAAAAAAAAAAAATTATATGCATGTCTACGCCGGGGAAGAGGTTAATGAGAATGGAAATGAAATACATAGAGTCAGAAAAAATATATATTTGGAATTTCTAGGGCAAATGATTAAGAGAGGGTGCTCCGAGGATTTGTATGAGACATATTAAATAGATGAGAAACTGGCGAAAGCTGAGAATAACTTAACTAACGAGCTTCTCTAAAGGGTTTGAAAAACCTTATTAAGAGCTATAGGAATCCGTGGAGAGCCATGATTGCTTACGTCCTAAAGAGACACGGCATACAGAAAAAGAACTAACTTTATCTGAATAATATTTTATTATTTTTAATATGAAATATATTATAGTAACTTTAATTTAAAATGTATTAAATGTTTGGTCATAGTGTGACACCAAGATAAAAAAAACAAAAAAACTTACATTTAATCTAGGCATCATATGCCAGTATAAAAGTGAAAACTCCAAGACTAGAAAATATTACCAACACTTTTCATATCGTGTCAAATTATCAGACTCATAAATGACAAATCGATATTAATATTTAATTATCGTTGATCTTTATTAGGTTCTGTAATTAATTCAAAAGATAACACTTTTCAAACCTGTCAATTATTTTCTCCAACCAATATTTTAGCATAATAACTCAGTGACATTTAAGGCGGGTCGAATTTATCCAGTTCGAAATGTTTGAATTGCGATTCTATTCGCAAAGTCCTTTGAAAGATAATATACACTTATACATAGCATTTAAAACAGGTGAAACTAGTGTACCCTAAAAGGGAATTAGCACACACAGACCATTGGCTCAACGTCTCAGATCCTAACGAGTAAACCGCCTATTCCAGGCAGTCAGTAAATAGAATCTTCCTTCTTTTTTTTCTAAATTGAATAAATTGGAGTCGGACTTTTGTTTACAAAAGGTATGTTTTTCATAGCGAAACTTTTATTTCTCATTTTTATTTCATGGGATAAACATTTCTTAAAATTTCAATTTATCGTGGATTTGATTTCCTTCTAAGTAGTTTTGTTAAAAACATTTTATAAATTGCTATAGATACCTCGACAGTAGATATCTACACGTACCATAAGTATATGGAAAGAAGTTAGAAACAAGAAGCTTATTTAATAATACAGTTTACAAGAGAAATGTCTCACGCATATACCACCCAGAAATACCTCCAATATAAAAAGGTAATATAATAAGTCGTGCTAGGGAACGTAGACAATTGACAATTGTGTCTTCATCTGGCTAATATTCTTTATGTGCAAAGTATTTCTGTCGCACCCTTACGCTAATGTCTTAAAATTATGTCGGAGGTATTTCTAGGAGGTATGTATGGGACGTATTTCTGCTTCACCCTGTATATTTAACATATGAAAATTTTAAATACATGTAAAGATTCATTTTCACCGTCCGTCGATTTCAGGTATCAAGTGGATAATTCATCTTCCATTGCAGACTGATTCTCAAATATTTGGAATGCGACTTAAAAGTTAACTTATTTTCTCCATAAGCTGATTAATTACTTGTTGCCGAGTTTAAATGTGTGTCTGAGTTCTAATATACTGAAAAGCAAAAATCATATGGGGGAAAGAAACATGTCAAAAAATTAATAATAGCACTGCTCCATCTAAGAAATTTAGCCAACTTATAACAATGGACTCAACTTGTGAGTGACTAGGTACTTTTAAGGAAAGCAGAAAAAAGTGCGTTTGTAATTATTATTAAGAAGAGACACATGAAATTTCTTGAATATATAATGCGAAAAGAGGGTTTGGCGAAATTTATCATTACATTTGGGTATAAAGAAACAAGTGTCATAAGCCAAACAAATACAAATCCAGAGTTTTCTCACTCTTCTTGGTTGAACCCCTACTTGATTGGCCATGCCTTCAGAGGTCTAGCCGTAATTACCACTGCTACTGAGGTTATTTATATGGAGATTTTGCACTCAGTGTTGCCACCCAAGGGTATAGGACCCAGATGAGAGGAGAAGATATGCATTTATACCTTTTTTAAATGTATTTTAATGTAATGGAATATAACGAAATCGAGTGTAATTTGAACCCGGCTCTCCGATGCCTCAATCCGATCCGCTATCCATAGGTAACAAGCTTGTGTAAAAGCATAGCCCATCGCGGACTAGAGAGATGATGAATAGACAGATCATACTGAGTATGACAGGTTGTTTTGGAGAGCCAATATCGCTCACATCCTGAAGGGAAATGAATATATAATAAGGCGAATACTAATATGTATACGACTACGAGGTGTATACAAAAAAAAATATGTAGTGAAGAAACTGAAAGAGCAAAGACGTAGATATATGACTTGGTGTACAAAGTTCAGGGTCGAATGGTTAGAGAAAAGGTCCGGAATATATTAAGAAAGATATCAGTCAAAGTCATTTCTGGACGTCTGTTTGGAAAGAGGCGTATAAGAATCAGATATATCAAGAAAAAAAGCACATAAGAAAACGTTTATTGTGCCAGAAAATAAAGAAAACCAGCGGTTGACATTCGCCCAAAGCGAAATGTGTCATTTGTGCATTTCCTTCTAAGCCACCCTCACTACCGTTTCGTGATTTGAAGAATAAGCCCCCCCCCCCCCCCACGATAGACGCACACAAAATAAAATTAAAAAAAAACTAAACGTAATAAACTAGTGATGTGTAATTTTCGTTTGACGGCTTTCATTTCAGCTATAATAACAGGCTACTTGTTGAAGACACTTTGCATCATCACAAGAGGGGTGATTGATCCGATAATCGATAGTGGCAAACTTAATAACAGCGAGGCGCAACAGGTATTCGATTTCTTTAACCTAACTCTCTATACGAGGGTTAATTTCAGTTGCCATTGGTCTTTTCGGTCAAATCATTAAGATGCCGTTCATATCAGACAGGATTTCAGGAATACAAGATGCGAATTTAAAAATTGGTCGGGACTACTTCTCTATTTTAAATAAATTCTGGTTATGCATCGTTCGAGGAATATAAAACAATTTGAGTTGATAAATAAAACAGTTAAAACTTGTCCAATCTCATAACGTGAAATGTAAGTCGAAAGAAGAAATTTCTTTTTTATTTAGTTGTTTTAGCAGTTCGAATATAAAAGAATTGTTGGTTGCTTTCTAGGTTGGATGTAACACCTTATTTTCATGCTAATTCAAAATAGCGTCTTGAGTAATACGATAAACTACATCCACGTATCTGATAAGACGAAAAACTACGTCCAACAGCAGGACATTTTGAGGAGCGTGGAATCACCTCTTAATTGCTAGTGTTCCCAGGTCCGCCCTGACTTGTGATGGTAACACCTATGAGGATCCCAGTTATGCATAAATAAACCCAAACTGGGGTCAAAACACGATGAAAGTCTAAAAATAGGTTTTAATACCAGAAATACTTTGTAAAAATATTACCAGCAATACATTATTACCAGCAATAAATTTTGAAAAAAAAAATACATATTATCAACAATAAAAATCTTGTCGGTATTAAATGACCCATTGAGGTTGCTATGACGTAAAACAAACCAAACAAAACCTATTTCAAAATACAAACGGGGTGAATTACGCGGCAACGCCCATATCCTCTTGAAAAAACAGTCGGTATTATTGACTTAACTAATGTTAACTAAACAAGAAAGTATCCCTGACTTGACTCACTTCTCTTTCAGCCATTATTTTATATTTGCTATGCGCACTATGCCAAGGTAATTTACGATCGGTCATAAAGGATGGCGAAAACCAAGCAACAGTTGAAATTTGTCAACTCTGCTTCATTGGCGATTGCAGTTATTTATAGAAATAATGGAATTCAATTCGAAAATCTCAAAAGTAATAATACGAGTCGAATTTAAAATAAGTCCTCGATGTAATTTTTTACGCTTAATACATTTAAACTGTGATATTTGTCAAAGCGGTTTATTGTATTCAAACAAAAACAGAAGAGATTCATTTAAATATTAATCTGTCTATCTAATATTTTGTTCAGATGGTACTACAATATATTCGCATATTGTAAAAATTAAATAAATTCATAAAACATACAAACATTGTCGATTGAATTATTTTAAAATATAATTTCACCCTAAGCAAGGCGATGATGCCACTAAGACGCTTGGGGTTACTAAGTGTGAAAGACAGTGAGAAGACTTTAGTGAAGAGATGTGAGGAAAAAAAAAACAATTTGTTGAAATAATTTCTTCTTGATAGACATATTTGTAAGGAGAGATATCCAAAGTACATCCCAGTCGCTACTCGAACCTGCGACACAGCCAAGAAAGCTATACTGATTCTGATATCATCCATGTGATCTCTACCTCGAAACCTGGTCTTATTTTTTTTTCTCTCTCGGGTTACTATATTCAATAATTGTAATATTTTCAAACAGTAAATAAATATTGAAAAAAATCATATAAATGCTAAATTTGATTGGATTTAATAAAAGTAAGGACACTTAATATAAACATTATATACGCTGGGAAATTATGGAGACCATGAAAGTTGAGTAAGCAGTGAATGGAGTTATTCTATAAACTCGTTCGTTATTTTATCCATGAATACATTCGATTTTGTAATTAAAACCATGAATTTATCCCAACCGAAACACATGCATTTATTAAAGGATATTTGCATGCGGCATATTGATACGTAGATAGAAATAATGTTAGGATAAAAAATAAAGGATATTTGCATGTGACGTATAAATACGTAGATAGAAGGAATGTTAGGGACAAAATACAAGCAAATATTGCTTGTTGTGCAAACATTGTTTAGAGAAAGAAGATAAAGCCAGGTTTCTTAAGAAAATAATGAATGCTGGTTTTTCGCTAAATAATCAATAATGGCTGGTTGCTAGTTGCGAGTTTGTCGGTCGTCTGCTAGAATGTGGTCAGCTAATCTCTTGCAGAAACATGCCCAGACATACTTGTATTTCTGCCACAACTATGAAGCTATACACTGTCGTTTATAAAGCAGACTTTAGTTAAAGTTTCTAGGAGAGAGCCTATATTCTGGTGAGAAAAACTGTTTAACAAAACCTGAAATTCGAGGTGGCGATGAAATGCACAACTAACAACAGCTTTTGAACAGTTTCATCTGCACAGATTCGCTTGAGTTAAATCGTAACAATTTTCATTCGCTTTCCAACGGCTTCACGCGCGAGAATACTCTTCCTCGACCGGTATTAGCAAACTGGCCATGATTAGATTTTTATGCTATCCTTCACGCAATCTAAGGTCCAAGTGCCACTCAAGGAAGAGCGTTACTGAATGCAGTTTGTCATGGACGTCAGAATTATAGATAATGAGTATATATAGGATAAATTATGATAGACCTTGACTTTTCCACAAAGCAGTGGCTTTTCAGAAGAAGAGGTTCGAATTTCCACATTACCGATAGAAATTCGATAAGAATGAGGCTAGTTGCTCCTATGTAGATAGCATCGGTTTTAGATATAAAGGTCTGAACTAGGACACCTAGGGAAAAGATTTTAATAGAAACACTGATAGGCTTTCAACGTAACTTCTGAAGGAATGGTGCTGTAGGGTGAAAATAATTAATTACCTACGAGGCCGCGTCGATGCTGGAACGAAAAGATTGGGCATCACCAGGACAAATATGTCAGCAATAGTCCATTTATGGTCTAATCTGACTTTTTGCAAAGTATGGCAGTTATATTCCAATGTAGTATAACGAACCGACAGTTTTCGAGCACCTTTAGCCATGGATCGTATATGGATATATATATATATATATATATATATATATATATATATATATATATGTGTGTGTGTGTGTGTGTGTGTGTGGTTTCTACTTGAGGTCAGAGGTGAAGCAGAGTCTGAATTAACGCTGAAATGATAGAAACTCTTCGATAGGTCAACGGTCCATCGAAACTGGCAAGGATTAAGGTGGCACCTCGATGATAATATAACATTGCTAGCTTGGTTTTGGAGATGTTAAAAGTAACAAGCTACTTAATACGCCATTGAGCTGTTACAGCGAAGTCAGATCAGAGATCAGTTGTCAAGCTCTCACCCTATAGATTTGTGAAGGCTCACCCAGACACGGTGGTGTCATCTACATAGATATTCACTTAGTATATGAACATGTTCTAAAACAGATCGTTAATATACAGCAGAAAGCTGGTAGGATCGAAGGGTGAGACATTTGAGGCCCTTGATCTCACTGGATTTAGAAACATGGCCACAATCTTAAAGGATATACTTAATAGGAATAGTGTGAAGACATTTACTTGATAGCTAGATAGTTTGTGTAGCAGCGACCAACGCCATTAGTTGTCAAAATCCCTTGAGATATTTTGATATCTGTCTCATTTTGAATTTATTATCGAATGCGTCATTTATTTTGTAATAAATCAGCACATCTCTGGTGTCCTCAGAACAGCAAAATCCATATTATGTGTCATTCTCTAGGTTGTTTCTTTAAGCTTATCAACATATTTTTTGCTGATCATAGGATCGAATAGATTGCTGATGTTTTTAAGGTGGGATGCCGGGTAGATATAAAGATGGAGATTAGCACTCTCCGCCTTCTTGGATAGAGGACAGGAAGCTAACAGATTCCATATCATTTGAAATTCACGCAGCCGGTAACAGCTTTGTTAAGTTTGGTGATGACTTTGGGTTAAGGTCTTCAAATACAACCAGCGGAAACTTATCCTGACATGTAGCCGACGTAGATTCAAAGGTCTTTGATGAATATGGAACATTCCCGGGCGGTGATGGATATGTCAAATGGGGAGTGCTTCGTGAGAATGAGCAAGTCCAGTAGTTTCATTATAAAACGTTTAATCTTATCTGACGAGGATAAGATAACCACATATGTATTTATAATCGAAGGCACTGCTGATTTAACTCACGGGAAACAAGTCCAACTTAAGCTTAGAATGATGGCGCATAGCTGTTCATTGCATTTTTCCGAAAAGAATACAGTTAGGTTTGAATGCGACAAGAGTTCACCGTTTCCCGAGACAAAGATGTAGAGGTATCGCTAACAATGATTTATGGCTGTAAAATAGTCTGGCTTTAATCAAGACTGACTATTCGGCTTTCGTCGATACCTTTTATGCAGAAGAAAATTTTCCATGACAGAAAGAATGCATTTCTGTTGTGGAAGATCTTTTTTTGAATAGTTCTTTGAGAAGTGCTTCAGTAATATACCTTCTGAATCTTTTCATAATCAACTATGGCATACCAACAGATCGCATTATTGAATTGAACATCGGAGGATACATTGGTTTGGCATCAGTTCGAACACAGATCACAAGGTTAGACTGCTACCGTCTTAATCAATTAGCCGCCCAACCATTCTAAATAGGTAGATGGTGAGAAACTGCGTTTTTATTCTTAATCATGAAAGGAATTCAATTTCAATATATTTTTTAATCAAAATTATATTCTTTATATTAAATGTCAATTATTACCAAAATTTAGTATAATTTCACCACACAAAGTATTTGGTATCTCAAAGGAAATTGTTGTTGATTATCTGCAGTGAAAAATATTAAAAAAAGAATATAGACTGCGAAACTTGGAGAGGGAAATCAAATAATTTACTGTGGTAAGAGTCATTTTTATGTGAGAGCGAAAGTAAAGCCTGAAATTAGTCATTTCAACTGGTACATTATTTAGCTGGAAATTGAATTTAATTGGATGAAATTTTGGAAAGATAAAGAAAATTTAGTCAATGATTTCACCCAATGCGAATGAAAAATTAAAATTGAAACTCTTTCAGAGCGCAAATTTTGTAGTTGGTTTCAAGTTGAAATGCTGTTAGACTTAAAAAAAACGTTAAAGAATTGCATTGACAAATGCTTCAAATAAGTCATAATTAGTTTTACTGAAATCACTACATTAAGTTTCTCTCTTCCCCTTTTCCGGGCAAAAGTTTTAGACACTCTGTGAAGATTGAACTCGCTCTACAGTCGCAATACATTTTGCGAGACAAGCTAGCCAACGGTTATACCACATCGAAGAGACCAACCTGAAGCTGATTCATGCGGTGCTCTTATATATATATATATATATTAAGAAATGGACAAAGTCTCCGACAATTTATTTATTAAAGACATTTTTATTTTTAACGTTCTTTTTTATAGATACAAGTATTTAAGTAAATGCTCTGTTTATAATAAACAGTATTAAATAACATTTACCGGCCTGAATGTCCGAGAAATTTTCATAGAAAATATTCGTCCTTTGACAGGATTCGAACCTGAATCCTATACGAAACCGTCATTTACGCTGACGTGCCTTAACCGTCTCGGCCACAAAGGAGCGTTCGGTAGGCAAGGTCGAATTTACTGCTTATAAACTTCAATCTTCCATGAATCTCGTACATTCATAACTGCTCTGGCGTATCAAATGTAAATAAAAAAGAACGTTAAACATAAAAATGTCTTTAATAAATAAATTGTCGGACTTTGTCCATTTCTTAATATATGACGTCATTTGTTTACATTTGATAAATGTCTTTAATAAATATATATAAATGAACAATTTATTTAGAACCGTTCAATTTGACATTTTCGGAATAATATACTAAAATAAATAATATTGCTCTACTTTGTATTGAGCCCTCTTTTAAAAATATATATATATATATATGTGTGTGTGTGTGTGTGAGCGAGAGACAGACAGAGAATTTGAATTGTTTTCCCTTCAAAATAAATCTTTCTTTTCAATGAAAAAAAATCTATAAAGATGTTAGGCTATAGACGTCCTGCAATATATTTGTTTTAAAATTGTTTCTTCAGACAATTTCGTATTTTTTCTCATTTTCCCGTCATATATATATCTAGAATATAGTTCAACGAAGACACAAACATATAAACACTAGAATGAAGAGATTCTATGATTGGTCAGTTTAGAAATCAATCGGGTATCATCATATATTTATAGACCAGTCTCCAGCCAAATATATTTTTGCACCACTGTCTTGTTTACTGTTTTATCCTGTCTTGTTTAAGAAATATTTGCAAGCTAAAATGGACGCTATTTAAGTTCCAAATATGCAGTGTTAAATAAATACTTTATCAACTAGTAGGAAAGCACACACTATGTTGTAACTAATTAGTCATATCCGTATCCCAGATAACAGTACAATATATGCATTAAAATGATCTTTTTAATTATAAAATTTCCCATAAAATAATGGCTTTAATCTGTTGATTTACGTAAGTGCATAATTTCCAAATGCAACATAATACAATGTGTATTTATTTAAATGCGTTTAAAGATTATTAGTTTCTGACAGTTGATATTTTTATGCAATCTACAGGATGTCCCACAAAAGAACAAGAATTGGTACAGATTATTTAATTGTTGGAATTTTTGTTACAGTTATTTGAAACAAAAGCAAAGCAAGTTTTAAACAACAAAAACACAAATGTTAGATGTGGTGTTCAAACTAAAAGAACTCTGACAAAATATCTTGGCATTTATTCAGTTCCCAAGTTGGATATTCTTTCTTAAAGAGAACATTTACCTCGCGTTAAAAATTTGATAAATGCAGCATCCTGGAACAACAAAATATATATATATGTTAGTATATTTTTTACTTCATTCATATAGCAAATTACATAGTTAATTTTTTTGTATGTTAGTTAATTTTTTCATCATATATTAAATCTAAAATTTCCTGTAGTGTTTACATATGATATAAGTAAACCTTGATAAGAATATTTTATTAAATTATCAAAACATTTCTACCTCAGTAAGACTTAATTTACTTGGAATATTACTTTATTAATTTGTGTTTCTATAAAAAATAAATATGTTATTTACCTGGAAGACTAGAATCTCAGGACACAGTAAATTTCTCACTGCTTCACCATACTAAAGCTCTTCGACATGTTCGCTTAAAATACAAACAGAATCAGCCAACAAATGAATTAATGTATATACTGACTTCTGCGTTGTGATTTCTACTCAGCCTTCGTCTTTTTTTCTTTCTTTCTTCTTTTTTTTTTTGTTTTCGCCAGTATTATTGCTAGTGTTTCGCTTGCTACAAATGGTCGGGTATTAATGGCAGATTGTGGTCAGCAGGGCAAAAATGCCTCTAGCTCCTCGGCCTAAAGTTTCGAGTAATATCACCATCCTGGGGCTAAAGCTAATAGTAATTTTGAAGACACCCACTCTAACTCGATTTTTGGCTACTTTACGTCAATAGTAGCTGCAAATATACATATATGTCACTTATTTTTTTCATCATATATTAAATCTAAAATTGGCTGTAGTACTTACATATAATATAAGTAAACCTTGATTGGAACATTTTCTTAAATTATCAAAACACCTCTACTTCAGTCAGACTTTATTTACTTGGAATACATATAGAATTCCAAGTAAATAAAGTCTTCATATTAATTTGTGTTTCCATAAACAAGATTATGTTATTCATCTCGTAAACTAGAATCTCAGGACACAGTAAATTTCTCACTGTTTCACCATACTAAATTTCTTCGACATGTTCGCTTAAATTAGAAACAGAATCAGCCCAACAAATGAATTAATGCGTATACTGTTTTCTGCATTGTGATTTCTACTCAGCCTTCGTCATTTTTGGTTTTTTTTTTTTTTTTCTAAAGTTTCTTATATCATTCACCGAAGGAGAAATACTGTTGATGGCCTTTTCGCCAGTATTGACCCCCCCCCCCATCCTGGTGTAGTGTATTTAGCCTGTTATAAGACTATACTATTTTGGCTACTTTACGAATGGTCGGGAATACATTTTTATTGTTTTTTATTTATTCGTTTATTTATTTTGTGGTCAGTAAAACAGGGCAAAACTCTGCGTCGAATTAATGAAGACCATGAAGGGCGTTATTTCTCGACTTAAAGTTTCAAGGGACTCTCCAATCATTCACGGGTCCGAAGGAGTCATCTGTTTGTCTGCTAAGAGGATGGCCTACTGACATTATTTGAAGGGCGATCTGAGCTAATAGTACAGAGTTTACTTTGATATCTTTTGAGTTCAGACTCCCCCAGCCCCATCCTGGTGTGAGAATTCGATTTACGCCTGCATATTATAAAGACTATACTATTTTGGCTACTTTTATATATTATATATATATATACATATATATATATATATATATATATATATATATATATATATATATATACATTTGAATACTACTTGATATATATGTAAAGAAATGATATATATATATATATATATATATATATATAAAGAATATATTTTATTATTTTTATTTATTCGTTTATTTATTTTGTGTTATGCTTTCTCAGTAAAATCTGATAGGAATGAAGACATATATATATATATATATATAATATATTTATATAGATTTTTCCAACTAAACATGGATTCTTGAAGCGTCATAAGACATTTAAAATTAATGAAGACCATGAAGGGTCGTTATTTCTCAATGATTTTGTGTATTCTTTCGTCCGTGTATTGTTTGATATCGTTCAAAGTTATCAGGAGATTTGTATCAATATGTTGACTCTCCAATCATTAAGCTTATCAGACAATATGCTTAAAATAAATGGGTCGAGCGTCTATATAAATTCCTGTCATCTGTTTGTCTTTGTGCATTATTCGGTATATACTATAAAAGTTCATTTTAGGTAATTTTTTGATTTATAGTTTTATGTTGGAAAAAAAGCTAATTTCTGTCTCGCAACCGTCATTATTTTTTTATTATTAAAAATAATTAAGCCCCATTCAGATATTTGTATGTACACATACATACATTTATGTATGGCGACGTGTGTGTGTCTGTTTATCTTATGGATTCAGTCAATAGTGTGTACGTGTATAAGAGTTTACTTTGATATCTCGCCAAAAATGGAAACAGGGTTCAATAAAACATAAACCGAATCTTAATTGTTTTGACTACTTCGCAAACTCTTTCAGCAATTCTAGAAGAAAATTCTAGATCAAGAGAACATGAAGAAAAAAATGATTTTTGGCATTTAATTGATTCACAAAACCTACAAGCATATCCCTCACGTAAATCATATACTACATTTGAATGCTCATGGAAGAACTTGATATATATATATATATATATATATATATATATATATATATATATATATACATTTGAATATTTATGCCTCAAAAATATATATAGAAATATATATTTGAATGATTAACCCACAAGACACGGAAAAACAAAAACAAATAAAAACACACACTAAGCATACAAAATGCAGGCCCAAATTGAAATATATATATATATATATATATATATATATATATATATATTACCAAGTAAAGAAAAATATATATGTATCACAAAAAACCCCAATACCCAACACAAAACAATCATGATAAAAAAATATATCCCTACCCACCCACAATTGCACTCTAAAATTTATGCAAAACATCCACAAACTATATTTATAACACATTCTATAATTCTACCACCACCACACGCATTCCACACCCACATAAAAAATACAATTTAATATATGGACCACCACACCATAACACAAAATCAAAGATCACATTATCTACAAAACATAGCACAACAAAAAACCGAGTGACCATAGTCGGTTCTATGCGTTGATTCAAGAAAAACAACATATATTAAAAAACAATCATTATTTTTAGAAACCCCAGTCCGAACACACACACGCACACTACACACAAATGACGAAATATATATATATATATATATATATATATATATATATATATATATAAGAATATGAGATAATATATTTTTTGAAAAACTCTGGAACCTTGACCTACAGGAAAAAAAGAGCCTTAGAGAACATTCGAAAAAATAAAACATAATTATCAGCGCTATAGTAATTGGGAAAACCCTCTAGAGGTTGAAAAAAAAACTATGACACTCAACATATGAAAAAAACTTAAACATGGAAAAATAATAAAAAAATTAAAAATTTTGAAGCTATATACATAAGAAATTTAAAAAGTTGAACAAAATAAACTACGACCCATAAAACGCCAATAATGATAATTGAAGCCATTGGTTTATAAAGGTAATCCGGAACCTCCCATAGCCTTAATACTTGAACTCATTTTCACTCTCGATTCACTGGTCATCTATGACCTAATAAACAATAACACCTTTATTTGACAACAAAACTATATCAAGCTGCGATGAACAAAATGATTTTCGCTTACCTGAAGAAAACCTCGTCAAATATATCGTATACTAAATGAGTTTGACGTTGAAATCATCTTTAACCAAAACTACTTTCTTACACCCAAAAAACAAAACAGACTGATATACTCATTTATAATCTTACCACAAACCCACAGACACCAACAATACGTTCGTCCGCTGCCTAAAATGTATTGAATTTGTACAATAGTGATATCTTGAAAATGCTTAGAAGAACTACATAAAATTGTCATCTTCAAGGTATTGATAATGGCTCTAGACCAACGTAAGCCGAACAAAAGCATATGTCTCAACGTACGGATTTAAACATGTATCAAAATATGCCAATTGAAACCTAAAACACATATACTCACCTCATCTAAATTTAGTCAACACAAAATACAGGAGTCACAAAATCAAAAAAGATGTCTTTCAATGATAATGTTATTAAGTTTATCAGACAATATGAAAGAAACTTACTTAAAATAAATAGAAACAACTTGTATCTATATTATTTAATGATATATCAAAAACATGCATCACTTTATAGACAAATTCAAACCCGAACTGAATAGATCGTAACCCCCCCAAAAAAAAAATATGATCACAATATATATATATATATATATATATATATATATATATATGGTTATATATATATGTGTGTGTACTGTACTTGTGGTGGGAATGCGTGTATAAGTACAAATAGTTTAAAAAAACGCATATATACACGCATGCTGACAGGAACACATAAAAAATAGAAACAGAACATGTCACTAAAACATTAAAAGATTAAATGCCGATAAGACAAACCTTAATTGTTTTTGTGAACTCTTCATTATTCTAGAAAGAAAAATTCGGATTGCCAACACACAAACAGAATATTATTTTCATGAAGAAAAATTAATTATTTTTTTTACCTCTGAAGACGGTTAAACGTGTCGTTTTGTAAAACAACGTATAATTTTTCTTTTTTCAAAAGATATATATATATATATATATATATATATATATATATATATATGTGTGTGTGTGTGTGTGTGTGTGTGTGTGTGTGTGTGGGTGTATATATATATGTGTGTGTATATATATATATATATATATATATATATATATATATATATATATATCTACGTTCGTACTGAATTGTGTTTATTAACGTAATGTTAATTGATTGGGATCGAAGCATTTAATGATGTTTTGGTGATTATTGACTTGAGATTATGAAAACTCAGTTTGAAAGTGTTGGTATTCGGAATTATACTAAGTTAAAACATAATTATTATTTCAATTTTTTATCTCCCCTGCACACAGGTATGATCAAATATTTATGCAGGGGCATCCCTGGGCCGCAGCTCGTCTCTCCAAATAACTTATCTTAAAGCACATTCTTTAAAATAATTTACCTGAAAGTCAAACCTGGAATTATTTTCTGCTTCTTTTTTTTATAGCAGTAGATAGGATCTTCGATCGCCCGGTTCATACTCCTCCCCCTTCCCTTGAATATGAGTATAGGTTTATGAATCAGTCCTTGGTTTCTTTTCTTTTCTCAGGCCTCAATTGTGATGCTGTTATGAATTTCCTGTGATATGCGTGGATGATGACAGCGTCTCTTCGTACTCTGGGTACCGGGTAGGATGTTTTCTGGTTGCTGTTCCCGACTGGTAGTTAGGTGTCTGACCTCTTGGGTAGTGCCCTGAGAAGCTGCTTTATCAGTTGCCTAATATGGGGTTTTTGCAATGCCATTTCGCGCATGGAAGGTTGTTAATGCAAACACGTCCGGTGGGCAACCCCGAGGCCATACTTATGTTGCAGTCTGCGCCAGTTCCCTTCTCACAGATGTTACATTAGAGGACTGACTTCTACTACCCTAGGCTTTTGCTTACCAAAATAACACAACGTGACCATAACAAACCAAAGATATAAACCAGCTCAACAAAAACAAACCAAAAATAGAAAAAAATACCCTTTCTTTATTCCAATATTCGTGGTATTCTTAACAACTTATGCAGTGTGGAATCGTTCCTCTTCGAAAAGTCTCTAGACATTCTAGTTCTCTGTGAAATTAATGTTTACTCGTCAATCCCATCTTCTAATTTCTTGATTCCTGTCTGTCATTCTCTCTTTAGAAAAACAAAAAACAAAAAAGGACTCTAATATCCACATCTATGACCTGGTAGTTTATGATCGCGTACATCTCCCACTGGACAGGGAACGCTCTCTTGAATCTCCAGATCGTTCTTACATGTGTCTCCGTCTCTCTCTACTTCATCTATCACTTCTTTCTCTACCGATACCCGTCCTCTCAAGACTGTCACGTGCTAGATAGTATTACCGATAATATAGACAAGGCCATCTCCTTACACCTGTTTGCAAATATATTCTTGTTGGGTGACATTAATACCCACCATACCAGGTGGCTTAAACATTCTGACAGTGGCTTCGCTGCTATCCAAACACTTAAATTAACAAGTACTCAATCTCTTACGGGTTTCCCCATTAACCCCGACGGACACACTTCTCTTCTTGGTTTCTTTTTTACGTCTCTCACTGACTCTTTTCGTACTAGGGTCTCTACCCTCTTGGCAACACTGATCATGCGGTATTGTATGTTAACCTCTTTTTCCGCTCCCCCACCAGCCAAGAAACTCCTACCAACAGAATATACTTCTGTCATCAACGAGCAGATTGGGAATCGTTATGTGATGTCCTTCGTAACGTCCCATGGAAATAAATTTTTAATCATCCAGTTCAGAATAGCGCGTATGATATCTTCTCCTGGCTGAAGATACATGGCACACTGGGTAAAGGCGTTAGTTAGATCCAGTGACTGGACCCAAAGTGTTTGAGTTCCATACCCGGTTAAGGCAGTGGAGAACTTTCAGAGGGAAATTAACAGGAGATAACTGATAACTGACATCCATTAAACATTTCACGTGGAACTAGAACAGTCTAATCCAGTGAGCGAAATAAAGGGTTCAATTCGACATTCTAACCACCTGAAGAAGGCCGGAGCGTACAAGGGCCGAAACGTTGTAATAAATCTGGCGACAAAGATGAGGACAATAGTCCTAATAATGTAATTAATGCTAGCAAGTTTGGTTCTAGAGATTATTGGTGGCTCTGAACAATAGGAAAACCTCAATCCCTACTCTATTCAATCAATTCGAAGTCCTAACATCTACAGCTGATAATGTTGAATGCTTTGAGCGAAAATTCTCTTCGAGTTAATCACATGATCATTCGGAATACCCAAACCTTATTTTATCCCCAGAACTTAGGTTCAATTGAGTGATAGGCACATAACGACGTCACTGGTCTCGGACATCATTTCTAAATTAGACCCCATGAGGTGACGGAATGGCATCCATCTTCCTAAAGAAATGTGTTCATGAGCTGGCACCAGTTCTCGCCAAACACAACCTTTGCCTTGCTGCTTCCTGCTTTTCAGCTTAGTGGAAATTCTTCTCTGTAGTTCCTGTTTTTATGAACTCTGGAGAACCTTATGACACCTCAATGAATTTTACTGGTCTACCGGGGATGTGCTTAGGGCCCTCACTCAATATGTATATTAAGCACTTGATAATAACGGCGAAGGTCGAACTGCGGTTCTAGATGTCTCAAAGATATTTGACGTGCTGTTCTCCTGCGTAAGATTCAGGGCCATGGTATTACAGGAAGATTGCTTGATTCTATCCAATCATTCCTATGAAATCGTGAAATGGAGGTCATTCTGAACGGGCTCGTTTCTATATCCTTTCACACGAACGCGGTTGTTCCCAGGGTTCTATCTTGGTCATACGGTGTTTCAGATCTTTATTAATGGTCTTCCTGATGTCATCAGTTCCCAAGCAGTTATTTGTGCAGATGAAGCAACCAGTCTCCAGTCTCAATAGCAAATCCGTCAGTGATAACAAAGTAAACATGGCCGCTGCTCTTCAAAATGACCTCTAATCAGTGTTGAACTGGGCCAAGAAATGGCTTGCAAATTTGAATGCATCCAAAACTAAACTACTCTCATTTAACCATCATAGAGGCACTTCCCTGTCTGCCATCAGCATGTTCGTTTCCTGGAGAACGATTCACTGCGCCTTATTGGCCTCACATTTTCAACTGACTTGACGTGGAACAATTTCATACCAACTGCTCTGATGATTCTTTCCCTGGAGCCACGACTAAATGAATGTAAGATTGCTACTAGATTGCCATCTAGGTCCCACCCTTTTACTGTTGAAATATTTAAATGCAACAGCCACTTATATATATATATATATATATATATATATAGGGAAAATGTATTAGAAAGTGGAAAAGATTTTTGTCATACATTTTCGTCAATATACGTGATAGAAAAATATATCGTTATCTCATATATATATATATATATATATATATATATATAATTTATTAAATACTAATGTAGTGCGGTTAATTCTTTCGTATAAATGTTTTCTTTTCTAGACATAAAGTATCTAAAAACAATCCTACATTTTCTATATATCCGACGGATTTCGGCTATTCTTTTGCCAATTATTGTGGATTTTAACAGAACTTATAGTTTTCTATATCTATTTTTCTATAGTGTGTTACTTTTACACAAACACAAACACAAACACACACACACACACACACACACACACACACACACACACATATATATATATATATATATATATATATATATATATATATGTTGTGACAAGTAAATATATCTGATGTTGCCATTTTGGCTCAAATATACGTCTTTTTCGAAGAATTGATCCAGGTAGAGCATTTAATTAATCTAACAGGTATATTCTACTGTTTCTACTGAGGTCATTAAATTGCTCGGTAAAAAGCGCCCTCCCGCTTGTACTAATCCCTAAGGTTAGTGACAAATATCCGTAGTGTAACTGGTTCAATGGCGCTGTTCATATTTCAGAAGCACTCTATAGGATGATGTAACGAAAATAACTATTGATTTCCGGTAAATTAATGAGATTGCAAGGTTTTATTAACTGAGTAACACTAGTTGTATCTATGTCTGGCTTTTCATCCTGAAACCAATAAAGGATTTCTCAGCTAGCCAAAAGTAGAATGTTCGTTTGAAGCGATATGTATGTTGAGATGCTGTAAAATGAAACCGCTATTACAATGAAATAAAATGAAAAAAAAAAACAACAAAATAAAACAGGTTTTTGAATGTCCGCGGTTTGTTGCCAATTGTGGCTGAAGTGGATGACTTGATATATACAGTCAGTCAGTTATGTGCCATACATGATACACGGTTAGGCGATCTTGTATCTTTCGCTACATCGCTGACGGGGCTCATTTTTTTCCCGCAATAAGTTGGCATTTCTTTCTGCGATAGACCAGTTGCCATCCAAGGCTATAGAACCTGGTCTGTCCTGCTATTTACCCATAGCTGGGGGAGAGAAGAAAAGCATTTATACATTTTCCCAGGGATATTATCACGTAAGGGAATATAATGGATTCGACTGGAATTCGAACTCAGCTCAATCTGAGCCGCTATCCATTTCTCAACCGTGCTTCCTATATATATATATATATATATATATATATATATATATATATATATATATATATATATACTATACTATTGATAGTTAACGACGGATGTTTTTTCAGTGTACGCGCATGATGTTGCCGTCACTGCCACAGGTCCAGTAGGCCGACATGATCGTGACGGCGCTGCTTTGACAAAGCTCCACAAACTGTCTCAATTTCAAGCGGTCGTGGGATAGGGCAGGACATTTTACAAGTCCTAGTCTGCCCACTTTTTTCGCTGTCTGTCACATCTTTATTCCACCATTCCCTAAAGTGTAGTCTTGGAAATCACATACGATTTCGCGAAATAGCTATAAAATCTATTTTCCACTTTGTAGAGTTAAACGTACTGCCTAGAATTTTCCTGACATTATTTTTTCTAAGATATGCCAAAGAGTATTCTGGATAATTTAAGTTTCAAATCCTTGATCCTTCACGGGAACTATGATTTTAGAGCCCAGAATACTTCACTGTCTATTCAGTGACATCGAACTTCCTTCACTCTTTACCTCGTATTCTTTTCGGCTAAATTGTTCTTTAAACGATGGACTTGAAGGACAGTGCAGAGGGGAAAAAACGCATCTTACCACATGACTATGCCATTCTCCTTTCGTTTTTATTCCACTGTGGTCTTGATGTTTTCCTGCATACCGCCGTCTAGTAGATTTCTGTCCATTTATTTATTGTTTATGGAATATCGTAGAGTCTTCTAATTGATTTCGCTTCCTTTGTTGTCAGTATACAGAAGTGGCATGCTTACAGGGAAATGAGTGCCGTATTTAAAGAATTGTCTTTTTTGATTGACGATCTTGTTCCTCCGTATGGGATTCAGTATTTCTAGTTGCAGTGTACGTAGGTCTTGCGTGTATTTTGAACTTGCACGCTTTAGTAAAGATAGCAATAAGAAAATTAAAATTGCTTCAGTGATTTCAGCTGTAGCCTGTTGATACTGATCTTTGTTTACAGTGTATTCATTCTGTTTAACGTGATCGTTGTTTAATTAGCGCTGATCACCATTCATCCAGGTGATTAAGCCAGTTTGCCAATTTTCTTTGAATGTCCACTGATCCATGAGTTTCATGGATTTTTATGAAGTCTACGAATCGCTAATATTAGCGATAAATATCCGTAATATAATTGGTCCGTACGTTGCTTTTCAGATTAATCAAACATTTCGGCAGTAATCTTTAGGAGGATGGAAAGAAAATAACATTATTTTCGGTGAAATTAATGAGATGCCAAGTGTAATCAATGTCGGGAATTGTCACTTGAAACTAATAAAGTTTGTTCGTGCTAAGCAACTGTAAAGAATTCTTATGAAAATTTACGTAAGACGAGACGATGTAGAGCAAAGATGTGATTACTGTTAAATATCGAGAAAAAAAAGTTTCGGGCGTTCTTACACCCCGGGGGTGTCTGACTCGATATTGAAGAACACGATTTGTTTTCTCTTGAGTCTGATGTAGAAGACTTGATGCAGCCACACATGTCTAATGCTACAGATTCCAATTTTGATAGAACGAGGGTCACTTCAGATCATTGAAGGTTAACTTGATAAAATACAGGCATGATGTACAGCCAATTTTTAACTTATGATCTTCTCAAGGTTGGTAGACATTAATTTCACTGCTCAAAAAAAGTCTTCTCAAATAAGGTGTATAAGCTGAATACAATGTTCATAATAATAATAAATGATGCCTGATAAAAAAAGTTCTTTTGAAAATGTAGATTCCATGGGTGTGTATTCAATTTTTGCCTTTCTATTCCATGCGAGAATGTACCGATAATCTACACAGATTATCAGGATAGACCTATGTAGAAAATGAGTCTCATTCTCTGACGAGAAATTTTCATAATTGCGATATAATGAATGCGAAAAATGTCTGTTGGTATCTTCATTCGCAATTTGTACTTCGCTCAGCCTAGTTGTCAATCAAAAGCCGAAGCGCCCGATCTACAGTCCTATTTCGGATGCTTCCCTCATCACAGCAATCTTAACCTGTTCATGTCTAGAGTCAACTCTTATCTTCACCACATTTACCAATAAACTGGGCCTCTTACTCTGTACCCCCCCCTCTATCTCTCTCTCGTGTGGCTGTGGAGAGTTGCCCGGAGTGAATACCGTTGTAAAAAAACTGTCGAGTAGAAGTAATGGATTCATACATATCACGTGGTTTTTTGTGCGAAATTGACTGCAACGAGTACAAATGGAATTGGATCTCCCGTCGCCGAAATCAAGTATCGAAACGCTATCGATTACTCCATTCGCAAAGATTTGCCTCGTTGTTTAAATTTTTGTTTAGATATTCTTCTACATCCTACTAGCACACACACACACACACACACACACACACACACACACACACACACACATATATATATATATATATATATATATTCAACTATATATATACAACTATTATGTGCTGACCATGTTTGCAAAATAAAACATTGCTATAACTCTCGACACATAAATAAAATAATCCATAAATTCAGTTACAAGTAAAACTAAAATTTATAATGACTAATAGCATAGCCGAAAGCGTTCGGACATACAGAATGTTGGGACAATTCCTTTATAATTTACGTCCAGAAAAGAAGAAAATTATAAGAACGCATGAAATATTATATAAAATACTTAACAATTGCACCTTTTCAGTCGGTTTTTGTTATATACCGTACCCATGAACATTAATGGGTATGTCCCAATCCTCATAAATGCATTGGACACTATTGTAAGTGGGGGTAATATGATGCCTAAGTAGTCCATCACAAGCAGTGGTTTACCTACTTCACGCCGCTGGCGAGTATTTTGTTGATGTTATAAAGATTATCATTTCCTTTCTAACCTCTCTTTTTGGTTATTCCTCATTCAGTAACCCTCTTCAAGTTACAACAGCTTTAATGAAACTATATATATATATATATATATATATATATATATATATATATATATATATATATATAAAATGTGTGTGTGTGTGTGTGTCTGTGTGTGTGATTTTAATGAAACTTGAAATAGGAATCGCTATCGAAATACACAATGATATATATATATATATATATATATATATATATATATATATATATATATATATATGTGTGTGTAAGGGGGTACACTCTATTGTTAAGATTCTCAACCTTCTTCGAAAAAAAGAATATGAACATAACATAGAAGAACTGATTGAATCGATTCAAGCGCCACCGTACTTTTGAAGAGGGTTAGCCAATAGAGATGATTGGAAGAGACTTTAAGAGATTTAATAAGACTAGAGCAAATACATCTTCATTCAGTTCTCTCTACTTGAGTTTCATTAACTTGCAATAAATAAAGCCCTGTCTCGGCATCAAATAAGAAGTTAATTAGTATCATTTCCACTCTTTCTGCTTCGTCGGACTTGCTTGAATTCAAATTGTCTTTTTTCCCCAGTGTGTAGACGAAAGCAGACGTAAACAGAAATATTGCCCGTGGTTACCTTATTTCCATTTAAAATGTTAATTCCTATTTCTCTTCATCTTTCCTGGCTCGCCTTTCTCCGAAAATCCAACCGACCACATGAATTGTCACGACTCCTCCATTTTCTATACAAACCGGATGTTGACAGTTCGACGACCCAAAACAGACTGCGTAAATCAGTTTTCTGCGCATCGACTCGACGCATACATTCCAGGTTACTCATTTTCCCCTACTAGCACATATATATATATATATATATATATATATATATATATATATATATATATATATATATATATATATATATATATATATATATATATATGTTCAGTACTAAGATTATACTTCTTCAAGCGATGGTAGACATCTTGTAATAAACATAATTTATTAGGGAAATTTAAAAACAAATCATTACCGCTTTTCGGAAGTTCAAGGGGTTTATAACGTCAGAATTAAAATGTACTTATGGGTATTTCTAGATTAATTATTAAACGTCAGATCTACGCTAAAATGTAAAAAAAAAAAAAAATAAGTAAGGTTAGAGGGTGGAGGTGAGTTGGTTATTTTTACATGTCAAGAAAACTAGGAAACACTTCAGCGACAAATGCATTACCGATATATCCAAGTATAATTTGCCGATTAGTTGAAGTAGACAAAAGTTATCAGAAAAGGATTAAAAAAAAATTATACGCAGGAATGTTCTTAAAGGTAAAATTAAATATGTGAAACATATATATATATATATATATATATATATATATATATATATATATATATATATATACTTTGCTCGTTATACTGAACAGATAGCAAAACATTGCAATATTAAATTTGAATAAATCAAATATAAATAATGGACTATTATATACGAATAAAATAATGGCTATACAATTGTAATATGTTATTATTTATGAATTTTTTAACTATATTTTAAGGTAAAACTTAGACAATGCCGACATAACCTCGTTAATTCATTTCTTTGGTTTAACAGATCTTTATTGTTAGGAAACTTTATAATATGCAATTTTTCTTGAAAACATAGCAAACATGGATCATGTAAGGATTTACAATTATTTTCAATAGTTCTAGTTACTTTTAATATTTTCCATTGTAGGAATTTTGTTAACTTCTTTTAAGTGCCAAAAAAAAGAAAGAGACATTCTGTTACAGTAAGCATTGTTGCTGAAAGATAATGTGTTAATACCACCTAGTTTTAAAGGAATTTTTGGTACTATAGATATAAGATTTTTAACTGTTTACATATATATATATATATATATATATATATATATATATATATATATATATATATATATATATATATATAGTCGACTCTCCCGTCGAGATTCGACGTATGAGGTCAAGCAGATCAGTCTCCAGGAACCCGACAGCCCGACACCGGCACATGAGATTTGATTATGGTGGTGAAGGTTTCGTGCAGGACCAGCCACCATATATATATATATATATATATATATATATATATATATATATATATATATATATATATATATGATAATTTTTAACCTAGAAAGTGTTACTGAGGAATAACCAAAACGGAGGTTTGAAATTAAATGGTAATCTTTTATAACAAAATACAATACTCGTCATCGGCGTGAATGAGGTAAACCACTGTCAGCGGTTGACTACTTAGCATATACCTCCCATTTACAATAGTGTCCAACGTATTTATGAGGATTGGGACATAAACATTAGTGTTCATAGGTCCGGTATATAACAATAGTGAAAATGATTTAGTATTTAATTTCTTATATGAGAAATTGTCAATATTCCTGTATTATCTCGAATTATTGTTCTCATCGTGGTTAATATAGTTGTTATTATAAACAGAATGCTTCGGCCAAGTATCTTCTGGTTATCGCCATTTATCTTTTTTCTTCTGATTTGGTGCATAATTAGCAGATATTAGGATTGAACTCATTACTTGATGGCAGTAACAGAAGTATAAGCAACTCCACCACCCACCCGAATGACATTAGTGATATCTTTTTGAAGCCTTTTTTATTGTTTATGTTTGCGTGTGTGTGCGTTTTGTGTGTGCACTAATGATCAAAGGCTTTTGGAGGCTCTGCATTTAATGAGTGGTAGAATCTATATATACGTTGCTTTAATTAACTACTGCTAAACTACAATGATAAAATTATATAACACCTTAATGCATGACGTCTTTTTAGATTGGTGTTTTCTACATATTAAAATAAGTCAGCCCTAAGATTATTATTAGTCAGCAAGGTAGAATATGCAAAAAATATAAAAAAGAGTAATGTGTTGTTCTATCATTATTATTATTATTATTATTATTATTGGATATATGATACACCCATCAGGAAGAGAATGCATCTCTGGTCCGAAGTGAGCAAGTAAATTAATTTTGAAAAATCATGCAACCTTCAAAATTTAGGTGATTGTTAGAATTCCAAAGAGCTAACGGTAATTTGACCTGGTTAACCGGCCGCTTCATCTGTAGCTAAGTGGCATAGCACGTCAGGCTATATACCGGTTCCGTGTAGCATATAGGTTCGCTCTATGTCGGATGACAAAAAATTTATACGAAATTTCTCGGATATTCAGGCCGATAAATGTTGTTAATAATGCTTATTATAAACAGAGCATTTACTTAAATATTTGTATCTATAATAATAATACATAAACAGAATATATATATATATATATATATATATATATATATATATATATATATATATATATATATATATTCGACTCTCCCGTCGAATTAGGCGTATGAGTGTCAAGCAGATCAGATCCTAGGAAACCGACAACAGCACATGAGATTTGATTATAGTGGTGAAGGTTTCGTGCAGGACCATCCACACTTTTTGAAGGGCCGAATACAGAGACCTGGTGCACTAAGTGCCAGAAGGTTCCCAAACGACCCTCCGCAAGTTTTGAATTCAGAGTTGTCCTTTTCTTAGACCAGTTGCCATTCAAGGCTATAGAACCCAGTCTGTCCTGCTATTTACCCATAGCTGGAGGGATAAGAAGAGGATTCACACTTTTCCCAAGGGTATTAGCACGTAAGTGAATGTAATGGATTCGACTGGAATTTGAACTCGTCCCTCAGATTCCTCAATCCAAGCCGCTATACATTACTCCACCGTGTATATATGCGCGTGCGGGTATACCAGGATTTTGATTAATATGTAAGCAAGCATCTCTAGAAAGCGTAAAACTGTATCAAGTCATTTCAAAATCAAAATAGTAAAATGATTTACAAAGTCTATTAATTCTCTTAATCATTTCAACCAAAACAAGGCTAATAAAGCCGCGAGGACATACGAGGTTAGTGAGTGTGAAAGAATATTTGAAAAAAAAAAGAACGCGGTTAAAGAGAGATAACAATAAAAGAGGAATTAAGAAGATAACTGATATTGCATGTACCTTTTTGAAGATCCAAGTTAACTGGGAATAAATTGTTAGCATAAAACATACGGTTGCATCTGGCTATTCCAAATGGAAAATGATGGGTCCTTACCGCCAATTCATTACTACGCCTTAATTCTTAAAGTTTAGTGTAACTTAGACGAAAGTTCATCAGAAAAATTACCATATGTGTATTTATAGAAAAGTCACAGGAAAGCTACGTTTCAGCGATGGGAAATTGAGTGAAGACAAGATGCCAGGTCAGGACAAATAACAGCGCAGATTCTTCTTTGTATTTAATCATGGATCTCTTAATACGTAACAGAAGCATCCGATCAGATATGGCAAGAATATTTAAAGCATCGACGAATGGTAGAATTGATAATCATGTAAGATTTATGTCGAGATAAATCGTCTAGAACGACACTGTGAACCATCTTTTCTAGCTGAAGACCTAACAGTTGAGCCAATAAAACCTTTCCACCCTGTCTCCTGGGGATTCAGAATACGCCGAGTTCACCTATGCATGGGCGGAAAACTCCCCAAAAATTAGGCGTCCTGGGTAAGATGATAAACTATATCCGACATCAAGGCCATTGATCATCAGTTTTTGAGGAGCGTGGAACCACCTCTTAATTACTGGTGTTCCCAGGTTTACCCTGATTTGGGGTGGTAGCACCTGTTAGGGCCCAAGCTATGAGAAAATACTTAAGCTCCAAACTGCGATCAAACACTATGAAAGTGTAAAAATAGGTTTTAATACTAGCAATACATTTTTGAAAAAAAATATTACCAGCAATACACTTTTGAAAAAAATATTACCATAAATACATTTTTGGAAAAAATATTACCAGCAATAGAAAAAACCAAAAAAAAAAAAAAAACCCCAAAACTTGTTGGCATTGAATAACTCATTGAGGTTGATATGCTTTAAACCAAACCAAACCAAACCAAACCAAACCAATATAATCTTTTCACTTCATGTCAGTGGTAAATATTAAAAGGGGCAACAAGTCACTCACCTAAGGTTAGAATCTATTAAACGAATTGGACAGAAATTCTGCTAACCTGAGAAAACACGTAACAATTATTCTGGTGTTTATATTTGTTTTGTTTCTTTTTTTAATCCAGATAACGGTGATATCCTAATTTTCAGTCTTCAACCGAATTTGTTTTCCTCCTCAGTGTGTTTCGTTCGTGCTTGCTTGTTATGAATACACCAAGTCACCTCAGTGTTACATACTAAGCTAGCCGAAGGGGTATAACATGTCTGTCTCATAGAATGTAATTACCGACAAACCTGATGATTGCGTGAATTATCACAATGAAACCATTCGTAATAGTCGGTCGAGAGTATGACAACATATACTATAATACAATATAATACCCTACCATTTTGTTTTTTCTCGTGCACCTATTTAGCAAATACATTCAAGTTATTTATATATATATATATATATATATATATATATATATATATATATATATATATATATCCTCTGAAATTCATGGATCAATAATTTAGTGTTGTTATTAAACTGATTAAAAAAGACGCCGTAATTTGGTTATCCCTTTCATTTTCCCAAGTACTTAAGCATCCGCAGTGACTTTTCTCTGTCAACTAATGTTTTGCAAATGATAGACATTGTATATTAATTTGAATGTACTTTGGGAGATTGTATCTCTTACAAAAAAATTCACGACGACAACATTATCAAGAAGTCTTGTATTATATATGTCAGATTCAAGATCTATTGCACACAAATTAAAAAAACATTCCTGTCGACATTCACATTTTAAAAAAATATTAATTGAAAATGCAAGTATACTCCACGATGAAAATAGAAACAAAAACTACAAATGCTTGAAGCACCCTATATAAAACGTGTAATCAATACTAATACGATTAATTATGAGTAGAGCAACAATATTCTAAATGCCTATAAAATGTTTTGAGATTTGCGATGACAAATTTACTGAAACTATAATTGTTAGCGACCATATATTGTGGACGTTTGTTTGAAAAACACCATAGCTAGAACGGATGAATTTAAAATTTTAAAATAATTATAACAGAGCGCATTCACGTGTGTTTTCAAAAATCACCTTCACAATGGTCACATTTACAATAGTTTTATTTTCGCAATTCACACCTGACGATGATCTCGGAGATGATCGAAAGTCCGTTGGTAAGGAAAAAATACGCCTTTCTTGATTAATTATAACTTAACATCAAGAACCTAAGATAATCATTTTGCGCAATCTGTTCATATTCACAAAGCAGATATAACTCTTAATTGACGACGCATTTCGCAGTCGTGTGTTTGGTTCGCGTCTTCAGATTAGAATGAAAGATAAAACTGAGATGTTTTTAATTAAAGCCGTTAATATTTGCTTGTTTGGCATCTTTCGGTCGAAATGAAAGGACAAAACTGTGTGTGTGTGTGTGCGTGTATGTTTATTAGAGACGTTCATGTCTGATAGATTTAGAATTCGACATCTTCGAATAGACTTGAAAAAAAGTTCGATAAATATAAAAATTAACATTGCTGACTTGTTTACCCATTATCATCAATAACTATTGAGGAATCAAATTATTTCACAATATTGGCATTCTGAAGCCTTCCTTTCGAAAAAATAAAACTTAACAACCTATTGATTTCTGAGACATTCAATATAAATTGGCAGCCTGTTATTTAATCTAATATTATTCTAATATATATATATATATATATATATATATATATATATATATATATATATATATATATATATATGTGTGTGTGTGTGTGTTGTAGAGTAGTTTCACAGTGGAGGCTTGTATTTCACTAAGTCGGTCCTAAAAATGTTCGACGTACAAAGCGTTAGGAACTTGATATAATAGTTAATGACGCAGCAATCTACTTGTGGTGGTTGATACTTTAATGTCCTACATCGACTGACTCACCAACTCACTGAGCCACTTCGCGACTGCTACTACTACTACTCATTATATGTTGTAGAGTCTAATAACAATAGAATAGGTATGTTCCAGTATAACATTATATATATATATATATATATATATATATATTAAATTAAATTTTAAATTTTAAAATAAGCGCGTATAAGTGAGCGTTTATAAAATAATCAAATAGATTATTTTAATCAATGCAAACATTATCGAAACTAAAAAAAAGTGATTGAAGAATCCAGAAGACGAATCGTAAATATTGAAATTTATTATATCATATTCAAAACACACACACACACACACACACACACACACACACACACACACACATATACATATATATATATATATATATATATATATATATATATATATATATATATATATTCCTTGGGAAAGGTATGAATCCTCTTCACGCCAAGGATAAGCAGGAGAGACCGGGTTCTATAGCTTTGGAAGGCAACTGCTCTAGAAGAAGGAAAACCCTGAGTTCAAACCCAGGTGAACGAGGTCTCGGTATTTGGCTCTTCAAAAAGTTTGGTTGCTTTTACACAAAGCCTTCACCACTATAATCAAATCATATGAGCAGTTGTCTGTATGTCGGTTACTATGAACTGAGTTGCTTGACCCTCATACGTCGAATATGACAGGGGAGTCTAACTATCACATATATATATATATATATATATATATATATACGTTTGGGTGTATACCTTTCGACTTGATCTACTTGCCAATGTTTCAACAAATTATTAAACCTTATATATTTAGTGTCAGAATGGCTTCTTTTTGGACTCAAGGACTTTCCCCCATCTCTTCCTATAACTGTGCTGATGGTATAGAGAAAGAGATGTTAAGTTATTATAAGATAGACACTTTGATCATAAACAAGTTTCCATAACAAAATAATAAACGAGTCCGGCCATTCTTCCAAGAGGTCTACTGATGTATGAAATTCCAATATTTTTCATTAGCAATGGAAATGTGCCTTGTGATGTCATGATCTTCTTTTTACGAATTTCATTTTGCTGTCTCATACACTTTCTTAATGAAACCGCATTTTGACTGTCCGACGCCCCAAAGCAGACTGCATAAATAAGTTCTCAGCGAATCGGTTCAACGCATACATACGCTTTAACAGACATCTAACTCACAGTTTCGGATATTTCTTTGCTTTAAGCATCACGGCTAGGACCCGTCATGCCACTTAATTAGTAACCAACTGTTGCAGTTTTTTGTGTATATATACTAGTGAGTTAGTCCAAATGCCTTGACTCACTTTATAGTCCACCAATAGAAGGTTAACCAATCAGAAGACGTAGAATATTCAATCCGTCGTGTATAAAGGTGGCCATTTTTTGTCTACTCTACCCGAATGTCCAATCCAGCTTTTCAGGCGAAGAGAAACAGAAGGGCGAACTAGGCTCTGCTACTTTTACCAAAATATCCACTGCTAACCTGAACAACGCTTTCCTACTGTCTTCGAAATATTCACTGCTAACCTCTGGATTCTATACTCGAAGACGACCGTCATCATGAACAACACCAACCACCGTTATTCCTTCCTTGTCACATCAGCGAGAAGTAGACTCCACTCAAACAGCGTCTTCCTGCGAACCACTGTCTTATCGAATAGACTCCCAGGAGGATGTTTCCCCCAATCACTTCAATCTTAACCTGTTCAAGTCTAGAGTCAACCGTTATCTTTCTCTTGTATCCGTATAAACTGTGCCTTTCCCTCTGTAAAACTCTACCTGCTTTATAGAACTGACTCCCAAGAGAATGCTTCCCCGATCACTACAATCTTAACCTGTTTAAATCTAGAGTCAACCGTTATCTTCCCCCTCCTATCCATATCAATTACACCTTGACTTAGCCCTCTGCCATGAGTTCCCACCGGACATTGTACAAGGCGAACCTTACTCAAGATATGAATGCATTTCGTCCCACATCATCTCTGATTTAATTAAATCGCAGCATAGATTTATCTTACCCTTAAGCGGTAACCAATCTAAGAGAAGTTTGTTTGCTTTGTTTTATGGGATATCTGTCTCAGTGGGTTACTTAATGCCGACAGGATATTTATTGCTAGTAATATTTTTTTTCAAAATTGTATTGCTGGTAATTTTAAAAAAAAATATATTAATGGTAATATTTTTTTAAGATGTACTGCTGTTAATAATATATTGCTGTTTTTTTCTACAAAATTTATTGCAGGTACTAAAACCTATTTTTATACTTTCATAGTGTTTTGAGCAAATTTTGGGGGTTGACTATTTGCCCATAGCTGGGACCCAAATAGGTGCTGCCACTCTGGGCCAGGGTGAACCTGTGAACATTCCACGCTCCTCAAAATCTCCTGCTATCGAGTGTATTTTATCATCTTACCCAGTACACGGATGTATTTCATCGTCATACACAGAAAACACTATGAAGCGGAAAAGTGAATGCTGTAACCGAAAAAAAAGGTTCCAGCAAATTTTGGGTACCATTTCTTTATCTTTGAGACCAATATCTATGAATTGACAAATAATAAAGAAATGTTTTCTTTTCTTTTGTGGAGAGTTAAGATAATATATATCCTGAAGGAACATATCATTACAAAAATACTAATTACTCGGAGTTTTACCGAGGTATTTCTAGCTTCCGCTGTCTGCCATGTCACTAACGGACTTAGATGTTTATGGCTCTCCACAGCCTCATATCCTTTGCAGATCTTTGAAATGTTAGTATTTTTACTATCTTTCAGCGTTCTTGTTCTGCTATCGATTTACGCAAGCTCAAATGGTAGATTATCAGTGTCTCCATCTAAAACTCTTGCATACAATATATCTTGTGTGTGTCAAATTTATTAAGCCCTATTTCCTCAATGTGTCCCGGACATTTCTCTTTCAGATTAAAAGTATACATGTCCATTTTTTTCCATTTTCCTTACAACTTGCTCGTTAATCATATGGACAGCTCAGGTTTACTCAGCATCCGTTTTTAGAACTACATCTCTCTTTCTTCAAGTCTTCCCTT
Organism: Acanthosepion pharaonis; assembly: GCA_903632075.3. Taxonomy (NCBI): domain Eukaryota; kingdom Metazoa; phylum Mollusca; class Cephalopoda; order Sepiida; family Sepiidae; genus Acanthosepion; species Acanthosepion pharaonis. Next base: position 292,675 of record CAHIKZ030002888.1, read on the forward strand.
CATCCCTGACTAAATTGTGCAGCATTCTCTCTCATATAAGAAGATTGATATTACATAAAAAATTCTTCTTTGTTTTAAATGAATGTTTCCTGTTTCATCGCACTTTGCTTAATTTCTAAAAGGCATATTTTTTATTTCACTCTTATAATGCATCTATGTATTTCTTTTTCACATTATTCGCCCTATTCTAAAACACTCCACAGATATTTCAACATTATTGGGCTTATTTTTTCTATATCTGACAACTATCATACATGCCATCTTATACCAGAAGTGGTGTTGATAAAATACACTTTACCCGGTTGGCAACATTTACTGACTATATATTGGACAAACGAGAAATTCCTAACGGATGAAATGTGTCATAAGTAAACTTTTTAACATTTTGCCTTACAGTTTACTCAATACTGTTTCTTCCCATATAAAAATAAATATAGTTATCTTATATATATATATATATATATATATATATATATATATATATATATGTGTGTTGAGTTGTTGGGAGTGTTCCCCGCGTGTGTGTATTCGAATAAAGACAAACACAGTTGTAGGGATAAATACTGGTATATTTGTAAGAGGTAATTAACAACAGAGTGATTAGTAATAAGGAACGCCGGTTAGTAAGTAACAATAGCAAAAGTCTACAGTCCAACGGTATGTAATGGTAACCTGATCCTTCACACTACACAACTACTCTCTTTAGTACTGACTTATATCGTAGAGGGATAAGTCCATTATGAGTCAGAAGATGGGTGCGCCCCAACAATATATATAGTTATATATATATATATATATATATATATATATATATATATATATATATGTGTATATATATGTGTATGTATTTATTCATATACATATATATATATATATATATATTTATATATATTAAGCAATACACATAAAATCTTACAATAACTGAAATTAATGTAAGATATTGTATATATATATATATATATATATATATATATATATATATATATATAGTTCTGCTAATTTATATTGAGCAGTGTATTTTCTTACACTATACAGTATCTATATGTATTTATATATGATCGTTCCTTTGTATACCTATTCGGTTATATATATATATATATATATATATATATATATATATATATATATATATATATATATATATATATATAGAGAGAGAGAGAGAGAGAGAGAGAACAAACAAGAGAGAGATATGCGGTCGTGTATATATATATATATATATATATATATATATATATATATATATATATATATATATCAGTGTATATGTACGCGCGTTTTTCGTATTAAATAGAAAATGACGATAGTAATTGTAAAAGCCTTTTGCAGAGGTCCTGATGAAATGAATCATGACGTTTGATGTAACGTACAGATTTTAAAAGGACTTTACCGAAATTATGTTTTATTTTGTTAGTACTTTCGGTCCTTTATAGGGGAAAAGAACGAGAGGCTATGAGTGATAGCCAGTGCAGTGGTTATATCAAAGCGGGACAACTCATTATAACTAAAAATTGCTTCAATTCAGACGCGCTCATGTCAGAATTTGCCAGCTGACGGTAACATTTCCTCAAATATATAAAAAAAAAAAATTCATAGCACTTCGGCCACCTTCCATAACAAACATAAATCTTCAGTAAGCTATCTCTCGATATTTTAAATTGTTTCCTTGAAAGCGAGAAAAAATTGTCGAAATGAGCGGAGCATAAACAATTTCGGCTAGTTTATTTCTGATATTAATCGATTTATTCGACACCAGGAAAACTCACAAAATGGCATAACAGACAATCTTTCTAAGCTGTATTTAATAGACCATGTTGAAACGACGATTTCTACATAAATAAAGTGTGTCTTTCAGTGTCTATGTGTGTGTGTGTGTTTGTGTACGATGCCTGATATAATATATATGTAAAATGTTATATGAATAAAGACAAAAGGAAATATTTTCTTTTCCAATTGCATTAATAAAGACAATCGGATGAGGAAACGCTGTTCAAGAAAAGTTTTCCTTTAATATTTATTCATATAAATTTATACTACGAAATGTACAAATTGAACACCCGAGAAATTATCATAGAAAATAAGTATCTTTCGACAGGAATCGAACATCTATCCTGGAGAGAAACGTCCTATTGCTTGACGTGCTATACCAGATCAGGTACAGAGGAGCGTTCATATCTGCTCGAATCTTAACGTAAACAGGCCGGTAAATGTTGGTAAACTGTTTATTATAAACAGAGATTTTACTTAAATATGTGGGTATATATAAATAACGTATAATATATATATATATATATATATATATATATATATATATATATATATATATATATATATATATATATATATATATAAAGAGAATAGGTTTATAGTAGTTATAACGAGAGAAAAAGTGTGTATATTAAAAAGAAGAAAGAGACCGCAAACGTTTTTGGTTGTAATGTGGAATTTAAAAAAAAAATATCATTCTTTATTTTCCATAATTTTGCTACACGAGTTTCCAGTCTGGCGACCTTCATAAGGCAAAGATTTGATATTTCAACATATTATTAAAAGGAATTATTTTTTCTCATGTTTTTCGATGTTAAATATTCTCGATATAAGGCATTCTTGTGTGTGTGTGTGTGTGTGTGTGTGTGTGTGTGTGTGTGTGTGTGTGTGTGTGTGTGTGTGTGTGTGTTAGTGACCCAAATGTCTTCTTTGAACTGTCAGTGAAAAAGTTCTGCTATCATCTCTAACCTAGATTCCCACAATGTGGACCTGATTGTAGCCCTGTGATCGTCATTTAGATGTCTGCTCCCTAACTGGATCCCATTTTCTCTAAATATTATAATAATCGCACCGCTGCGTATACCTTTCTTGTCTGGTGAAGAGTTATCAGTTTTGTTCCATTTTTTAAGATTTCTGATGAAGCATCCGACCCTTCAAACTATCGGCCTGTTAGCCTTTTACCTCTTTTTGGGAAATTCCTAGAAGCCCTAATCTTTGTAGGGTCATTTTCAAACAAGCTATCTATCTTCATTTTTCCAGGTTAACTGCTGATATACTGACGATAATTGCAGAAAGAGTCTGTCATGCTCAAGATAAATATGGTGGAGTCAAAGTCGTAGCTTTGTACATGTCGAAAGCTCTCGACAGGGTTTGGCATCTAGGTGATGACTTCAAGCTGAAGTGTTACCGTGTCCCCGGACAAATTTTTGAACTAATCTAGTCTTTCCTATCAAATCGTGAAATTAAGGTTATCCTGAACGGCCACAGGTCTAGATCCTTTCGTATGCCAACTCTCCATCCTTGGTCTTACGTTGTTTTCAATTTTTATTAATGACCTTCCCGATGTCATCAACGCTCAATGTTTTGTATACGTTGTCGACACAACTCAAGTGGATGTTTTGATTCCCAGATGTCTTGCTGAAGATTTCCAGGCTCTATTTTCGCAGACTGCCTAAAATTACCTTTTCTTTATAGTGGCTTCGTGTTTTCTAGTAACCCCTCGTGTCTTAGTGGCTTTATTAACTTGCATGGGGTGGGATCGATAGCAAAAAAAAAAAAAATTCCATTGAATCGAAAAGTGCCCTACAGTGGGGGGGGGGACACAGGTTTGTTCCTGCATTTTTCTTAACTAAAATTTCTCGATAATAATTAAAATTCAGACGTCTAATTCAAATACGAAGTATCCACTACAATAGCGTAAATGCATATGTAAATGCATATATTATAATAATTTTATTATAAAAGATTATAATAAAAACATTTTACATCGCTGCACAAAATCTTTCATGTTTCAATACTATGATGGTACTTCCTCAGGCAATGGTAGATAACTTGTGATAAAAATGATTCATTAGGGAAATTTAAAAACAAATCGTTACCTCTTTTCGGAAGTTAAACACACTGTGGATTTATACTCCATCTAACCTTCCTCTATATATATATATATATATATATATATATATATATATATATATATATATATATATATACTCTCTCGACACTCCCGTCGAATTCGACGTATGAGACTCAAGCAGATCAGTTCCTAGGAAACAGACAGCCCGACACCAACACATGAGATTTGATTATAGTGGTGAAGTGTTTGTGCAGAACCATCCATATTTTTTGCATGGCCGAATACAGACACTTGGTGCACTAGGAGCCAGAGGATCCCCAAATTACCTTCCGCAGGATTTGAATTCAGAGTTGTTCTAAACCAGTTGCCACCCATGGCTATAGAACTCAGTCTGTCCTGTTATTTACCCATAGCAGGAGGGAGAATAGGATTCACATCTCTACGATTCCTCAATCCAAGCCGCTATCTATTACCGTGCCTCCTAATATATGGCCAGTATCCCGTTTGCAATTTTACTCATTTTCGAGGCCTGCTAACAAATTCCTGTTGTAGACATTTGATCAAGAATATTTTCTCTTTATTCACCACCCAAAATACTCATCTGCGGTTTATACTGCAACGATAGTGATAAGAAATTAATTCAAATTCTATCGTGATGACCACTTTGAATTAGGCAGCAAGCTTAAATCCTTGGTCAACATGACTTGTAATTTCGTACTAACATAACTATCGACGCCATTCGTATAGTTCCGTCTATCCAATTTTATTCAAAACCTTTGAGACTACCGGTAATGCTATTACCAGTTATTTTCCTGCTGTAAATCACGCTGGGATCGGCCATCCAAGCCGACAGCATTAAGAACTCATCATTTTACATCATGCATGTTCGACGTTGTTGACAACATAAAAGAAAATCTGGCTCTTCTTGACATTTGATCTTCCCTTGAAAACAACGAAACAAATATTTATACCCGAATAAAACTAC